>VWZT01009959.1:49338-173574 GCA_013397055.1 Pachycephala philippinensis
TTTTGCTATAACACAATATAATTGATACTGAAATTTATGCCTTTTTAGCCGCTGGATATACTTGGAAATGACTGCTCCCTGTTCCTCCAATCCAGCTGAAATATTTAAAGTAAAAAAGTAACAGTTGAGATTTTGATATTACCTGTCTTTTGTAGTGAAATGTGGCATTTTGCTGATGTTGGGAGGCTTTGTTGTAGAGGTCAGGAACTTTTGGTAATGTGCAATATAATTAGTTCAGAGAACAAAAACCAAAAGGTTCTTGAAAGTTTCGTTTCATCTGTTCATAGCTTCAGGGTAATCTACAGAGTAAGGTATTACTTTTTATGGCACTACCTGAGTGCAATAACATTATCTAAGTTATGCAACTTGACTATCTCTGGCAGCCTGTCTTCCTCTCCACTAGCACATGCTCATACATCTCGCTAAGTTAAGCATTCAGCCTCACATTCCTAACTTTCCCACAGTCCTCCTGTATCCCCCACCACCCGAATCCCATCCTTCCCTACTGTTTCCACTACCTGTGCCTCTGCCCTAGGCTTTTGGAAACTCAAGTCTCAGCCTTGTGTAGATTCCACTGCAGGCTTTGTTAAAGCCTACAGTAGGTGATGCAGGGTGCTACTAACATCCAGAAGTTATCTCACTTCAAACTGATTCCTAATAAGTAGGTCTTGTGTGAGAGAGGGGCTTCTGACCTCCAGGGATAATTATTTCATTTCCATGTGTTCTGTGGCCAGGAAGAGCTAATTTCAAATTTCTGCATGTCAATGCTAAAATAATATAGTCTGGAGAAAACGCTGGTAAGTTAGGGTGTCTCATCCAAACTAGATGAGTATATTCCATCTGAAAAGATATCCAAGCTAGGTGAGGTGGATCATCTTACGGAGATACCTGGGCATCATGGTGGTGCCGTAGATATTCCAGGTACATAAGAATTATCCATTTGTTTCTTCACTGATTACTGAGTGAGTCCCTTTACCTAATTTTTACATGATTACAATAGGTGAGATGTTTCTCACCTGTCCAAGATGCGCTTGAATTATTTGTTAGTTAAATGTGCTCACAAGCCATGGTTTAACCAACCATTATTATGTCTTAATTCACATGTTGTCCATGTCCAAAATTAGGCACTGATATTAAAAATAATCAGAAATTTGTGTGTGTGTGTAGATTTAAAAATAGCATTGATTAGACTAAATTAGATTCCTCTTTGGTACATCTCAGATAACGCAACCTTCCTCTGTATGAGACTATGAACTGTGAATGAGTTTGTTGTGTATTTACAATACTTTCACAGACTGGAAATGTGTCATATATTTTGTCAGGCTGGTATTGAGACCAAAGTCACTGCCACGTGAACGAGAAACACATGCATGCAGAGATGCTCCTTTTGAAACGGAGTATTTTACTGTTGAGATTCGCAGGACTAAAGACCTAGTTTTGTTGGGAGCACAGTGGAAAGAAGTGATGGAAGGGATTCCTTCAGTGTAAAACATTCAGTGGTAGTTTTCAGACACTGAGGACCAGCCTGGATCTCACTGAGTTGACGAACTTGGTGTTGTTCAGTCATGAACTCACATTTTGATTTGTGCACCAAAAGTACCACTGTACTTAGCTACTGATTTCAGTTTGTGAGCTTTTGCTGCTGCTAGAGGAATTTTTCCAGGAATCAGCCAGTTTGTACCTTTAGCACAGTTATACTTTCTGATTAGTAGGTATGGGTACATTGTAGTTTATAGTTATTGGAACTGCAGAAAACTTTTACTCAACATTAATGAGGGCATGTACATGAGGGCATTCAACATATATGGGTGTGATTCTTCTCCTCCATCAATAATCTTTAACATAAAATGCAATAATGTGATTTTAATGTTTTAATATTGCAAGCTTGTAATTTTTTTCTTCACAGAAATCTGTGTGAGTGGGAGTTTAAAAGCAAATGAAATCTTCAAAACATGTGTTGCACACTTTGCCCATGTACTTGCAGCTTGTTTTACAAGCTGCACTTTCATTTCAAAACTTGAATATGTAGATACTGTTTTATGCACAGTGATAATGAATTATCTTATGCAGTGATAACAAAGTGTAATGGTACAATATATGTGCAATAAAACTTCAACCTGTAGGAGGAGTCTATTGACGTTTCAAACGTATGGATGATTTGTCTGAAAAAGATACCTGCATTTATAAAACTGTATGTGTATACGGTTGTGGGTTTTTTTTTCTGAAGTCCCCATCCTTATTTCTCATGTATCACTTGAATGATACCAGTTAATTTTGAAATGTGAGATCAATATCAATCCTTCAGCATTTGCATTTGCCCAACTCTGGAACCAGTTTTTCAATGGAGTTGGTCACTTTCCCACAATGATACTGGGTTTTTAAGAGTCACCCATCTTAAAATCTGACAAATTTTAAAAACATCCAAAAATGCAACATGCTGAAATAGGGTTGTTTCAGGAGAAATTCAGCCAGGAAACAGATTCTACTCAGTGTTTTCTGTAACTGACCTGTCAAGGTCAAAATCAAAATCCTACCTTTAGACTGGACAAGGACATATGTGGGTGGTAGTTTTCATTAAAAAAAAAAAAACAAAAGGAAGCAGAAGAAGTTGATTAAAAACTTTGCCTGTTTATATAAGAGTTAGATATTAAGAGTTTGCCTGTGCCAGCTGATACCAATTAGGAATTATCTCTCAAACATTTAAGTTGTAGCCTTCACTTGGTGTGGCAAAAATGGTTTTCCTCTCTTAGGCAATCAGATTAAATGATCAAAATCTGACAAAAACTGTGAAGCAACACCTTGAGTTAATTTTAGTTCAGGTGAATCAAAATCATAAAATGAGATTTCTGGCCTTTGTATTTACAATATTTTTTTCTGCCATTTGCTGAAGTTTTTAAACACAGTAATTTCAGATTAAAAATTAATCTCTCATTATGAAGCTAGAAGAGGGCATTCTGACAATTTCAAAGCTTTCTTTCCAAACCTTGAAATCTCATGGGAAGTAGGATTTTTTTTTCTGTGTTTGGTTAAAATTTTTATATGAAGTCAGTTCTAGGGCTCACAGTTGTTTCCCTCAAAATTGTTCCCATCATTATGTGTCGAAACTCAGGTCTAGAAGAACATGTGCATTTGAATGTCTCTTGAATATTCTGGCTATACTGTTGTCTTACACATTGTACACATGTTAGAAATTGCCACAATTAATATTCCTAGGGACTGCATGGACTTGATTTTTGCTGGTTTTTAGCATTCTGATCTTGTGTTGTTCATTGCTTCTAGTGGAAGTTGCAGATGCTTACCACACTGGAAAAAGAAGTCCTACATGCAAAGCTGCATGTACAGAAAATAAATTATTTACATGGAGGAAGAGAAACAGGGGGCAAACAGTAGTAAAAATAAAAGTAAAAATCCCACACTTCTTTCCAGAATTATATTTTTCCATTTGCTATATCTGCAACCTATACTAGAGCTTAGAATATTAAGATTCTTTGTCTTCATTTTTTGAACTTCTATTCAAACATACAAATACAAGACAACCAGGAGCAATTGCTAACTTAGAAAGGCTGTTCATGATTTTACTCACTGTGTGAAAAATAGTTGCGTAGTGTTATGTCAAGTATGTCCAAGCCCCTCCAAAATGAAGTGTCTAGTCAAATAAAAGAATTAAGATTACATTCTATAGGCACGGTATGGCAAGGAAATTGTTCTGTGTATATCTCATCATATGTCACTATATCTCATTATGGTCTATGGATTTTCCATGTTGCAAAGGGAGTGTTTGAGTTGTTATTGCTTAGGTAAGTGGGGTCCAGATAGGGCACTGAACTGGGGCTGAGGTGACCTGGGCTGTGTGCCCAGTCCTTCAAAGCCGTGCTGTGTGACATCAGACCACTTATTCTCTCCCCCTGTCGTCAGATTTGCTATGGGAAGTTCAGCATAACTTCCATAGGTTCTGCACAGCTGCTGACTGGTAGCAATACTTGACTCCATAGAAATAATAGGCTCCATTTTTTCCCCATTTGTGAAGGACAATTCAGCACTACCTGAGCTGTGAGAGAAAAGAGGCTGTGAAACCTCCACAGAAGCAGTACTGGGTGAATTACTTGTTGGGCAGCCTGAGGTGGGGAGGGCACAAAGCTGCCACATGAACAAATAAAGATTTCCAGTCAAACGAGGAGGCAGTGGGTGCAGTCAATCCAATACAAAGCCATGTGCTAAGTGCTGTCAGTTGAGCTTGAATCACATCTCTAATACTGTTGAGAAAGTAACGCGAGCTGCATTTCATTATGTGCCTTTCTAATAATATCTTTTTTTCTTCCTCCTCCCCAGCCTGCTCCGGAGACAACTGGTGAGTTCTGTTTAGAGATCTATTTGTATGCACGGGAGGCAGTCAACAAAACCAGCTGCTCATAAACATCGCTAGGACAGACACAGATTTATAATTACTGTTATTGTTATTGCATTAATTTTCACACTTCATAAAGATAACAGTGAGGGCTAATGCCCTACCTCACTTGTCTTTTTGTTTTTCAGAAATAGACGTAGATGGAGGAACTGATCAGGACATCTTTGACATAAATGAAGGTTTTTCAAAATTCATTACCTCTTTTAATTTTTTCTTGATAATTTTCACTAGAGTAGTCACAGATCAATACAATAACCAAATGTTAATCTCTTCTTCCCTTTAGCTTTAGGACTAGATCTTTTTGAGGGAGACATCAAGCTTCGTGAGGTGAGTTCAAATATGAAATACAAAGCCAAAATGTGTCATTGATTTAAATGTAAAGTATCACTGATATGGAAATAATAGATGCATCCCGCTCCTGCAAGCAATAAATGCTGTTTATGTAACAATAAACTGAAGATGATTGGGGATGGAATTCTACAAAATGTCATAGACAACGAAAGAGTCAGCAGCATTTGCAGAAACATTATCCAGCATGAGAGCTCCTCAGTGATTAGATCAATATTCTTAGCTTCTTGTTTCCTTTTTTACATTTGCACTTTTAAGACATTAGGCAGCACTGATCATCATCCAGGCAATTTTGTATAAAAATTAATTTATCTGAACAATATTTATTATGAACCAATTAAATTTACTGAGCAGCACTGAAAAACCTTCATCCTATAAGTAGATTGACTAAAACTGATGAAAAATTTAGATCTGTAATACCACATTTTAAGGCACCTGGCCAATATCCTTAGCTGATCAACTAAAAAAAAATTACATTTACATCTCAAAAATATCTGGTAAGAAACCCCCACTATGTCTTGAACTCTGAAAGTACTCTGAAAATAGTGTTTTACTCTCCCTTTTGGGACATATGCTGAATATGTCACTAGAAGCAAGGACAGCACTTCTTAAAGGCACAGAAACAAACCCTTCCATTATGAAAAATTACAAAATGATTAATCTCTGTACAGTTTTCAGGACTTTAGATCTTAAGGCTTCCCATAGTGTTAGGTTTCTTCCTACCTGGCTGGGGGAGGATTGTAAGTGTCCTTACTTATTTCAGGAGACCAGACGGGACTTCTTTCATGTAAAGATAGCTTATTTGAAAGTTTACCTTGAGAAAAAGTGCACTGATGTGGTTCTTAACAGAGAGTACAGGAAGAAGCCGAATTATCAGGAACACAGACTCTTTTTAAAGATAAGTTATGCAATAAAAACCCAACACGACAGATATTTTCATTTCATGACCAATGTCCAGCAAATTAGTTTGTCACACAACAGAAACTGCAGCACATTTTATCCAATTGTCTTAAATCACTTTTGCCGCAGAATATGGAGAAGGAAGAAGAAGGGAGAAAGCCTAAAAAACAACAACCATCCTCCATTTTGGAGTTTCTTCTAACTTTATCTATAACAAATCTAAAACTTCTAAATCTACATTCTTGTATAATTTTCTATCACCTAATTAATTCTATTTTTTGACTCTACTGTTTCCCGAAGGCTAGGCAGTTTTTCCCGTGGCCGAAGGTCAAAGACACCCTTGTCCAGGGGGGTAGAACGCCTCAAAACATGCAGAGGAATATTCTCTGCTCTTTGGGTTCCAACACCATAGGAGCTGAAGCTCCCATGCACATGCACCAAAAGCTCAGGTAATTTCTATGGAGAAAATGCTGCAGAAGTTGGAGACACTGGTAGAAGGGAGTGAAGCGATTTCAAACCCAAACCTCAGACCTCTGAGTAATCTTTCAAGGTTTTTGAGCTCATTGTTTTCTTTTATGTCTTACTTCGAATTGTAGGTTTGTTTTAGCACTATTGTAGTCCCTAATGCTAAATCCCTTTTTACTGAGGACTGCATACTTATTTTCTTTCTTGGATGCAGGAACGAAACTCCATCATTGGTGACAACTATCGGTGGCCCCATGTTATCCCTTACGTCCTTGAGGACAGCCTGGGTATGGTATTTGCCCTTCACAATGCCTGTATGTTGTGTTGAAATGTTAACCCAGGTTGATAAAGCTCCTGTGGCATCCTTTCCCCTTTATAGTCAGGAGCAGGCCATTTCCCACAGCAGGAATGGGGCTGAGCATGCACAAATGGGATTTATAATCTTGGTATCAGTGCTGGCTCTCATCCCCTTTCTTGAATTATTATCCTGCTACAGCCCAGCAGATTGTTTTGGTTTTGAAATCCTGTGTCTCAGAAACTCCACAAAGCAGAAGCAAAAAGTGGGCACTGAAGATATTTTTAAGGACAGGAAGCTTACCTGGCCATTTCCAGCATCTACATCAGTGAAGGCAAAATGGCATTCAGACAGACAGTTTGCAATGGCACATTGCCCAGTCCCCTAATGTGGGCCAGGGACACATCACAGTTTGACTCCATCTTTTAAATCTCTTGAAACGATGCAAGTTGCTTAGAAGAGATAACACAGATATAATCTGAAAAATTCAAGTCCTGGAGAAATTCAGTGAGGGATCTGTAGCCTGCATTCTGCACTAGGTAAAAGATGAAGTCTTCATTTCCTATCTGTTTAATACTTGTTTACATAAATGTCCAAAAATTAAATGAAAGAATCTACAAAGCTGACCCCCCCACACACTATCCTTTATATACTCATCGTGTCATATTTTATACATTTTATACAAAGAAAAATTACACAGGAACAAAACAAAAGCAAGAGACAGTTCTGCAAGACCCTAATTTATGTTTTTTAGGTTCCTACTTGGGTCTTAATCCAACAAAAAGCCAACAAAGATTGCTGGAGCAAGACCCACCCTTGGGACTTCTTCCATATGGATTAGAGTAGAAATCTGTCAGTTCAGTATTGACAAGAACACTGTTTGCTTTGCAGAAATGAATGCTAAGGGACTCATCCTCAAGGCATTTGAACAGTATCGACTGAAAACTTGTATTGACTTCAAACCTTGGGAAGGGGAGAAGAATTACATATCTGTGTTCAAAGGAAGTGGGTAAGAGAAGCAATGCAAAATAATTTTCATTCTGTTTGCTTTCAGGCTATTTTCATGGCCAGTATTCACTCTAAACCTCATATTTCTGATTATAATATTACATTTTTGTTGTCTCCGTTTTCCCAGTCCTTTCTAAACTGTTGTAGTTTCCAAAAGAGATATTACCTTAGTAGTTATGAACAATTTCTACTGATATCTATTCTTAAATATAAGAAGAAATCAAGTCCTTTAAGAGGTAATTTACTGGATGTGGTAAAAGACATCAGAAACAAAGCAGTTATGTTTTTGACTGATCTTTGGATATATGGAGTATCACTTTCAGATGGTCATTCTTAATATACCTTGACTTTTAGAGGAAAAGGAAAACCAAGGAGAAATACGATAGTTCTCACTGTGGGGCAATGAATTTGTTTGAATGTAACAATGAAATTGCATTTGAACAATGTCACATGAGCATTCAGATAAAAGAGCAATATTTTTAAATGTTTTCTGTAGAGCACTGAGATATTTTACTGATGTTTTACTTTATTTACCTCTTTTGATGAATAGTCATGCTACTTCATCTTAAATTTTGCAAAATAAGACTCCAGTAAAGAAGTCAAAATTCTAAGACTTTCTCTGTCAAAATAGTGCAACAAGAACAAATATATTCTTCACTCTGTGCTGAACCATTTCTCTTTTAGAGAAGGAGAACAGGGACATCTTGATAGCCCGGTGAGGAAATTTGCTTTCAGAAAATCATTTCCTGGTATGAGAATGCATTCATAAATGGGAAAAGATTTTCTGATAATAAAAATGTTTCTCTTCCCCTTTGGCTTCTTCTGAGATATTTGTAGCAGATAATTGTTTCAAAATTTATTTGGTGTCTGGCTCTTTGTATTTTCTGCTGTTCATTCTGTACACATGACACTGAAACTCAGCTCTAAAAGATGTATAATTGGAGACTCAGGGAGCAATGCATTTTCCTGTGCTAATAACTCCAGCTTTTTGAGCTAAATGGAAAACTCACATAGCTGAATTTTGTAATCCTTCATCCCCTAAAGTATGCATTGAATTTGCTAATAATTGTACCTGAAAAAGAACCACAATATTTAGCCTATGGCAAGCAGGAGGCCTCGGTGCAATGTTTCATTTATATGTCTATTAAAAATAGATGAGTCATGGTGATGAAGATGAATCCTTCTAGTTGGATAACATATCTTGCCCTCACTGCCTGGAGTGTGGCTTGCCCTGAAGTGTTTCCATCACCTTAGCTGACACATCCACAGCAGAACTTTTTAAAAGATTGGAGCTAAATGGTGCAGTCTCCTGAAAATGTCTGTCCAGTTTCAGTGAGTCATCTTGGGCTGTATAAAGAAATCAGGACTAACCCTGAATGAACTGCTTTTTTTTCATGCCGTTCCTCACTTCTGGTATAATGGAACAAGGTGTAAGCTGGGTAAACCAACCCATTTTCACTCTGTTGTTCCTAATGTTTTGGAGTTTTTTTTAATCAGTTAGGACTCTTCTATCCGCTGACTAAAGACCTCAGTCCAGAGGGTACAGTGCAGACAGGCACACAGAGTTCCTGGCAACATAAAATTTTACCACACCAAGTAAAGGTTGATAAATCATCCTTGCCTTTCTGATCTTGGCTTGCATCTATAAAACCCAGGAATGTGGGGGAACTTTTGTGTCAAAAGGATTTGTAGTAGGCCATAAAGTCCTCATCTGGATTACCCTTTGAATTCAAATGAAGTCAGCCACAAAAGAAGTCAGCTGTCTTTTGTTGTATTGACCACCCTGTGTAAAAATAAATTTGTAGTCTCTGGTGTATGTACAGAGTGTATCAAGACCCTGTACAAAGAGCCCTCTCTCTGTACACATTCTTCATCTAACATTTGCCTTGGCTACTACCAGTATTATGTTAACTCCAGCCTGTGTGCTGAGCAAAATACATGAGGGATGTAATTATGAATTACAGAAATGTAGGATAATCAGATGTGGTAAGATGTGCCTGAGAAGTTCATAGAAGAGTCTGGAAACCTATAATGGAGGTGCCATTTCACCTTACCCTTCTCATGAAGATCACGATTCATTCAGCAGGAAAACCAGCATGGTGTGGTAGAATCAAATTATTAGCAGACTATGAAGTAAAATCAGGTTTCCACATGGAAAATCAGGTTTTCATGGAGACCTCCTGGGAGGTCACTTCAGCTCTTTGCCACTGTTGCACACAACAAAGGGAATCCATGCAGAAGTGGGTTGACAGAGATCCCTGGCTAACCAGCTTGGTGCTGGTAAATCCAAGTGTCTGTGAGCTGATATTGGTGATCTGTGATGCTACGGAAAGAAAATTAGCAGCAGGACATTAGTACAAAAACGTGCCTGAAATGAGTGGCATCGTTGCTACTGATGGCGTGTGTCTATTTACAGCCCAAAAAGAGGGGTGGTGGGATTAATCAAAGCAGGAACTCCTTGTTCCTCCAGCCTCTGATAGCAATGCAGGAGGCATTGAGTCACAGGCAATACAGCACCTGGGGAAAGCTGGGACTTTCCTCCACTTTCTCCCCCCTGAAGATACTGCTGACACAGGGTTCCAGGTGCCCAGTGCTCTGGAGTGCCACGTCCCACTCACCTAAGCTTTATTCTCAGTGCAGGGTGACACAGACCATGGATTTACTCCCTCTGTGTCTATAGAATGACAGTGTTGTAGGCATGTAGCAGACCGAAGGCAAGAAGCAGCTGCATCCCCTGTCATTTGGATGTTACTTTTGCCAAGTGTCCTGGATGTGCCTGTGGCCTGCTGTGCACTGTGCAGCAGCTGTGAAGCCAGAGGTGGCTTTGGTACAAGGTGGACCCAGGCCTTCGATGGACTCCTTCTGCACAACACAAGAATCAATACAAGGCCTTGCTCGAGGAAAGACCTTGAAATTATGGATGCTACATGTGCTCCTTACCAGGTCTCCTGTTGTGATTTTAATGAGTAATCAATAGGCAAGGCCTGTGTTGCTCTGTGGAAAATGAAATACTGGGGAATATGTTGCACTAATAAGTTACAGAGTTTGAAGGCACATGGTGTGCTTGTGTTTTTAAATTTCTGGGGTTATAGGACTGCAAATCCTATGGCATATTTTGTGCCCAATTAATTTTATGTACTTCATTGGGTAAGTATTGATTTATTTGCAGCATAAAATATCAATTTAAATGTAGCTCTCCGTGCCTCCTAGTTTGTGGACATGGGGTGCCATTTTATTGGCCTGTGCGGATAACTCACTAAATTCTTTCATCCTTTAATAAAAACTTACAGCACAGCTGCAGTTTTGCTCTTACTTGGGAGTGTGTGAGAGCAGCAAGTGCCCTAGCACAGCAGCTCACAGAGAGCCAGAAGAAAAAGAGCTTGTGAAAAGCACTGTCAAATCCACCAGCCTGCCAGGAGTTAAACACACCATGCAGAAGCACACCTTGCCTGGCAGCCACAGCCCCATGCAAAGTAAAAGGCCAAAACACTACAGAGAAAAGCAGGCAGAGGAGAGAATGTTCATGAACCCACTTCTCCATATGATAGGGACAGGCTCAAAGTGTGCTCACTGTCACATACTGTGGTCTAGCTGAAAATTGTTAATTTGCAGTAACTTAATTGCTCTAAATTATGTGCCCACAGCCTTTGATGTTCCAGAGTACCAAAGAAATCCTCATCAGTTTTCTTTTGTCACAAATAGCTGAACATTTTTCTTCCAGTAGAGCCAGAGATGAGGAACTTCTTGTTCATCAAAACAGAGCTAAGTGTGACAGGAAGGGATATGATAAGGAACAGATGAATGGAAAAGTGCTCTCTGTAACAAAATGTGACTTCAATGCTTGTGTTAAAAATATACCTGTTGAATAGACTGGTTCTGGGGTTCGCATGGCATGGGGATGGTGTGTATCTCACAGAGCCCTCTCTCATTTTATGTCAATGCCAGCTGCTGGTCCTCAGTGGGAAACATTCAAATGGGCTTGCAGCAACTCTCCATCGGGGCCAACTGTGACAGGATTGGGACAATCCAGCATGAATTTCTGCACGCCCTGGGATTCTGGCATGAGCAGTCACGGTCTGACCGGGATGACTATGTGACCATCGTCTGGGACAGGATTCAGTCTGGTCAGTCACTCCTCTGCTTTTCCTTTCAGGCTCTGATGTTAGCAGTTTAGCTGTGGAACATCCCTTCCCGCCATTCTTTGGTGGTCATGCTATTCTCTCACACAGACTTACTTTTCAAAGCCAGTATATCAATAAATGAGATATCAAGGGACATCTACTTGAGACAGAAATTCTCATTTGTTGTTGCTGTTGTAATTCCTTATGCCATGACAGTTTCCAAAGCCCTAATTAGAGATCTGAGATGCCTTGTGTTGTACCGCAGAGCAGCAGAAGAGGATAAGTTAGTTTGTTTAAATGAATACTCTAAAAGCACGCTTACTCTAGAAGTATATTTAACAAAATAAAAATAGCTAAAAGCCCTCCCTCAGTCTGAAAAACCCAGTGTGACCAAAGCCAGTAGGAAATCTCCAGTGAAAACATTAGTCCTTCTCTTTCTGCCTGTCTGCTACACCTGGTGCAGGCAGCAGAGCTGAGATAGAAGAGTGTGCAGGCAGGAGAGACTTTTTAGGATCTGTGTCACACCAGCAGTTACTTTAGCAATGCAGCTTGTGAATTGTAAGTGTTGGTATATTGGGCATAAGCCTGAGAGCTGGCACAGAATTCATCAGGACTTTGCTCTGTCTCTGCCTCTTCAGCTTGTTGTCATCCTCTGTGACTTCCAGGCTGTTCAAAAACAAAGTTATATATGCAGACTTGATGTTTTCCTGACATAGGTACACACAGAAGACTGAAAAAGTAGATAATGATTAAATCTAATGCATTCTTATTTAGTCATGATCAATAGTCAGATGCATATGCAATTATTTATTACAGAAAATTACTTAGACTCTGTTATTTGATTTCCATTATATTTTGCTGACTCTTTACTGACAAGCTGCACTACTGTCAGACATTTGAAACTGCTGCAATTTTTTTACACTGACCAGAATATAGTTACTGTATTTCGACTGATTTAAATCTTGATTCCCCACTGGGTAGTAAGCAATTGGTTTTTTGCTCATACTCCAGAAAACATCTGTAAAGTTAAATTCTGGAAGCTTACCTGATGAAAACTCTAACTTGTTTATTGTTATCTAAAATGACTAGCAATTAAACAACAGAGAATACGGATTAGAAACAGTTGCAAATTGCAGTAATTAGAGTACTGAAACACTCTCTCCACTTCGGGTATCACAAGCCCTTCAAAGTTTACAAGTAGTTTCACAGGAAAAGGTTTTCTGGTAGCAAAAGCTTTGCTTCATCCAGCAGAAATCATCAGTGGCAGAAAGAGGAAAGTAAATAACCCTAGACTGGAAATAAAACTATTTTACAGAGTAAGTGCAAGTAAATGACTATAAAAAATATTTTGGGATTTGATGGATTCTCTGTCACTGCAATTCTTTACACCAAAACTTGATTCTCTTGGGCAACAATCTTTCCTTTTAATTTTGCCATTTAGGTAAAGAACATAATTTCAATAAATATGATGATAAAACATCAGACTTTCTGAATGTCCCCTATGACTACAATTCTGTGATGCACTACAGCAAGACTGCATTCAGGAATGGAACTGACCCCACCATCCTCACCAACATACCAGACTTCATGGATGTCATAGGACAGAGAATGGATTTCAGTGAGTACGACCTCCAGAAACTGAACCAGCTGTACAACTGCAGTAAGTTTCTCCATTTATTTTATATTATATACTTCTGGTATTTGAAAGAAATGAGGATGATACATACATGCTGGACCCATGCAGACACAAGTGAAAGGTATGCTAACATATTTGGAGAAGTGAATTGGGTTAAAACCACCAGAAATAATGGTACAGCTAGAAATAACATCCCTCCTGCAGAAACACTGCTGAGTAGCAGAGGTTTCTGTGCAATTTTATCTGACCTTTAGTTAAAAACCAGCTTTGCTCAGCAGCTGATTTTTGTTCATCCCTTGGGTGGCTGTTTAAAATGTGTGCTTCTGCACAAAGCCTTTTGTTTTTTCCCTGTATTATTCCACAGCTGTTGTTCAGACACTGCACAGAAATAAGTGTGCTGTCATACCTACTCCACTTTCATGGAATCTGTGAGACAGGGTGGGTATGCATGCAAATAGGGTACAGAGACTATTAGGAATAAAATGCAAGCTTCTAAAATTTTCAGGTTTAGTTTCAAACCTGGTCTCTTACAAAAGTGGTCAAAAGAGTTCTTTTGCTCACGTGGGGTTTATTTTACAAAGGTAAATTAAAGTAAGAGAGAAATCTAGATGGTTCTACTATCGAATTGGAATATAATTCTGTAATTTTTGCTGCATTCAGTGTGTTCTGGCATTCAGAAGAAAACTTTTATAATATCCTAAGTGGTGAGTACTGGCTTACAATTATATTTTAAGCCTCATTATACAGATACCTTAAACAATTATCAAACTGATTTATTAAAACAGTGCAGTTTTTTGAGTGTACAATTCTGATGAAAATATTTCTATCCATGTAGGTCTAAACTGAACACACACATGCAGCCTGAGCTTCTAGCACTCAGTGCATGGTCAATTAGGCATTATAAAAGTGCTGACATCTAGGGATGTCTTTAACAGGGGATGGGGTCCTTCTTCCTCTCCATTAATCTTATGTAGTTTCCATCATTCTCATGCATTACAGAAATACTTCACAACATTTTAACTTTATTCTTCACCCATAGGCACATTCCCCAAATAAAAAAAAAACCAAAACCAGTCCTGTTGAAATTAGTGACAAAACTGCCACCACTTTCAGTGCAATCAGGACCTGCCCTGCTTCCCAGTCCATCTCCTGGCTTCATGTGATGTGTATAGTGTGGATGATATTTGCAGAGACATAAATATTGTCAGATCACCCACCTGTGCCAGGGAGGATGGTGCTTCATAGGTCCCAGCCCTCACCCATGTAAAAGATTATTTCATTTGCTGAACATGATTTAAGACAATGTTTAAGCTGAATTTCTGCTAGAGGCCCACGTGGACAGGAAATTGCATTAAAAATGTGAATCTTGGTACTTAAATTGAAGAAAACAACCCAGACCATAAGAAATTCTGACTGATAGTTTAGTGCTGCTCCAGTCTGTACTTCATTGCTGTCTTTCAGACCATATGATAACAGTAGATTTTAGTCTGCTTTCCCCTTGGAGCATAGTGCTTAACAGAACGGACCACAGGGTTTCCCTCAGCCTCTGGAAGTTAGGACTTGGCACTCATCCCCCACGTATTTTCTTCTGAGTCCAGTCTTTCACTACATATCAAGCATCTGGCTTCTGGTGCAGATGGAATTCACAACCTGCCTCACTTATTGCCTCTTCCCCCATTTCAGGAATGAATCTCAGAAATACATCGTGAGCTACTGGGTCTTGCCTTTCTCTCTTCCTGTCATTCAGGTCAACACTCCATGCCAGCCAACACTTTCTAATTAAGGTCATTAGGTTGCCTCCTTCCTGTTTGGCCAAATAAATTTCATGTTTTGTTTTGTATTTTGATTTCAAAGGGTTCTTTCATGTAATAATTCTCCATTTTTGCTTATCTTCTTTCTCCAGCAGACAATATAACGTTTGCTGTGAAGGCATTTTCTTAGTTTTTACAACATCGTACTGATACTGTACCTTAAAAAATATCAGTCATACAACACTTCTGATTACCTTGCAGCCTCTAGAGGGTTTTTAGTTTTCTATGAGGACAGCACAAAATATCTGAGCAGAAGAACTGATTTGGCAGCAGTTCATACTTAACTGCTTCCCAGAGCTACAGCTTAAGTGAAGCATTTGGCGTGTTATTGAGGTTGAGTTTTGTGATACTCAAGGTCTTTTTGTTATGCAATGAAACCTTTGAACCTTTAAGCCACAATATTTTATACATAGTTTAAAAAGCATTTCATTAACTTAGTTGTTTTCAAATCATGGCTGGTATTAGACAGAGCTCAGACATGGTACAATGGGAAACAAAAATAAGAACGGTGATAAACCTGGACTGTGTCATCTCTCACCTATCCGGAGTTTGCTTTAGACAGAGCAAATATTTCATATGGTGTTCTCCCTCTCATATTCAACTGCACAGTCTTCCTTCACTTAATTTTTCACTTGCTATGTGAAAGATATTGTAAAATTTGTATGACGTGAAATATCCACTGGTCCCAAATATACTTTTGCCAAATGGTTTTTTGAGGGCTTTTATCAATTCAGCATTTTGAAAATCAAGGTTTGTTCATTACAGTGAAACTGTATTGAACTGTATTCTCTTCTGTATTTCAACTTTTGCACTCCAGCTTACGTTAGTGAGCTTGTGTCAAAATCTGTGGCCATGGGTGGACTGGCCCAAAGAAAGCAGAGGAATGAATGGGAAGTCTCAGGACTGTAATACGAAGGTGTGTGAATTGGGTTGGTATTAGTGTTCCTTGTATAAATAAAAGATGTGATACGATAATTAGCAGATGCCCTCCTGTGCTTGCTTAGGGCCCAGACTGTTCCTGATGACATCTCATTAATGTCAGTGTTAATCACCAAGTGTTTTGAGTGTCCCTGAACATTGTATGTATGAATGCTGATCATATTCGAAGCCACTGATTACTTGGTGTTTGTATTTAGTCTTTCTCTGCTCATGGCTTTGGACCTTCAGAATTAAAATGTGTTATGTAATAGAGAGTCACAATTTTCTTTTTTTTTTTTTAATGTCATAGCCTCCTCCCTAAGTTTCATGGACACGTGCAGTTTTGAACTTGAAAATATATGTGGCATGATTCAAAGTTCAGATGATAACAGTGACTGGCAGCGTTTGTCTCAGGTTCCTGCTGGGCCAAATACTGATCACACTAATATGGGAGAATGCAAAGGTATGACAAAAAAACTCTTATCTTTCTGGGAAGTGTTTTCTGCAGAGGCATGCGAGTTCACCTCAAGCTTGGCCTTGTTATCTGTTTATTTTTTGACAAATTACAGTTTATTTTTTAACCAAGCAACATAAATCTACATACTTAGGGACATCATGTGATATGTTTGATTTTCTGCTTATTTCAGAAGATCGAATGTCCTTATCTCTTTTGATCTGTTTTACAGTCTTAATGTCACATCATGTCATGAGAGTTATATAAAATGTTGAACCTGTGGTACAGGCACACCAGATAGACTGCTGCTTTTCGGAATGATTTCTCAATAAGTCCTTGGGAAGGAGTAGGATTTTGAAATGTATATTATCAGGGCTGAGATGAAAAATTAATTGACAATCAAGCTAGATGTATCTCAACCTGTCAGAAAGCTCCAAGAGTTCAGGAACTTAAACCAGTCCTGCAGAGAGTCAGCTGTGAGTTACTGACACTGGGTAAAGAGTAAAACCCCATGGTTTTGAGTACAGTTTGCTAGAGATAACGAAATGAGGACAAAAGCTGCAAAGAGAATGGTTCTGCCTTTGGAAAATGTGAACAGGTAACAGTCCTCAGTCAGAGATTTGTACAGGATCTACCTAACCCTGACCTGACTGTATCTTCTAGAGTTATTACAACACAGCGTTAAGAAAACCAGTACACCAGGAAAATTCTGTTTTGTCTCTCCTCTCTCTACCACTCATTTCTCATTGACTTTTGGCAGATTCTGGCTACTTCATGCATTTCGACACCAGTGCTGGAAGTGAAGGAAGCACAGCTGTCCTGGAGAGCCGAATTCTGTATCCCAAAAGGGGCTTTCAGTGCTTACAATTCTATTTATATAACAGTGGTAACGAGGGTGACCGGCTGAATGTCTGGGTCAGGGAGTACACGTCAGCCAATCCAAATGGTACTCTGAGATTCATCGAAGAGATTAGAGGTATGGAAATTGCATTTTGTTTTAATCTAGAGTCAATATTTTTCGAAGAACTGGGGGAAATTGTTGTGGCAGTCACTCACTTCCTAGTGTTGTTCTTTGGCTTCTTCTCTATCTATGTAAGCGATTCGTTGCTGGTGAAATTATACCTGGTGGATCCTCTGTCAGCTGTTTTCCTATAGTATAATAAATTACCACAAATTTCAAACTCTCACATTATCAAGATAGTTTTCTCACCAAAATAGCAAAAATTCCATGAGCAATCATTTTAACTGTTCTAGAATTGCTGCTATCAATAGCAACTGATGAAGTTGGAATATTAGAGTAAATTACAATTAATAGAAAGTATAATAAAGAAATGGAAAGCATAAGTGCCTCAGAATACCTAATATACAAGTTTAAAAAAGATAAATAAAATTTAAATGATTTCTAAAACAAGGTTTGAAATTACTTAACTGAAATATATGGGCAGCAGATCATATTTTGATTTGAAGATTAAATTTGAAGATTAAACTCTTGTGGTTTTAGGAGCCTGTGGCCTACAGAATGAGGTGAGCTAATGGACAAAAACTCTTTAAGCTAGAATTGCCAAAGCCACCATATGATTAAATTGCTTTCTCAAATATTTAACTATTATGTGGTCTCCATTGTAGCTACACCAAGTTCAGAAGGGTCTGAGCAAGTTCTTTTACTAAATAGGTATCATCTTTGTCTCTTTTTGTCCCTTTAAGCTCAGCTGCTGCCAGTGGCAGTTTTTCTTTTCTTTTTTCCACTCTTTTCTTCACCTCTATGGCTTCACCCTCTGTGCCATCTGTGCTAACAGGCATCCTTAATGTAAGTGTTGCTAAGGCAGGTGTAGACTTCACATCGGTCTGAGCCCTCCAAACTCTTTCACACCCTACTTTGAAGCCAAGAATAATTTCTTCAGACTTCCTTCTTCCTCACAAACATTCTTTTGTGTCTATTAGGTCTCATCTCCGATTCCTGCTTTCTCAAGTCCATAATTCCCTTTGAAGTCTCTGATCTCATAAGTGTGTCCAAAGAGGCAGCTTATTTTGACAATCTGTGGCAAAACTTTTAGGAATGGTTCAAGATAATTTTTCCCCCAAGCTGTTTCACTTCTCTCATGTGAGAAGTTACCCTCACCAATGCAGTCAACAGCCTGGAAGAAACAGTGACACTACAGCCCCTTCCATCCATGGTCTGACACCCTCACCCTGGCTGAACTGCTCATGGGTTTGTGCTGAACTATGATGTTCAAGAAGCTTAGGGACAATCCCTGAACCCTTCCCACTGTTCTGTGGCAGCTGGGGATTTTGGAACTGCACATATTACATGTGAAAATCCTTTAGCGTATGCAGAAGGCAATTTCATGGAAAACTGTGGGGTGCTTTTCTTCTTGTTTCTGGGTTAATTTTTTACCTCCTAATTATAACAGTAATGAAAAATGTCAAGAAATTAAGACTCATATTTGAGATCCATTGTTTTGTGTTTAGGGTTATTAGGAAAGTGATGCATGAGTTCTGTACTTGGGATTGGCACTGCTTGTTCAATAAATGCAGCTGGTCTCCTGTGCAGATGAACAAAACCCAGACAGCTAAAGAAAAAGTTTTGCTGCACATACTGTTAAAAAAGGGTGTTCTACATTCATTGACCTCACAAGGCCCCTGTGCAGAGGTCTTTGCTTTTGTGTACACTGCTCTTGAAGTCAAGTGGAATTTGCTAGTGCAGGCACTTTTGGATGCAGCATCAAACTTGCAGTGAGGTTTTATTGCATGAAGTGGGTTTTGCAAATGACTGGCTTTAATTTGACCTTAGTACCATTAATCATTTGATGGGGGAATAGTGCTTCTGCATAGGCAAGCTTCCAACAAGCCATTTAAAAATACAAAAGCAAATGAATGAACCAGTCTTTTAGTTCTAGGTTCCCAGAATCCTCTGGAGCATTTTTTGTTGAGGCATGTTGTTGTTCAGTTATATGAATATAATTAGTTCTGAATTTTTTCTTTTTAATAATACAGGTGAAACTATTTTTGTGCATTTAATTATCACAACATCTGGATTAATTTAATGAAATTTTATTTTAAAAGGTAAAAGAAAAAGCAGTTTTAAAACCCATCAACAAGCGCTATTATGCATATTAATTCTGTTAAAACATTGTATTGAGCAAATATGATCTTGCACTGAAAAAGTAACATCTACAGAAGAAATATTCCATCACATCAGTGCCAGGGAAACTGAAAAATTCTTACACAGTGTTGGTACAGGGTACACAGATCTGTGCAGTGTTTGACTGTACTGCTGATTCAGAAATCTCTACCCTTGTTTTTCAGGTTCACCTGAGACTTACTGGCAGCTCCACCATGTTTCCTTGAATGTCACAAGTAAATTCCGGGTTGTGTTTGAAGGAGTGAGAGGAAGTGGCTTATCAAATGGAGGCCTCTCTATTGATGACATCAACTTGTCAGAAACTCAGTGTCCCCACCACGTCTGGCACATCAGAAATTTCACACATCTCCTCAACACGAGTCCAGCAGGGAGAGCTGGGATAATATACAGTCCACCTTTTTACTCTGGTGAAGGATATGCTTTTCAGGTCAGCTTGTATGTAAATGGTACCACTGATAACCCATTTAATTTAGGAATATACTTGTCCTTGATTTCTGGAGCAAACGATGATCACTTGCAATGGCCCTGTCCATGGCAACAAGGTACCATGATCCTGCTCGACCAGCATCCTGATATTCGGCAACGGATGTCAAACCAGAGAAGTGTAACAACAGACCCTCTGCAAGTATCAGGTTAGTTAAAATCAAACATGTAGAACACAACCAAAAGACAAGGGGTCACATCTCCTCTTTGTGTAAATTAGTGCATTTTTTTTATCTTCTGGAATATTTCATATGTTTGCGGCAACAATAACATTGATCCACAGACAAGAAAAAAATTAAACCTACAAGCAAGTTTAGCTGGGGCTCTGGATTTCAAAGTTGCATTTGCATAAGAAGCAGGTGTATGACCTCTTCCTAAAGTTTCTTTCATATGCTCTGTGAGGATACATTTATTTCTGTTTCAATGAGAATGGAAGTTTTCCAGAAGGCATGAAAAGAAAAATACTGCATTAACAATACAAGCAGTTTATACCAAATAAAAGTCCAGCTATCAAACAAATTCCTGCCCCTCTTGTCAAAGGTACAGTGATGTCAGCACAAGCTTCCAGATGGACAAAGTACTGATTCATATTATGTAATCTATACTTGTTCAAGGTGTGAGAAGATAAGGGCCATCATCCACAATAACTTGGAAAGGTGGAAGTTGAGGTAAAAAGTAACTCTGGGAAATGGTAGGAATCTCTACAGAGAGAGATATTAAAGAAAACACCCCCATTCAGCACTTGATAAAGTTTGGATTTAAGCCACAATGACTTCATTTTGCCAAAAGAAACCATCTCTGCCACTGAATCAGTTTTCTGGACTTTCAGGCTAGAAAGGAAGCAAGGAAGGAAGGCACAAAAACATCCAATTCACATTATTATTTTAAAAACAGTATGTTTTACATTCCTATGACACTGGCTCTATATGAAAACAAAGTGGGTAATCTAGAAAGACTTAATGTCCTTGCCGTAAATGAAAGACACACTGCACCGTGTCCTCCATAGATGTTTGAAAAAGCACATTTTCCCTGTGCTTTCTGCTGTTACAGCCACAGTGCTTAGCCCTTTTCCTTTGCTGGCCCTGTGGACATGCAGTCTGTTCGCCCTCTGCTCCTTCTCCCTTGTTTATTCATATATTGCAAATAGTCCCAGATTCCCAAGGGAAGCCTTGTAAAACACACTATCTCTAACCAGAGAGGTGTTGGAGCAGGCAGTTCTTTCTTCCCCTGTCAGATTCTTTCATGGACAATCAGGCTCAGCTTTGAGATTTAGAACAGGGTGTGATGAAGCAGGCATCAGTGATCCGTGATCATTCAGGTTGTTCGAATACCCTGTGCCCCATGTCTACTGCAGGAGATGCTCTCTTTTGAGAAGCACTGCATTAACTCATGTTACAGATGATTCATGTGCTACTTATCTTCTTGAGCACTGCACTTTACTTATCTTCTTGACCACCGCACTTTAAAGAACTAAAAAGAAAAGACAACAGATTTTCAACTAGCTCTGCAATAAACTCACATCCAGCAGGTTCTTTTCTCAGTACCTCAGGCTAAACGAAGTCGTTGAAGATCTCCATTGTCTTGTGCCTCTCATAGGTGGGGAATCTCAGGCAATTGAGGTTTCTGCTCTCTGTCTGAGAGACAAATGCAGAGCGGTCTCACATTCACATTCTTTTTGTCTTTTTTTTTTTTTTTTCCAGGATCCTCATCAAATTTTACTTGGGATAGACCAGATAAAGTGGGATCCGAAGCAACTTTTCCCAATGGAACTACATACATGAAAGGTCCAGGAGTTGGAACAAGTGCATTTTTAACTCATGAGAGACTTAGAAGCCGCAACTTTATTAAAGAAGATGGTGTTTATATTCTCTTAACAATAGAAGGTATGTAAACATAGCTGATACTCTTTACAATGCAGTAAACAATGTCAGATACTAAGTCACTAGTGCTGTAGATATAAATACACATGATGTACTTTGCACATGAGCAGTATTTGAATTATGCCTATATCTAAAGACAAATCATGTTTGTGAACAGGTACATGCACAGTATAATTCCTTTATCTCATATGAAGGTGTATAAAATAATGCTAATCCTGTGCAAATTATTTTGAATAGAGTAATTTGAATAAAACTATCTGTTTCTGAAAAAAATCTAGAGGACATTTCCAAAGTACATCATGCTCCTGAAAGTTAAAAAAGACTGCTTATCTGCTATACCTGTAGACAGGCTCAATGCTCTTTATTATTAGAAGTTATCATTAGAATAAGAAGAAAAATAACATGGCGCAAACACCTTATTTCTTGTGGGTTCACCGTGCAGATATCTCCCATCTCCTGTCAACTGAGCCGAGTGTTCCACCCACTGTTACGACTACCAGTGCCAGCAGCACCACTGCATCTGCCACCACCACAACGGGCAGCACCACCCAGCCCGAGGATCCAGAGGTTCCAACTTTCTGCCCAGACAACCCCTGTGAAAACGATGGTGTCTGTGTTATGGTAAACGGAACATCGGTGTGCAGGTAACTGCCTCTATTCACTCTCAAATGCAATTTTAGGATGAGTAATGAGAGTTTCTAAAAAATTAAATCTTTGCTCCTAATGAAAGAAAAGATGGACTGTAACTGATTAAGGCAAGTATTTGCAACTGCTCCTGTGAGACTGAACTTATGGCCAATTTGGGCAACAAAGCTCCTAACCTCGGCATTTGATCATTTTGAAGTACTCTGCTTGACTTCCCTGTAAATTATATTTTAAATGTGTTTATTATTTTCAGTAATGTATTACTTCAAGTCCTTAGAATTCCCTACAGCAAAATTCAGAAGAGTTGAATAAATGTAATTGAAAGAAAAGAGCATTTATATCAGTAGAGAAGATTTTTAATACTTATCATGTAGGAAGCAGCATAGACATTATTTTAAAATTTGATTCAGAAATATTGTACAGTGCAAATTATGACCTTGAATTACCAAAGTGTAGTCGCTCACCTTTGAAACCAGCAGTGAAAGCTGAGGAATAAAAGATTGTTTGCCCTGAAAGAAGATTAATATCAACTTTTATTTAATTCTCTGTGGATACGTTTACGTAACCCACCTGCCTGATTAGCATTGTTCCAGCTCTCAAATAAGCTCTGAGGCTGACGATAGTAGCCTTATGATGCTGTGCCAGGGCAGGTAGATTGGGCGAGTGCTGTGAGGAAAACATAAAGGCCAAGAGCCACAAGAGTCAGGATGACTCATTAAGTATTATATCTCCCCGTTTAGAAACCTTTTAAAAAATAATTCTTGTGCAACTCATCAGAAGCAGGTCACAAATATGAGTAAATGTCAAGAGGTGGCTCCAAGAAGACAAAAATAAAAAATATGCCCAACGTTATGCCTCATTTCAAAATTTTGGAAAGAGAACATTTATTTTCTGACATCTCAGGACTCTTCGAAGCTTTAGTGCCTTTGCGACCTGCTGTCTGTCCTACAGAAATATGTGACCAGCAGTCAGTTTCCACCCCGATTTTCTGATGGGAAATGGGTGGGAATGTGATACACCCGTTCAAGCTGAATCACCTCGAGGCCCCCCAGCAGGCAGTATCTTTGCAGCACACTGCAAACAGACTTTTTTCAGGGCTGAGGTAGTCCTGAATAAATGGCTTAGACAGGAGCTAGAAAATCAGTACATAAGGAATAACCAAGGTTAGAAAGATGGGATTGGGTGTGCACTCAGCAGTACTGCATGGATATATTTCTTTTTCAGTTAGATCATTTGGACTCGCATGTGCTCGCTGTAAAATGTTTCAGAGCTGATTGTGGTGCTGGGTAAGGTGATGGAATCAAAGCCTGGAGGTTGTTTTCAGTCCTAAAACTGGATGACTGCTGGGCTGGTAATTTCTTTTCTTACCTGCTTCATGGGGGAGGGCAGAGGCAGCTCTTACAAGTTCTTTAAATTTGAAAATTAAAAAAAAAGCGGCTCCATAGATCAACTGCAACCAAGCATTAAGCAGTCAAGAGGATCAGGAAGGCGTTAGGTTTTCTGGCAAAGGCTCTCTCTGAAGGCACAACCTGTGAAACAGCAGGAAGCTGAAAGAAACACATTTAGGTGTGTAAGGATAGTGAGCCACTCAAGACAACTTTAAAATAGATGTCCATTTTAAGATAACTTCATTATGCTTTGGGATATAGAAATTGCATCAGAGATGCCATTTTTCTGAAGTAGACCTTTTCACACCTTTACTCTTTAAGTGATAGCACGTTTGTTCTTTTGCTTTCTAGATGTCCAGCAGGTGACAACTGGTGGTACATGGGAGAAAAGTGTGAAACGAAAGGCACAACTCGAGAAAATATTGTAATAGCTGTTTCTTCAACCATAACTGTGTTTGTTGTAATGCTTATTGTCACCATCACAACTGCAGTGTGCCTTAAAAAGAAATACAAAAAAGGAAGGGAGAATAAGGACAGTCTGACTCTAGAAGAAGTAAGTATTTTGCCTCTTTCAACAAATATACACACACACACACACACACACACACACATATATCCATATTCACTAAAAAGTAAACAATCAAATTCAGTAAGAAGTAAATGGGAAGATGTCACCTTTTTGAAGCCCTAAAGACTCAAGACTGGAAATTAAAGTGCTCCATTACGTGCCACTAATTTATAAAGCACCAAAACCCCACTTAATTAAAAATCTGTTCTCCTCCTCCACCCCCTCTCCACTCTGCCCCAATGACAGCCTACATTGAGTGGATAATGTGGACAAAGGGGTTCGTTTTCAATTTGTAATTAAACCATATTTTCTGCTCAGTAAACTTGTATTTCATCTATTACTGCCTATTCTACTAAAGATCTCCCCTTCAAATACCTGGATATGGTGCTAAAAAATGCATCCCAGAATGTCAAAACTAAAAGCAAATCTAAAAATAATTTTCCACATTCAAAGGCCATTTTTTTATGCAAGGCATGAAGTAGCCATGGAAATCATGACTTAGGGGAAGGTAGAAGAAGACAGCAAGTTAAAACTCTCTGGATGACAGGATCAGAAATGCCATGTATTGGATAGAAGCAACATTTGGGCATGTTTTCATAGGAATTTTCATACAGTCTGAGACACATGGACTCTAAATAGAGGCTTGTCTTGGAAATAGCAAGAGTGACATAGTTTAGAGGGACTCATAGGGCACAGGAGAAATTTTGTAGACAAACTGAAGAGGAATGTCCTTCCAGCAAGCAGAGTTCCATTTAAATTGTGTACTAATACTCTTTGTGTGATACCCCATTGAGCTGCAGTACCTCTGTGCAGTGTCAGATACTTGACACTGCTACTTTATGACCTTCCAATAAATAGTTTTGGTTTCTTTGCAAGTAATGCTCTTACATTATACACATATTTCCCTTCCCTACACACTTTTAAGATGTGGGTTTGTTTTTTTCCCCCCACTTAGACTAAAACATCCTTCTGAAGATAATGCAAACAAGCATCAAAGACACAAGATGAACATCACTGCAAAACCACAACTACGTCATCATTCTTTCTGTTCCTTTTATCTCAACCATCATGATAAAAGTCTGTAAAGTCTGGAAAATAATTCATCATCTGGATAAAACAATGTGCTAAAGTCACTGGAGTGTCTGACAGTGCTGTGTATCATCATGCAATGGAGCAAAATGGAAATACGTTGTGTGACATGGCTGCCCTGTCCTTCAAGTCTCCCTGAACACGAAGAAAACATGAAAGCTGCATCCTGAATTTCAGTCAACACAGAAAAGTCTAAGTTTGCCATATTATCATTATACAGTTGTCTATAATAAAGGGGAGCTGTACCCTGTATTCACAGGGTACCCAGCAGTTCTCAGTCCTGCTTCAGCTGTCAGTAGTGGGAGAGTTTGTGGAGTGTGGGAGCGTCTGGTTCATTAAGTTATTTGGTTGTGATCTACCCACTATAAAAGAAATAACAAGTAATGAGGAAAGTGATAAATGAACCTCACAGACACACAAACATTAATGAGGAAGTCACAACAGAGATAATAATGAGGATCCAGAATGCTTCAGCCACTGATTGATGGTCCATTAAAAGAACTACTCAGGCAGAACCCTCAAGAATGTCAACCTGAACAATTATTAACTGATAGGAAGGGGAAAATATGATTAACATGAGTGTTGTGGAAAAGCTGAGGCTGCTTGAGATATGGGCTATCAGAAAAGGCTTGAGGATTTATGTAAAAATGGCTGTGGGGTGTCTGGGGGAAGGATCAAAAGATCCAAAGAAAAGTAGGGGAAAATGGGGCCAGTAACTGGAGAGACCTACCTGCAAAAGAGGTCTGTGTGCCAAAGACCAGAGGACACCACAGGTCTTAGGGCTCATGGATCTAGGTACTAGCACATGGAGGGGCTTACATGGAAGTGTCTGTGTGCCAGGAACTGGGGGAGTCATAGGGCTTGTAGGTCTCTCCAGCAACTGGAAGGACTGGTGTGCATGAGTCTTGAAAGGTCCAGGTGCCAGCAGCAGCTGGAGGGATCAGGTTGTGTGTGGGTGTGTAAGAGGTCTAAGTGCTGGCAGCTGGAGAGATCTGTGCATGTTAGTATTTCTTCAGTGAATTTAATCCTCTGTGTGTGCGTGTGCATAATTCACCAGCAAGCTTCAAGCTGGACTAGCTGGTGAGTTGGAGGAAACACTTCCACATCTGGAGGACTCAAACATCACACTGTCCTGTCTGGCAAGCAGAAGGTGACTGCTAAACCACTGCCAGAATGCCCAAGCACAGATACTAAACAGGTTTAGAGGCTATGCTAACATTCAAGGGGACTGTGCATGTTTGAGTGTGTTTCTGGATGTGGAGAATGAGGGCACACATTTTTTCACCAGAGAACCTGCATTCTGATTTCCTGGAGGAGAGGAAGAGGGCAGGGCTGTGTGCCCTTCTGTGAGTTTGGGTAGCATTACAGAGGGCTTGTGCTGCCCAGGCTGCTCTGTGTGTGTGTGTGTGTGTGTGTGTGCAGCAGCCTGTCCAAGCAGCCACTTCAGGGACCCCTGTGTGTGTGTCTCAGTGTGTCTCAGATACAACCTTGCTGCCAGCCAGACCCACGAGCTGGAAGAGGAGCAGCAGCTGAATCCTTAGGACTGGGATGTAGAGATCACCTGTGAGCATTCCTGGGCTGGGCATGTTGGCTGGGGAGGTAGATCCTGGGTCTGGGAGATTTAGTGGCTCCCTTAACACCCCTGACATGTTTGTCATGGGGGTGGTTCAGTAGGATTTAGAGAGAAAAGTAAGCATGGAAATAAAAGGGCCAGAGTAAGCAAAACATCCCTCCCTGAGGACACTTTGCAGAGGGAGATGCCAACCACCATGGGCAGAAATCATCATATTTGCGGTGTTTTGGAGGGGGGCTGTGAGAGACAGTGGTGCCAGTAATGGAAATGTCAGGTCACACCAGATGGTTGGTAGACTGGTATGTGAATGTGTTCACATTTAAAGGTCAGCAGCTACTTTGATTGCCTGGGATGGGTGTTGATGATCTTAACATTTGCCATGCAATTTACCCTAACGCTGGGCAAGAGCAGTTCAAATGTATGGAAATTTGATGAGGGAGCAAGTCTTCCTCTGAACGCTACTGCACAGCACAAAGCAACAAATGTGTATCCTTCTGTATCGACGCTATATATGTAGTCCTTCTCTGATTCATATTCTCTGAAATGTAGTTGTATTTAAAGCATTCATAGCTGGATTTATTAGCTTTTGTTGGAATCCAAAGATTCATGAAAACAGACAGACAAAATTAACAAAGATTTGTCAGAGCTAACAAACATCCTGGATAGGAAAATACCCTACTATAGCTGTCTTAAAATAACTTTCCTATTTCCACACGTCTTCATCAGCAGTTTTCATGCAAATAATCCTCCAAATGCGCCTTCAATTAAGATATGCACATAGATTTACATGGAGTTAAGAAGACACAAATGAGACTGTTCATAAATTCAACCCTGGCTACAATCCTTAACATTATAAACTGTGAGCATTTTATAATTTCAAATGTGAAGTACCAGATTTGTGATTGTAGAGATCATTTATATTTTTGAAATCCAGATTACATGAGATACTTACCTGTACTTTCATCAGAAGAGAGCTTAATACACAGAGCAGTATTACAATATAATTTCAATACATTGTGGAAGATACAAATTCCATATGAAATGTTAAACTTTCATGGGAAAAAATCTTAAGCTTCTGCTTATTCATTTCAACCAGGAATCAGTGAAGAGCATGATTTAAAACTGAACATCCCAGTCAGTGAGTGTGAACAACTCACTTCTGTAGAGCCAAAATAAAGGTTTTTTAATGTCCTTAACTGACCTAAAAATACTCAAGAGGAGTATTTTTTTTTCAATTTTACAATGCAGAAAAATTACTCAGGAAATGCAGAATGAGATTCAGTATTACACCTCACTGTTTATCACAAAAGTTATGCTGCTAGTTCAAGTTCATGAACAAATACATTTTTCTTAAAAAGCTGTAGCACAAATGACTTAATGATCTTAATTTTGGAGGTGTACATTTAACACATTTACAGATAATATGGATACTTGTCCCAGGTCAGATCTGTGTTGGTTGGTCAGAGAGCATGGGCTTGCAGCCTGGGTGTTTACTTTACTTTCCTGAAGCAGGTTTATTCACAGAAAGTTTTACTAAAAATCTTTACTGGAAAGACCTCTCTGTAAAATCACTGAGATACTAATGTGATACTAAACCCCACCAGTGTTAAATCTGCAAAAATCTATTTATCTTTCCTGTCCTTCTCACACTGTAGCGATTCAGGTTATGATTTACAACAAGGATTTACTCTGCCCACATGCCTGCTCAGGCACGTTCTACACTCCAGGACTAGTGTGTAAACTCTATTACTGACTTCCCACAATATGCAGGACAAGGGCTTGGGCTGTGGACATTGACTCCGTGGGTCGCCTGCCCTGCTCCTGTTCCTCATGCAAGAGCAGATCTCTGCATCTCCAGCAAAGCCCCAGACCTAAGTGAATGTTTTCTTTCCTGCTCCTCGTTCTCTGGGCTCCAGACCTGCTGTACAGCTGGACCCAGCAGAGTATGTGCACATTGTATCCAGAACTGTGTGCAGGACTCCTTCCCCACTGCTGGCTCTATCAGGAGTCACAGCATGGGCTTAAAAACAAGCTAACTCCAATATTCAAGTCAGTGGCTCAGGTGTGGAATAATAAAGAAAGAAAAACAAAGGTGGGTCATCATTCTAGCTACTTCTTGGTCTTTCTTCAAGAATCTCAGCGCTGCAGAAAAGCTTTTAGTCACGCCACCTACTATCTATGCTGAACAGGATACACAGCCTCCTATTCCTGATACATGCAAACCAACTCACTGCTATTTGCATCACACAAATCAGCTCTGCTCAGTTTAGCTTTTGCACAAGTAGCAAATTACTGAGTCATAATGTCTCAGTCTGGCTGGCACAGCATTGTCTAAATGCAAAAAAGGGGCTGATCCTAGACACCAGCCCTCCTATTTCAGCTGAGTGTGTCAGGTGTCTCGTGCCATCCACGCCAGGGTCCCAGGGTGCAGGGCAGGAGTCATGACTTGTCATTTCCTTTAGGTGCAATTCAGAACAGAGAAGCAGTTTTTTTCCTTTTTATTTTCCCCACAGGTCTCCTTATCCACTGCCATTAGAGCTCAGAGTCTTTTGCTAAGACACAGATGCCATCAGCTGAACTACCTTTGACTCTGATAAATAGGATCTTAATTCTCCACTCTTCCGGGACTGCATTTTCAAGTTACCTTTGGGGCTGGTAGTACAGATACTTATTTCTCAAAAGGAGAAGATAACCAGCAATTAAACTGCCTTTTCTGAAACAGACAGTGCTGTTTTTCAAATCTAGAGTTATTGCTTAGAGACTTTCATAGTATTTGATGCAGTAATGGCAAAATATCTGTATTTTGCTCTGTGTTATGAAATTATGAAGAAATGTATGGTGATGTCATTTTCCCTCTTCTTTCAATGACATAGATTCTAGTTTATTACAAAAGACAGCTCTAAAGTTGAGATTTAAGGGTTTGTTTCCTGCAAGAAGATTATGATTTTTTTTTTTGCAGCAGACAGATTCCATGTGGCTGCTCTCTTTGTCTTCTCCCTCTTCTGAGCATCAGCAGAAATAATTGGGAAAAAACAATGACCACAACAACTCAGAGTGAGTACAACTTACACCAGATACACTCTAACTGGTACCATAAAGGCTGCAGGCAAGTTTACAGGTTTACATTAGAGTTCTCATTTCTTTTGCTCACTAATTCCTAAACTTCTACTGGAGATTAAAAGGTCCGTGCTTGATCTATGCCTTTGACTTCACCTACTGTGAAAACAAAATAGCATCTAAGAAGCTCAACTGGAATGTCTGGAACTTAAAAGGACCCAGTCAAACCTCGTTGTTTCCCAAGGTTGCAATGCTTAATCCCACAATACATAAACATGGTCACTCTTCCAACGCAATACTCATGGGAAAAAAGACCTGTGTGCTCTTTATCAGATTTGAATCTTATCTCTAAACAATTTGATGGAATATTTTGATTAAATTCTTAATGATAGCCTTTCTACTTCACAGTTACTAATGTGTAACTAGAACCAGCCACCTTCTTCTGCTAGAGCTCTGTGTATGTGCACTTGCCTTTGATTTTTTATTTTAACACCATCTGGATCTACAAAGTCTATGCTACAAAAAGCCAGGTCAAAACTTGCCAGAAGCACATCTCCCTCTTCATTTCTACTTTCATTCCCCCCCCTCCCCCCATACTTCTCACCATGTTGTGAACATTTGGCTTTGGAGGCAGCTTTCATTCATGTAAATGATATTTGCTTGCTCAAAACAGAACATTTTAGATTACATAAAAGTAACATTGCAACTCCAGTTTCATTTGTTAAGAAAGCTATTAGTTTATTAAGTTTGGCAGTTATTAAGTTGTTTAGTAAAATTTGTTTATTAACTGTGGAAGGAGTCTCTGTTGCTCCTTAGAAGAGTCAGGTTTCATTCTGGCTGCTACTGTCATGCTTTCATCACCTGAAAAGATTTGTCAGGGTAAGCTGGAGATAAGGAGAGAAAAAGGAAATTAAAGAGTTGCCTTGACCAAAAGAGAAACAACCATGTTGAAGTCTCAGCAGGTGAGATTGAGAGGAATGGGAAAAGAAAAGCTGCTGGGATAACCCAGTGTGAATTTTCTTAAGTGAAAAAAGCTCTAAGGAAAAGAAAGAAACTTAAATTGAGATAGTGAATACCTACTATGGACCAGTTCATGATAGTCTGTCTACAGGCTGTGTCTCCCAAGCAGATTCCTCCTACTCAGCAGCCCACCCGTTTGCTCTGCTTTTCACAGGTTGCCAGCTCACAGCGAGATCAATTGCCACTACACGTGTCCTTTTTAAACTTATTTCCATCAGCTTACAGCAATGCCCACATCTCTCACTTACAAGCGAGACCTCCAGCTGCCCCAACCCCAGCGCTGCAAAGCCTCTTCAGGCAGCTCTCTCCCTTGGGAAGGTCTGGGAAGCTGACAGCCAGGGAGAGCTTGAGCCTGCCCTGGCACAAGGATCACGCAAAACAGACACTGGGAGCTGGAAGACTGAGGGAAAACTTGGAAACATAACCCCTTCCATGGACAAAGCCATGGTGGTATCTTGTTGTGCCAGCTCTGCTATGTGTCCCTGTGGAGGGCCCATCCCTGCACAAGCTGCAGCTGGGAGCAACAAATAAAAGTGGTTCTTGCCGTGGAGGATTTGCTGGAGGAACCGGTGGAAACCAAATCTCTGTTTCACATAGAGACTGAAGACTGGATTTTGCCCTCCTCCCTTGGGAGGAAGTCACCATCCGGCACCCAATCCCCCTTGCCAGGAAGCGGGGCTGGCCCCACTCTGCCCCACACTGCTTCCCTGGCGAGGTCCCCACAAGGTCACATGGTGGGAGAGACTGCAGAGAAACTCGATTAACATCAAACCTCCCCACTGGCAACAGCCTGTCCATGGAAGATCTGCAGATCACAGTGTGGCAACCACCTTCCCCCCAGGAGTGAATCTTAAGCTTTGGAAGAAATTTGAATTTCTGAGAAATACAGATAGCCACAGATGCATCCATTTTGAGTGCAGTCCCAGCAGCCTCTAAGACATTTCTGAAGTGAAATGTGGGGAAAGGAGAAATAAAGGTTTATTTACTTTTTTTTCCCCTGGGGGTTCAAATGAGCACTCCACCCTTCGTGCTAAGAAAGTAATAAAAATGCTTTTCTTTACTCCATAATAATACCTGAGTGCCTGGATCCGCTTGTGCCACTTGTTTCCCTAAAAGCAAGTTATTGTGGCTTCCACTTGCCTTGATTCATACCCATACTGCACAAACCACTTTGCAGGTGCGTCAGATTGCTCTCAGATTGGCTGTGGTCAGGCTCACTTGTGTATTTGCTTTCTCACTTATTTCCCACAGCATCTCAATGATCCTGAGGACTAGGACAGGCTGGGTTAAAATTAATGGTTTTTTCCATTCCACAAATATTCTTTGGCTATAAAACACTTTCCTCCTTCTTATTAGGTGTCATCAAAACCATTTTGAGGCTTTTTTACCTGAGCCCTCATGGGCTGGGGTGCAGGAACTCAGGTACATTGGGTGCTGGCTGATGCTCACATGGGTGCACAGTGTGCAGTTCCTTGCACGACAGGAGGGTTTTAAAGCTCAGAAGATGGAAAGTTTGATATCTTTGGAAATGCAAGGCTGAGCATCAGTTTCTTAATCAGCAGTTACAGCTGCTGTCAACTGCCTTCCTGGCAACCCCCTGCTGATGGTGGAAGTGGTTTAGGGAACATTTCGCAATACAAAGATCACCTCTTAAAGGGGAAAGCAGAGCACTTTGCCATCTTCCAGCCTATTGCACTCTGATTTTAGAACAATGAAAAAACCAAAATAGCCTAATAGGAAGTAGAGAAATCCTGACCTTTCTTTGCTACCATTTTATTCAGCATACATGTGAATGATTAAATTGTGCAGAATAACTGGTGCAGTATCTGCGAGCACATGATTTCCCTTAGTTTATTAAACAGGAGTGCAGGAAACTCTCCTTCCCCACCACTTTGTCCTTTGTCACAAGAGGTGCTGAAAGCATTTGAAATTTCAGTAGCTGCTGGTGAAGTAAAAATATTTTTTGGACATGTCTCTCAAAGGTCACTGTGTAAAACATAGCCGTGCACTCCTAAGGGTGTGGATCATCTCAGATGGAGCCATGCATTAGCAGGATTACTCTTGCCAAAGATCTTTTCCCAGCTGTAGAAGGGCTTATTTGTCATTAAACCCCAGAGTTCAGTCATATTTAAGAGCACAGCAACTCCATGCAAATATGCAAAAAAAAAACTTTTATGGAAGGGGAAATGTGGATCCCAGCAGCCAGAGCCCTGACTCCTCTCCATGGATGTGCAAAAGAAAGGGCAGGAGGAGCATCGTGGTCACCTCTTTCAGATCCAGGGACTGCAGGATGCAGGTCCAGGCCTCTGAACTGGATGTTAGGGATAGTCACTAAATATTTACTTATGATGTTGGGCTAATTGCCCCAGTGCACTGGAGTCTTGGTACTTGCAAGCTCTGGCAGGAATGAACTTGAATGAGATGAATGCTCAAGCACTTACAAGGTAGTTTTACAATGAATTACCCAAATACTCCTGGGAAATGGGAAATCTGTTTCCTCATTTATTGGAAAGAGTTAAATCAGTACTATTAGGAGGCTAAGTAAGGGCACAGAATAAATTCCTGTCAAACCAGATTGAAAAAAGGCAACCCACCAACACCTGTTAGCTGGTCTGACATTTTGCTGCCCCAGTGGCATTGTTTAGTCCAGCAGTCACAACCAGGGAAATGCCACTTGTTGGGAAAAAACCCAGGACCTCTGTCAGTTCTGCTCTGCCATGGCCACCATCATGGACAAGACACTTCTTCTCCCTTGGCCTCCAAAATCCCACAGCTGTTAGCAGACAGACCTCAATAGCTGGATGAAGGTGGTGACACCAGGAGTACCATGAGTCCCTGATGATGGGTCAGGGGATGCTAACCCTGATCTTGCTAAATTCAAGGAAGTATGGGTCTGGGGTGTCAGGAAACGCAGCTTTTCAGGCAGCTGAATGACATTTACAGCCAGCTTTTATGTGCTACCACTTGATCTTCATAGTAAGTACTTTTTATTCAGTGTTTTCTGAGCTCCTTCACTGTGAAAAGAGGAAGATGTCTTTGACAGTGTTCCAGGTATGTTGAGAAGTGTCAAAGCTTTTCCTGTTTTCAAGTAATGAAGATCAAAACTTACAAAGTTTAAAACATTCACTTAAGCCTTGTAAATACCCTGAAACATCTTTACTACACATTTTTTCCTCCTTTTATTTCATGTGTTATTCAAAAACACAGCTTCCATATAAATGTCATGAGATGTAATGTTCTGCTTCAGTTTAACAGGAGAAAACTGTGAGCATATCAACACTCTTAATTATTCTAGGTGCAGGAGCCTGCCATGCTTCACCAGGATCTCCAAAAACACAGGTCCAGGCAATGGACAGAAGACAAAGCATTAGAGAAACATGTGCTTGAGCCTTAAAGTTCCCAAAGCTGAAGGGTTCTGGTTATAGAATTTTAGTTTGCTTTTTTTTTTTCAGCATTTCCCCTCTAGAATGCTCCTGACTCCTTGCAAACTTGGAAATCTTGCAACACTAATTAGCTTCTAAACTGCTTAATTACTTGTAAGGTTATACCAACAGTATTGGTGTGTATTGTGATTGCAATTTTCATTTCAGTCTCAAAGTGGAAGGAAAAGAAACACAAAATGGCGTTTCTAAGGTCAAGACTGTTAAAAAAAAATATATATATATAAAGAACTAAATCTGTTTTCTTAAGGAAAAGTTTATATTACTACAGCATTATTGCATATCTAACACTCCCCCAGACAACAGTGCAACACAGGTGGGTACTAAAGACTTCTCAGAAATTCTACTGTTTCAATAAATGAGATAGCCATGCTCAAAATATACTTTCCTTTAATTAGAGTTCTTTCTTCAGAATCCTCCCAGAATAAATATTTAATTTTTTTTTTTTAATTTAAGATCTCATTCCATATTTCAAAGAAGCTTTCCTATGTCCCACCTAGCTTTGCATTTCATTAAGGGACCAATTTCTGGCTTTATTAAAGCTTTAATAGGCAGTCCTTTGGATTGCAAAGCACAGCAGATCCATTAGCATGTCATTGAGTGCCATTAGACAACTGCTTTGAACTTTTGTGGTTCCACGTGTGCCACATTTGGGTACCCAGCAAGGCAGTGCAGGTGCTGAGCAAAGGCTTTGGACAAGGGGTTCTTGGGCAACAGATCCCACCTGCCCTGACGTGGTTAAAATGCCACGGCAGGGCCCTGCAGAGGAGGTGTTTTGAGTTGCCCTCTTGAGGAGAGAAAAGACATACTTAAAAGATTTGACAAGGATTATTGTCTTAGGCTAATGTGTTTTTTAAAGCAAGTTATCAAATATTTGATTGAAACTCTGTAGAGAAACAAAGAGCTTGATTTACGTGAGGAAGCTGACAGCTCTGCCAGGAGCTGCTCTGGAGCAGGTTAGCGTTTGCAGCTAATGTAACTTAATTATGGGTACTGAAAACAAAGCATTTAGGAATGAAGTCACAACTGAACAGCCACCGTGAGTACAAGTGACAGAAGTAGAATAGTTCCATCAACTTCTGCGATAAACTGAAGCCCATTCGTGAAATCAGTGGGTGTCTCGCCCGAATGAGCAGCGCAGGATTAGACTCCATTGCGCATCATGCCAGCACTAGTTAGAAACATAGAACAGATGTCAAGTAAATAGGGAAGTGTGGGACAAAACAGAAATAATTGTAAAAATGTGCCCAAGGATAAAATAAATTGATCCTAAGACACTAACAAACATTCTCGTATAAAGCAAAATGAGTCTTTGTACTGGGTTGGCTTTTATTTTCTTGCTAATATTGCATAACAGAACTACGCTGGCATGATGAGGAGGGGGGATAATAAAATAACTTATCAATGCACTATTAACTCTACATGCTCTTACCTAATAATAAGATATTGATGTCTCCTTTAATGCATGCCCCATTGTTGAGAACTTTCTCATTACCCTGCAGTAGCATACACAAAATGGCTTTTTTAATATACTCACGGCCATGAACGTTTGATGCTAAAGGCTTTTTTAAATGGTCAAAGATACCCTATTTAAGAAACAGCAAACACTTACATTGCACATTACCGACATTAAATGCAATCTCATTATCCATTAGCCAGTATTAGTGCAATTTATATCTTACTTTGGTTTGAGTTTTGCAGAATTTCTTGATCTTTGCCACATCATCAGCTGAGAATGTGGGTGCTATTTCTTTGCTCATCAGTTTGATATTATTAGGAAGCATTATTGTCCTGAGTATTTTCCTGCAGATGCAGAGAAATGTCATGAGATTAACTATTAAATAAATACTGGACCATTGTTTACACAATACAAAAAAAAAAAAAAATTCAAAGAAATTATTAGGTTTATCCATTTTATTATGGCTCAGCAAGTGAAATCCACACTGCAAGAGGATTCCATGAAGTTCCAACATCAGCCCCTGCAAAGAGGGCTCATGGAAGAGCATCTCAGGACCCATCTCAGGGGGTGCCCAGTTGTTACTGGGGAGGGCCCAGGGCCAGGCAATGGGAGGGAATTTGTGAAAGAGGAGATGGCACTAGGCGGAAAGGGTTGCTCTCAGCTCCAGGGGAGGCGTGGCAGCCATCTCGGACAGATGCAGGGAGCAGCAGGCAGCAGCCAGCACAGGCCAGGTCAGCTCCTGGCTCTGAAGCACTGGGATCCTTCTAAGTGCTGGAAGCCATGCTGACAAGAATTTTTTAACTGTTTGGTAAATGCCAGTCCCTGCCATGGGACACCAAGTCCCTCTCAAGCCAGTGCTGATGGCAGCCTCTCCTGCTGCCATGCCCATCCATGGAGAGTTTTATGACCGCTTATTCCTCCTTTGCACTGGCCAAAAGAAATCGATTTTTCTGGAAATACCTTCCACGTGATATTTGTAATATTGTAAGCAGACCATTTGCCCTTGAGTCATAGGGTATTTGGATATTTCCCCGCAGAGGAGGAGGATGGATGGTAACTCTGGCAGCTACACAACGGCACATTGGGGAAAGGAGAATGCAATGGCTCACAAGTTGTATTTTTTTTCCAGTGCCTACTTCAACCTGAGCTGCAGCCAATGCCTCGAGGTACATAAGGACACCAGGATCTGAAGAGACATTGGAGATGCCCTCTCTGCACTGAGGGACAGCAGCTCCTCACTGCAGCCATGGGACCAGACCAGGCAGTGGGCACCCAGCGAGACCAGTGCTCCCAGCAGAGCAGGGGGAAATGCTGTATTAATTCTTGCCATTAATACTTACTGAGTAAGGAAACCCAACAACCAGGGCATATTGCCTTTTATACAGTTGAGAGACAAAACACAGACCAAGTTACAACAAAGCTTAAATCCAAAATAATTACATTTTGTCACAATTCCTTCCACACAGTCCAAGCTACCAAGGAAGCGAGCTGCCAGCACCCGAGGAGAGACATGATTTGCTCCACAGCTCCCTTCAATCCCAGCGCAAAAACTTCCAAATGTTTGAAACGGGGAGCAAGTAAATCTTTTAATGCTCTCTGAAAAGCAATCAGCTCACCGAACGCATCATTCAGCAGCCTCTAATAAAAAATAATTAAACCATGCAAAGCTGCTGCAGTAATCTTACTTAAAAATCCCAAATTCCTTTACAATTTGAGGATCTGATGGCACTGACTCCCAGTCAGACACAGGGCAGAGACCGCGGGAGCTTCTCACAGCTCAGCTGAACAACCTCTTCCACTCCTTGAGCAGAGGCAGCTTAACTTTATGAAGATTTGTTGTTGCAGCACAACTATCCAACAGATACAGCTAAATCCAAATTCATTTCATTTCCAGCCAAATTATATTTTGATGCAGGTCACTAGAAACTAATCTTTCATCTCTGGTTTTCATACATGAAAATGAAAAAGAAAAAGAATTTCAGATTAAGCAGCATTTATCATACTAAATAGAATTAAATCAAATGGAAAATTGCATAAAGAAACTCAGTTAAAACAATTAAATTAAAAAGCCCTTTACCTGTGTGAATGTAATCTTTGATTTTCTCAGAAGAGAAGAGAACCTTATTATTAAGCAAACTTAAAAGGGATCCTGGATTACCCTTTCCCCACTTCCCTGTGCTTGAACTGTCAGTCTATCTTCATGAGCAGATTTTGCTTCCTATCTGTCAGGCAAGTTCACTTGCTTGTTCTCACATGCCAGAAAAAGTCGAGTTTTCAGTATTGCAGGAGCACTTATGCTGTATAGTAAGCAGCAGATGAGTCTTTTATTTGTGATTTTTTTTTTTTTTGTTAGCTACATGCATATATAGACAGACACACAGGTGCAAACACAGATCTGCATTCAGTAATATAACACAGCTTCAGCAAAAACCTGAGCTCACTGGAAGCTAGCCTGCATTTAACAACTTTTTATTGATGCTCTGACAGCTCCAGTCTGAAATAGCTTGTGGTAAGTACTAAAAATGAAGAAATAGCAAAGCTTTCTAGAAGACACCTATTTAAATGATCTCACAAGTATTTCAGCTTAACTGAAGAAATTAGAATTCTTTTTTTTTCTCAAAAAACCTCCAAGACTTACATTACATCAATTAAAAATACATTTATGATCTTGGCTTATGGCAAAAGGGAGAGCAATAAGCAGTTGCTGTTTCGGAGAACAGCTCTCTGGGAAGAATTTTTCTGATATATAACATAGGCCTAAGAGGCTCAGTAATGCCTTGGGTCAAATTTTTGGTGATGAACATTACCATGGTTTCTTGGCTGGAATCCCCTCTGGCTTCTAAAAATCCAATTTCATTTCAAGGCAAATTTTTTCTAAGGAATAAACGCAGAAAACCATGCAATAAAGTTGGTTTCACACAGAACCTGAGAAACGCTGAGATTTGGGGTCCAAAGCTTTTCTTTGTTCCTTGGTATTTGGGCACCTTTCCTTTAGATCCCCATGAATGAGTTGGTGCAAACTGCAGCCCTTGTCAATTGGGAGGGATTTTCTGACCAGTAAGGAAGAAGCATCCCCTAATTCCAAGTGCTCCACACATTATTGCATGGGTGTCGAGCTCTGTGAGTACCAACAGAAAGTTGTAACACCTCAGAAAAGCATCCAGGGACAAAAATACCAGAGGCAGAGTCACATACTGTTTACAAACACATCATACTGACACTGTTTTAGTGGCGGCACTGGGGTCTTTGAATGCATCTGTTCCTATAACCTAGATTTTTGCTTAGTGCTTCTGAACAAAATCCAACAGAAGCCACAGGTAAAAATTTGCATTTTAGCATGAGACGTCAAAACTCATTAGTGAAGACAGTGACTTTTAAACACAAAATCCCACTACTGCCTCTGAAAGCTCCTGGAGATGGGGAAAGCAGTCACAAAAAACATTCTGGTGTTTCCTGTTCCCATTCCCTTGACGTGCCCTTTGCTCGGGGCTGCTGCAAGGGAGGTGATGCCAGGCTGCAACCTCAGGCTGAGGTGCTGCAGTTTGGTTTGCATTTGTTCTTTTCCTGTATGTTGGTCCTTTGTGTTTGGAGATGAAAGGTGCAGTGCGACAGAGGGGCCTCTCCTCTCTTCTTTAGAAACTGCCTCCTCATCTCTGGTTTTCCACAGTTCAAATGCAAGACTTTGAAAAGTATTTCAAAGCTGCATCTTGTATATGGAAATTCATGGCTTTGGGCAGGTTCATGATCAGGCCTGAAATTTCAAGCTTAAGATTATGAACCTGCTGCCTAAATGTAAGTAGTTTTACTTGTGCTTTGCCTTTCTCTGTTTTTTAAACAGCAGTGGGGTATTTCCTAAGCATTAGTTACCTGCTTTTATATGTGGGTATCACCATACTTGATTCCTTCAGGATTTGCAGGCATGGTGGAAGCCAAACTCCTGTTTATCTGCAGTGGAAGCTCAGAGGTTAAAGATCTCAGAGGAGGAGAGGTGCAGACAGCAGGAGCAGGTCAGGAAGAGGATGAGGTTTGCTGGGACGTGACAGTAGGGCTCTGTGTGGGACCAGATTTGGGCAGCCACCCACCCCTGCAACCACACCATCACCTGTGGCAAGAGGCACCCACTCAGGCTCTGAAGACCAAAAGGTAGCAAAGAAGGGTGACAAAATGAAAGGATATGTTGGGTTGGGTTTGTAGGTGAAGTTGGGAAACCTGGATTTGTACTATTTGTTGCTTTCTAAATTTGTATGCTTTTTATCCTTGGCCTGCACATTCCTGCTGGAGGCTCAGTTTCCAAGTCCTAGTTTTTAGCATTGTACAAGGAGCTCAGATTGAATTGCGTAAAGTAAAAATGAACATTGTAGAATCTGTGAAATGACACTTCATTTTTCAGTAAACCAGCTGTAACAGAAAAATCAGAAGAAGAAACTGTGCCCTTAGATTTTTTAAAATCAGGAAGGAAGGGTTATTGGAAGCCTTACTCGATAGGTAAGACAAAACTTGAAATATCACTGCCTTTTATTAAAGGAGGCAGAAGAGAAAAATGTTTCAGCAATCAACAGTGAGGCAAGAGTAATCATAGACCTGCACAGATGCAGAGGGAGCACAGTGCCCATCTTTATTGCAGCTTCACCAATTTGTTAGGAAAGGAGAAATTTCAGAGCCATGAAAATCAAACACCTCTCCTATTAAGACAGGCCAAGAGTTTTGGTTGCTTATCTTGGAGAAGGCTCCAGGGTGACCTTGGTGCAGCCTTTTAACATATAAGGGTGGCTCACAGGAAAGAAGGAGAGAGGCTTTTTATCAGGATGTGTAGCAAGAGGATGAGAGGCAGTGGTTTTAAACAGAACGAGGGTAGACTAAGCTTGGACATAAGGAAGACATTTCTTATGATGAGACACTGGAACAAGTTGCCTGGAGAAGCTGTGGATCTCTTTAAGTGCTCAAGGCCAGGTTGAATGGGGCTTGGAGCGACTTCGTCTAGTGGAAGGCAGGGGCTTGGATGACATGATCTTTAAAGGTCTCTTCCAACCCAAAGGATTCTATCATTCAATGAAATACTAATCCAGTGGGATTTTTCAGTCTTTTTTTGATAAAAACACCCATGTTTTTCAGGAGGAAACTGGAGGGCCAGTTACCAGGATGGCCAATGCTTCATTTATCAGGAGCAGAGGCAACTATCTAGGACTAGCATTTAGGATAGGTTCTAGCTGTCATATGTTTCTCCCACTTGCAGAGCTGCAGCTAAATAAATAAGATTAGCCAAGATATATGCAGTTCTTCAGGGCTCTGCCAGACATTCTGCCAGGTCTTACACTGTTGACCTATTAGGGTTTCCTCCTGCTTTCTCTTTGCACTGATCCACTGGGACCCCAGCCCTGGAGACCTGCCTCACTGACCCCCATATTCATTAAGAATAATTGTTGATACTGTACAATGGAACAGCACCAGCACAACTAAAACAACTCTTTCTCACGACAGAGCTTTTGTGGGGTTGGGAGAGAGTCCTAATGAGGTCCCTGAACCCATGCATCACGCACTGCAGTCCCTCCAGCTGGTTCCAAACCCTCGGCTGTGTGCCAGTCTGACACTGTGTGGCACGTACAAGTACTACAGCAGCCACTGTCACACACGGCCAGGGGACACGTCCCTGCGCTTCACTGCCAGCTCCTTAGGCTTGGCACCTCAGAAACGTTTTCTGCTGCGTCCCTATTTTCTTCCCTTTTATTCCTCTTCCTCCTACCCCAGACTCTCTGTGAGGAATGGTTTTCATTTAATCTAGGCGTGTTTGGCAAGAGATTCCTTTTGTCCCGCCTAGGAGTCAAGGGCATTTTGAGGTCTTGTTAAGCAATAAATAAATAAATATTTGAATCATATTTCTGTGCTCCCATTGTGGTGGCCTGGTCACTCATCTTGAGCTTTCCATCTCGAGCTTTCCATCTCTGGAATCTGATGGAGAGAATGGTGAGAAGACACCTACTTCTCAAAGCCACTCTTCATGTCAGCACTTCATTAAGAATGTATAAGCCAAGTAAGAATGAATATAAAATGCTTTATCCTGGGGGGAAAGGAGAAATGCCAGATTCAGGCAACTGAATATAAATACTGCCAGTTTTCAACAAAAATTGATCTTTATTGAGTGTGACAATCACAGGCAAGAGAAAAGAATTCTATATACAGAATACAATTAATAGTGAGTTTTTGTGGAACTGCCAGAGCTGCTGTTCCAACAGTCACCCCTACAGGCAGAGGTAGTGGTCAGCAAGGGATGCCAAGGAATCCCTAAAAATAATGCTGCCATGGAAGCAAGGCTGCTAGGGAAATGGTGCAGCAGCACTGAGGGCCTGAGCAAAATCACCAAGGGCAACTGCCCAAGCAGGACTGATTTTATGTTCATTCTGCAATGGCAAATCCCATTATGCGCCACGGCACAGGAAAAGGGGAGAACACGGGAGCTTCGCCCAGGTTTGCAGCTTTGAGTCACTCTGTGCACAGGAGAAGGTGGTTACATGTGACGTGTGCATCTGGTGACATAAAATGTGTTTATACCTGGGCAGCAGAGCATGGTGAAGAGTGCCCCAAGCTAGCGACGACCTGAGCTAGCGCAGTCCTCTGCAACCAAGGACTTCAGGGATTAATCACCGGCGACATGAGACAGGACGTCAGGCTCTGTCAGCACCCCAGACCCACAGCAGCTCACGGATGGGAGCCCCAGTGAGAGGGAGGACAGGGGATATACACACCTAACAGATCCAGGAGAGCTCTGCTTAGGTGGTGTCACATCAAGAGGAGGAGCATGTCCAAGAGCATCAAGCTTGCACTTTCCAAAGAGAAGAGAGCTGTGTTTTCGGTCCCACCCCTGCCTCTATTCTTTATTCATATTTATAGGTAGCCATGGTGACTAATAAGACAGGAGATTTATGTCAGGCTTGGTGACTACTACATAAAATATATATATGTAATATACATATATAGTATACATGCCTGGTTTAGAACAGCACTTTCCTGATAGGGAGAGGGACATATTTTGATTTGGGCTACAGCCCTTCACTTCCCCTTCATGCAGTGAATGCTATGCTCTATCCTGTAGATCTTTTTGCTCAGGCTGGAACCAATTGACTGGAGCATTCAAAAAACTAAATACTTTTCTTTCCCCTCTTAGGAGAGGGGAGCACAGATAAGCCCTAGACAGACCTGCTTATGGTGAATGAGAGTTTTCTTGTGAAAGCAATTCTGCTTCTCTCTGCCCCTCCCCCATCCCCCCATCCCCTGTGATGCACATCCTGCCTCCAGACACTTCTTTCCTCTCCCGGATGTGAGGGTTGGAGGCAAGTGAACCCCATCTGTCTCAAATCCATCGGCAGCCACTGTGTCAGATTCTGCCCTGCTTTATGTCTCATAAACACGTATTAATGATTCCCTCCATAAACCCTTCCACAACTACTGTTGTGCTGTAGTAAACTTTCTCTTGGCCTGGTATCAGCGAATGAAGCTTCAGCCCAAGGGAAATCTGGCACAGTAGCAACTTATCTGCATAACACGTGGATGGTTGTAGAGCTGACATTTCCCTCCATTGCCAATATCGAAGGAAGTGAGAACAGGCAACCTGCAACCTACAGCACAGCGTTGGTTTGTCTCTCATTTCCTCCCCATCCAGTAAATGCCTCAGAGACTTCCTGCAAAGCAGGAGTATTTGCCCATGGTCTTGCACTTAAAAGGATATCCAAATTATAACTGAATACTTTCCTCCAAAACAAAGGTAATAGGCTTGGGAAAATAATGTTTTAGGTGAATGTCTGCTAGAGACAGGCAAGCTGTCTGGCAACAAATTCTTTGGGGAAACACAGCTCAATACTCTTGCTGAAGGGGAACAAGTGAAATGACAAGACAGGGAAAAGTAATATGTCTTGAGAGGTTAAATGCAAAAGCCTGATTAGTCCTCTCAATTATCCCAATCTTACTTTGCAAAATTCACTATTTGAGAACTGCTTATTTCCAAATTATACTGAGATGAGCAAGAGGATAAGTCAGTGAAATTACTAAACGAAAACCAACCCTTTTATATAATACATGTAACCCGACCGATTTAGTACAACAAACTCTGTACACATTTGAAGTATCATGAAAATAGTGTCTTTAATATACAGTTTATATACTTACAATACGCGGTTTAAATTCGTTCATATACATTACAGGGATATTTATTTGCACCTGGTTTAAATAATAATCTGCCTTCAGCCTTTTACACAAAAGCCCAAAACAGCACAGAATTCCACAAAACCCATGCTTCGTTTTATAACGGAAATGTACTAAGCCAAAGTTTTGGGGCTTTTTCTTTTTTTTTTTTTCCCCCAAGTGTTACTTTTTTGACATACCCAAAGTGAATCTAAAGAGCTAAGAACTAACATATTTTTAATACAATTCAGAAGATTGTCCAAGTCAAGAGAATCACTCTGCAGATTTTCACACTGAAAATTTGGTTATTACACACAAAAATTGTGAAGTCTGAACAACTCCTGGACTATTAGGAGTTTAAGACATAACAAAATGAAGAGTCATTTATTGCTAGGTCTCAACAAGGGGCCTGCATTTCCCCACTGCCCTGCCATCCCTATAAATAAAAAGGATGATCCCTTTTGCTTATTAGGATTTCATCTGTACCTTCTGGCTTGTATACAGGAATGCTGCAATTTCAGAGCATCAGAAAGAGGAGCCAGGAGAGCTGGGCTAAGCCGTAGTCCTCTCATAGGGCTGGTGTTTGGTTTTTAAGTACCATGGTGTAACCCCCTGCCGGGCCCACAGGCAGACAACCCACAGGGAAGCACACAAGAAGCTGGTGCCAGCACAATTTGTTTTGTGGGAGGACAATCAAGACGTTGATTTAAGATGAAAACATAAGAGAAAACAATTATTTATAGAAACGTTTGAAACACGGCGTGTTTTCAGGCAGCTTCGCTGTTTATGCTGTTTCTCTTGAAGCTGTTGTTGTGGAATGAAGTTCATTTAAGTGGCAAGTAAACCTGTTGTATTAGAAAATACACAGTAATACACAATAACTTCAAACCCTTGCTTCTAGCTGAAAAGAACACTTCAAAATGCATTTCCCTTCTAATTTTGGATGGACCAAATGCTTTCTGTCTAAGTCTCTAGCCGTAGGCAATTTTTACAATATGGCAAGAATAAGAATGCAAGTATGCACTTTGAGTTGCTGTCAACACAGCTTTGGTTAGCCAGGCAGGCAGCAAGACAAAGAACCTTAATCCTAGGCACAATGAGTGTTTGAAAGAAACTACCATTTCACCTCAAGTTTCCTCTCCATCTCTCCCCTGCCCAATTCTTCAGTGTCCACCTCCAGAAAAGCCTCCATGCCAGAATCCAGCTTTCACTGCTGAAGGCAGCAGCGATCCTTGTGCCAACACAGGAATGTTGCATAGAAAGGATGTGTTTCCTGGTGCAGGACAGAGAGACAGCTCCATACAGAACAACATGCCATATTTTTTGCCACCAAAACCCCCAGACAAACAAAGACCCCAAGGATAACACACAGCTCAGACACCGATAACCAAGTAAGCACCAGAGGCCTTACATTTATTTAATCTGAGGAAAGAAATCCAAGGTTATTTTAGTAGACTGCCTCAAAAATTTAAGTGATTTTCAGCCCACTCTGGCACAATGCTCAATGGTTACAGCTCTCAGGCCCCAAAGACAACCAACACAACTCCCATCAACATGGCTGGACTCCACTACTGCCCAAAACCAGATTGGTTTCCTCACTGCTGACCTCCACACTGTGCTTGGGGGTTGCCATAGCCTGGCTACCTATGGAAAGGTACCCCTTTCCATAACCTAGGATCCAAAGGCGGAGCCACAATACTCCACCTGCCCAGTTTCCTCATCCCTCTACTGATTTCACCAGAGCAGATACTTCAGTCCAGCCTGGGCACCACAGCAGGTAGATTGACACCGGAGTCATATGATTCACAGAACACAAATGTTAGGAACACCTAAACCCCCAAAAGTGGCTTGGAAAATGAAGGCGACAAGTGGCTAAGGGCAAAAGAAAAAGTTAAATGCTAATACATTATGCACAAAAATAAGTAAGCAGTGCCAAGCCAGAACGAGACAACTGGAAGGCCATCAGTAGCAAGTTTGCAGTTAGAGGTTTTAGCTGTACTTTGGTGCACAGGCTCAGCTTCTGCAATCAATGCACATTTCTAGGCCTTTCTGTGGGCCAGTTGTATTTTGGTTTATGCACGTGGGACGTTAATGCAGCACGGTCATGAATGCAAATTCCACCAGTCTCTTTGCAAGAATAACCACTTCAAGCAGGTAAGCAAAGATAACAGAATAGGTGTGAATCCACAGTCAAAGAAAACTACTTTGTCAGGGATGTTAATATACTGGGGGGTGTTAGCAACATTTAATGTTAATATTACCAAGCCTGCAATATTTTCTTTTTTCTTTTTTTTTTTTTTTTGAGATATTTTAGGGTTTTTTTACCTAGAATTAACAAGCTGAGCAAAACAATGACAAGTACCTGACATTAAAGATTTGGCCCTTTCAAATTTGAACACTCATTTGACACAGTGAGGTTTAAAAGGCAATTGGTTTCAACTTGCATCTGTCTACCACCAAGCATACACATCTGAACAGTATCTGAATTTGATCTAGTCTTATTTGCAGCTAAAATATTTTAGGAGGCTAATTAAAAAGCATTTGGAGAAAGCTATTGATCTGTTGCTTAAAGTCAACACATTATGAAAAAGAAGATTATGAAGTCTTGGGGTTTTTCTATTAGGATATTTGTTGCCTTTATAGAACCCACAACAACTGGGCTTTGCTTTCTGGTTGGGAATTGGTGGTTTGCATTAGTGCAAGACAAATAATGTATCATGGCTTCGGCATGGCGACATGACATGAAATTTGCCCAAACAACAGAAAGCTCTATTTGCTAGTAAATTCTTTTTCATGAGTCAATATGGTTGAGAAAACAGGCAAACCTAGCAGTTTTGTCCCTGCTCTGTATTTTCCCTTGATGCTCCCAACTATGTGCCCTACAATGGAGATACTTTTTATAAATCAAAAAGGTAAGCAAGGCAGGTGATGGTGTTCCCCTGGCCAGGGCTGTGCTCAGCAGCAAGTGAAGGTGAAGTTGCTCTAGCATTCCTAGCTCTGACCACCTGAGGATCCTGGGCATGCACACTTGCTGAGGAGGAAGGGATAACACAGACTGTTTCCTGAGGACCTCCACAAATCCTGGAATCCCGTATATAAAGGCAGGGGGATCTTGGGGTTATTCAGACACATTTCAGAGAGCTCTGTCAACTAAAAGAAATCCACAAAGGACTAACAAAAGTTAATTCTATTCCTAGCCTTTTGAGCAGTTAAATTTGAGAGGTCTCCAGGGGCAGACTAATGCCCACTTACCATCTCTGTGCTCCCTTTTAACTGCTACTTCCATGTGACACCTTCCGCGCTGAGTTTTTGCAGCTGGGCAACTGAATTAGCACATCCTTTGATGCTACAGCCCCTCCCACTTTGACACCCACATCCTCCTAGCCCACTGCAAACAAGACAGGTGAACTGAAAAGATCACAAGCATTTCCTGTGGCATGGCCCAAAAGCTCACTCGGCCCATTCTCAGCAGAGTGCCATGCTCTGTTTCCGATCCCTCCCACCTTGCCAACGCTTTATTTCAAAGGCATGACACAGGAGCACGATCACCTTCCCACACAGATCCGACCACAGGAACAGGAGAGCAGACTGAGAGTGTTTTCAGACGGTCAGAACAGCAGCAGAGGAAACACAAGGAGTTGTTACCTTCCACCACAGCACGGCTCCTGCAAGGGCTGTGCTAGCAGGCTGCTGCAGCAGGCAGGATCTGCTGAGAAAGGGGTCTGTGCACTCAACTGCTTTTCCCATGAGAAAGCTGTACAACCAGAAGTCATGCTATTTACCCCAGTCATCCGACTACAAAAGCAACTTTTGAAATCTACAGGTCATAAACTTTTAATTGGCCAGGGCAGAGTGGCTCAGTAGAAAATCCCCCTTCTCCCTCCCCTCTGGGCAACGAGCTAAGCATGACTCTCGGTTTAAAAACATTTAACTCTTTTTGCTCAAAGTAACATGGAAAATGCATCCACATTACGGATAGTCAGGAAGATGCTGTTAATAAAAAAAATGCTGCAAGAATAGTGTATTAGTGGCACTTCACAGCAATTCTTAACATTTTCAGATGTAGTGTCAAAACCAATGCTTTTGTATATCTGCAAGTCACAGCAAGTTGCCAAATATTATGTGAACAGAAATAATCCCGTAAGAAATACCTTTTTTTGCAGTTAACACAAAACTGTAAACTGGATTGGTGTGTGTCTTTCAGCATCAAATTGTTCAGTAATAAATACGACTAAGTCTTAACAGACTATGGAGTCAAAGTTCCCTTAGTGTCCAGTTTTTAGCAGCTGTTGAATGTTCAGGGATGCACAAAGGCACACCTCTGCAGATTCTCTACCTTTATTATTGACATAGAAAAAAAAGTTCATTCACCACTGAAAAATGTTTATCTGCATAGTAAGAATTTTTCTACTACTATTTACAAGGATTTTTAGTGCAAAAAACAGGAAGTGATGTATTAGCTCAAATGTATCGAGCACACCTCATACAGTTTCACTAAAAACTAGCCAGCATCACATCTTGGGCCGCCAGCCATTAATGAACTGTAATATTTTCTTAACCTGCAATTTGCTTAGCTTGAAGTCTTCTGATAGGATTTCTTCTGTAAGCTGAACCAGTAAATTGCCATCAATCTTCTCTGTGACAAAAAACGATATGACATCTTCTGACAGACCAATAAACCTCAACGATTTAGACACTTCCTCTATCGAGAGTCCAGAAAGGTCTGTGGGTGGCTGCCAGGGAGAGCCATCCCCACAAGACCTTGGTGCTAACTGGAGGTGGAGGGGAGACGAGAAGGGATAAGACACAGAGAACGTATCCTGCATGCCCTTTTTAGCGAGATATTGATCTTCCAAGACGTCTGGAGAGCCAGTTTTTGATTCCTCCTCAGCACCATCTATTTTCAGTGGCAAGGGAGACATGTCTGCAACCGTCTTATCTTCACTTGGCTTCGGTGCCCGAGGAGGTAAGGCAGGACACGAATGGCTCTGCTTTGTGTTGCTGACTCCCAGAGTTTTCTCATCAGTGCAGTCTAGAGAGTAACTTGCTGACTTTGGACAGCTGGAGATGGTGTTTGTGAACTCTGCTGGAGTCAGTGGGGAGTACCCCGTTGGGAGCTCACACCCATCGAAGTCAAAAGTCAAAGGTGCTGGACAGCTTCTCTTTGGCGTACCTGGAGTCTTCTGTCTGGGGTAACTGTAGCTCCTGCTTGGATCAAGCAGGAAATCACTCCTATTCAGGCCTTCAGCAGTTCCTGAAAAATGGTTTGGCCAAGATAACCTCGAAGGCAGAGCTTCAGCTGAGGGGCTTCCCAAAGGCATTGTGCTCTCAGGCTCTTTGGATTCAGTTTTCATCATGTTACATGGGTAGCAGGAAACAGGTGTGCTCTCAGTTGGGTTGGTGCTGTCGCTCTCTGTGACATTACTTAAGGAACAAAGCAGAAAGGATGTTGTTAGTAAGAAAAAAATTGGCATTTCAATAAACTCATAAATCATCTGACAGAGTCAGAGGGTGACCGTCACTAGGCAAGAATCTTCTTTCCTCCAGCAGAACTTTTCACATTTGAATTAACATGTTTGAATTAATGCATTGACAGTTCCTTCACCCCTTCTACAAGCCTGACAAGATGCTGATATACCCAAAAGCCTTATGTCTTGTTTTTTCAAGCTCATAAAAACAGTAGATGTCTCAATTCAGTTCTGTGTCATCTCACAAATACTCAGTTTTTCACTGTTGAATTCCCGAGGGATAGCACCATGGATGAGAAACAGCCTCACATATACTAGAAAGATGTTCTAATCCAGTACTTTTCTGTATATATACCACAGATGTGTCATGGTATGCAAAAGCTCATATGAGGGCAGGTCACCACTGCACTAGGCCACGTGCACCAGGGCAGAGTACAGAGACACAGAGTGAGTTAATGCTCACTGCCAAAGGATGAGTTTTAGCTGGAAGGGTGAGCAGACCTAGCTGGACGTGCTCAAGTACCAGGCTTCAAGCTTACCCACAGTAACTTGTTGGTGTGTCTGGATTTTAAAATGCTTTGATGTTAAACACTTGCCCTTCAAAGGCACCTAAAGAAAGTTACCCTGATCCACTTCCAGGTGGTGAACTAAGCTCAGCCTGTCCAAGGGAACTGATGGTTTATATCCAGGTGTTCCCAAGAGCCGGAGATGACAACAAAAGCACGCAAGCTGTTATCAAAAGCAAATGGTTGCTGATTTTATGCCACTTTCTAAAAGAAAATGTGAAAGATTGTGCTGATCTTTGGAATTTTGGCCAACTAAGCCAGAACACTGGAAAAACAGCAGACTTATAAAACCCTTACTCAACCAAACAGACAGAAACCACCAGTTGAAAAAAATTGTTTTAATTACTCGCCTCTCTCTCCTGAAAACTAACTACGCAAGAAAGAAACTCAACAGTCACCCCACAACAGCTCAGTGAAAACTGCTTGAGAATGGAGCAGCTATCAAAAAACCGGCATAGTTTTCAGTGGATTGACACAAAATTACTTCCCCGTGTGCTTAAAGTGGATCAGAGAGGAAGCCAATCTGGACTTGCCCAGATCAAATACAAAGTGCAGATGCACAAAAACAGCTCTAATCTACATCACTGGAAAATATCCATCCCAACAGATGCAGTTTCCCTCTTTCTAACCATCCCTCAGTCTCCATTCCAAGCCTTCCAAACTTTTCGTCTGTTTACGTCACTAATACAAGTCTGACAGGTAGAGCAGCTGTATGTTTACAATAGGAGGGATGGGGTTTTCCCCACTCAACAGGGATACACCATCAATTGGTCACTTCTGGCTGCTTAAAGACCAACTGCTCTATTGCACACAGTGCAAATCATTTCTCACAAACCAAGCCATCAAGCTGAGAAAACAGTCAGTGAGGTGTTGTAAACAACCAACCATACAGAGCAATTAAATTGATTGATCCTGTTTCTGTTCTCTAATTCCATATTAGAACTGGAACATATATTGATTTCAAAAATTAATGGAATTTCTGAAAACTGATAAAGTAACATTTTAACATTTTTGAAGTACTTCCTTATTCATCCTCCACTAAAATTCACTGCCTGGGACTCAGTGCCAAAGGATGCAAGACAAGCCTCAAATACAGCTGAAGTCAGATATCAGGCATTTTTAGAGGCAGATAAGGACAAATCATACTGACTTTGTTTCTGTTTAAAATATTGCCTGCAAGCCTTCATGATCCAGAAAACAAGATCATTGATATAAATGGCAAAGCAACTTCATCAGCAATCTGGTTATTCCACACAATGACAATTTTTTGCAACTTCCTCTGCAACACCAGAGGTGTTGGTAGGTCAGCTCTACCAAAATGGAGATGTTTGGTCAGGACCCAGGTGGAGATGAAGTTCACGCAAATACTGTGAAGTCCAAGGCAAATCACAGAATTACAGAATTATTTAGGTTGGAAAAGACCTCTAAGATCATCAGTCCAACCATTACACAGCACTGCCAAGTCCACACTAAACCATGTCCCCAAGTGACACATCTACACTTTTCTTGAACACTTCCAGGGGTGGTGACTTCAACACTTCCCTGGGCAGCCTGTTCCAATGCTTGACAGCCCTTTCCATGAAGAAATTTTTCCTAATATTTAATCTAAACCTCCCCTGGTGCAACTTGGGGCCATTTCTTATCATTCTATTGCTTGTTAGTTGGGAGAAAGGACTGACCCGCACCTCCCTACAACCTTTTGCATTCCTGAGAAACTTCACTTCTGTTTTCCTAGTTTGCTCCTAGTTTTTTGGAAAGCATATGTATTCTTAGCTACAAAGAGAGAAAGCAGTATTTGGTGGGCCCCAAATGCTGGGAGGTCTTGTGCTCAACCTCCTGTGGAGTAGACCTTGACAGAACTACCCAACAGGCTTTCAAAAAACAAGCAAGCAGCCTTGATCTAGAGTGATCATTGCCAGATCCACAACACTAAGCTGCAAATGTGCAGTACGGCTTAGTAAGGCAATTCCAGCATAAGTTATTATACCAATTGCATCCAGGCTGAAATGAATTCAGTGATGTTTCAGATCAATTTGTAATATCCACACATTGTGTCACTGAAGGGGTACCAAAAATAATGGCAAGAAGACATCCAAGGCAAAAAGGAGGTGAGGCTTCAGAGGGTGCCTATACTTTCTGGAGCCAAAGGAAGGACACTGTATCACTAAGAAAAGCTAGGCAGCCACATAATTCAGATTTTACTGTCAACTTTCAACCAGCCTGGGTGGATTTTCCAGTTTGTGGGTTAGGTTTGTGCTGAAGTGTGTGTGATGCGGAAGCTGTCTGGCCCCCTTCTGCTACACCTCACTTCACACTCAGTGGTGTCTGCTGGTCCTTCTGTCCTCCATCACATCCACCCTGCAGGTTCCCATATAGTTAGCACAACACATTTCTGGATTACCACACTCTTTTTGTGTCCCTGATTACCAGAGCTGTCTGCACTGCATGCAGCATTGAAATCCCACCCAAAAACTAGCTTTGAGGTGGTCTGGTTTGAAGATTCAAGTCTGTCAAGAAACATGGAGAACTATACATGATTTTTCAATTAGACAGCCTGTGTCACCTAAGAGTGATATTACCTCTAATGTGTGCAGGTATTTAATATAAACTGCTATGTCCTATCTAGTAAAACCTAGTTCCTGCTGGAGCTTTTCTTCCTTTTGAATCTTTAAAAATAACTTGACAGGTTAGCCCGTTTTACAGAAAGTCAGCAAGTCTGACACCTTAGCGTGCCTTAGAAACAAGCGCCTTCAAAAAGAACAGTGCTAAATATAACTTTCTCAGAGAGTGCTAGCATGGTGCTCCCACAGCTCAGACACATACATGTTGTGCAGTCCTGAAGAGTAGTAGGACAGAGTGGGGCTGGGAGAGCGGGTCTGCTGCCGTGCAGGTTTCACTGTGCGAGGAGGGATGGAAGGGCTGGTGGAGGACGGCTTTGAACTCCGTGGTGGGACCGGGGGAGCGTTGAGGAGCCTGCATTCCTCTTTTACCTGTACAAAAGAAGAACATGTAAGCAAGCAGCAAGAAAATCTGGGCAACAGCAGCCTCAACCAGATGAAACACATCTGGTTCTGCCTTACTCTTTGAAAGGAAATAATTAAAAAGGGAGGAGAGGAGAGAAATGAAAAAGTATATGCATTTGCAACAGTATGTAGCTGTCAAAGAAGTCCAAAAGAACGCTCTGCCACTGGTAGAGCTACTAGCAATCTTTTATAGGGCACATTTCAGCAGTTTGATAGCCACTCATTTAAAATGTAAAAGAACCTTCCAGTAACACAGAAAATCAGACAGACTGTTCCTGATATTATACATTCTGTAAGGAGCAATTCATTATGCCTAAACTTCATTAGTGTTTATTTAGATGTAATAAACCAAGCTTATGTAATGAAAAGACCTCAATATACTTTGATGTTTCCTGACTTACTTCACCAGTGACAGTCATCCAGCTCTAGGACAATGCCCAGCCTCCCTCCCTCAGGAATAGTACATGTATCTCATATTTATCAGCTTCTGGATTCAAACTTGGAGCTTCAGTCCTTCTGTAGCTGCCAAAGCAGGGCAGGATAAGGCTGTCCAAAATGAAGAAGCGGAAAGGTGTGGGCACAAGAGTCTGTTCAAACAGTGCACCCAGCCAACAGGTCTGCTCTGTGCAGCCAGACAACCTTGCAGCTCAAACCACAGAGCTGTTTTTAAATTTCACCTGAAATTTAGTTTGGTGTGTCTTTGTAGGAGCAAAATGTCAGGATCCACCCCCATAGAAAAGATGATGGCATTAAGGACTTAATCTCATCAGGACATATTTGGGAGAGCAACTTTATTTAGTAGGGCTAGAGGTGAGAAGGCTGCTGAGAATTAGGCTGCCAGGCAGGATTTTTAACGATTCACCACCTGCCCCTGGGCAGGAGGAGACCTCTATGTTCTCCTTGTCTGAAACAGTCTTAGATGCATCAGAAAAGGGAAATTATTTTTGTGTTTGAAAGTCGAAGTTTATTTTTAAATTTTACAACACTGCAGAACTAAAAGTTATCTTAGTTCTGCAACACATAATTAGCAATTAAAGTGATGTAATTTATTTAAAAACAAAATAAATGCAGAACCTTTTGCAATCCACTTCAGTGCTTTCAAAATGCAACAACATATTTAGTACTTTTGTGAAATGGAAAACTGGGGACTAGGACATTGTAGTACATTTTTTCCCTAATTCAAAACAAGTCAAAATTACAGGAAATGCCCGACAGCATAAAACACTGAAATAAATCTTGTTCTAAGGGTTCTTATTTGCTCTGTCAAGGAAAGGGAAAAAATATGAATCAATTTTATTCATGTTTGTTATTGAATTCAGGCATAAAACTCTTCAACCGTTTTAGTGTTGTGCCCCAAGGATGCCTGAAGACATTTTTCTCCCCCCACGTCAGAATAGGCAAAGTTAATACTGAATGCTATTGAATATATATCCATGGGGTTAGAGAGACCATTCAGGGGAGCTCTTGGAGCACAGCAGATGGTCAAAAGCTTAAAGTGTTTCTTTCCTGGGAAGACTGAGGCATTCAAAGGTGCTGGCATAACAAACTATGCCAAACTCCCTTGCTGACCTAGATTGCAGATCAGAACGAAGCCATAAATAATACCTGTTTGCAGTCCCAGTTGGTACCTGTCACAAAACTACAATTACAGCTGCCACACACAACCCCCAGGAAACCCAGCACAGGAATAAAAAGGAGAGATATTGCAGATTAAACAGACAAGAGCAAGGGGAAGCTTCAGGAAAGCCATGCTCACTAGGTCCAAGAGAATGGCAATGAAATAAATGCGGGAGCTGAGTGGAACAGCCACGGTGTGACAGGACAATGACCTCGATGGCTGCTGCTCTTAGCTGGAAATACTCTTTGCCCTGGAAGCACCAGATGTCACATGGCTGTCAGATACAGATAAAACACATTTGCACAGCACAACCTGAAGCTTCGACACTGAGCTCTCTCATGCTCCAATCCTCCTTCCTGTGACCTAGGAATGGTGACCCGTTTCCAGTGGCATAAGGTGCTATGTTGATTTTAAGACCTCTGCTCCTTTTCCTGGTTGCCAGCCCAAGCCCTGCCAGCACCACCTGGGCCCTGGGGTGTCACTGCTGAATCTGGGTGTCACGGTGCCCATTGCAGTGACCAGCTCTGAGGCTGCCTGGATAAAACCTGCCCTGTCACCAGCATGACTGTGAGAGTAACACAGAGCAGTTCCACGCTCCTCGTCCACAAGAGCCTGAACTTCCGGCGCACTCCATCAGGGATGTGCTTTGTATCAATCAGGAAAACAGCCTCTGATTTTATGCAAATTAATGTTTGGGGAATGAAGCAATTACTAATTTACAGGCCTTAATTCAGAGGTTATTCTCCCCTCCTCTGCCTTCTGCCTGCACGCTGCCTTGATTTTCTGAAAGGTATTTAGAAAATACACATGATATATCAGAATGCTTCATCCTGCTGGAGAGAAGAAAACCAGAACAGCTTCTGAAATACCCAGATGTCCTTTCCTGCCCTGCAAACAGCTCCTGGACACACATTTTAAATTTAGTGCAAAAATACAATTGTCAGCCAAACCTTTATAGAGAAATGCTATGGAATATCATTCTAGAGGGAGTGATGACTAAACCGCATGTTCATCAGCAGCTCCTGAGATCTACTTACTCTATAAATACCTACATGAAAACCATGCAAACATCTCCTCAGCCCCAGCCCACAGATGAATTCGGTAGGTCACTGATACTTGCTCCAAAGCTGTTCCAGGAACCCATAAAAGCAAGTCTAAATGATTATAATCTGTGGAAATGTAGGTTTTTAGCTTTATTTTTAGTGGGGTTACACCCCCTGCCCACTTTTAAATGCAAGCTAATATCTTTAGCAGAAGTTATTTCTCCAACATGGCTAGAAAGCAATACCGAAATTGCTGACAGCACTCACATATTACCTCAGTAATGTAAGACACACATGACAAAATTGCACACTTTCCAGAATAACTCTAAAGGGCAACACACACATCTACCCCAAATGTCATCCCATTGTCCCCAAAAGGGAGTCACTACGCCATGGGGATTCCCCAAGTATGAGGGTCCACACCAATGCTGTGCAGGTGCTCCACAGCTCTCCCAGCACCCCACTGCTTGCACCTCAGGGATAACATAAGACCCTCATGTCTCAGGCATGACCCGGGCAGCTGGCACCCCCATGGCACAAAGGCTGCCCTCACCTTGCTGTGGGGGCAGCCTTCCTCCCCCACCCCCCATTCCCCAGCACTCCTCTGACCCTGTGCAGAAGCAGTTCAGCTCGCAGAAATCAGCAGGAAACTAATCATTTTCCAGATCCAGACCTGGCTGCCTGCCCAGGCACAGGAGTGCCAGAGCCAGCACAAAAGAGAAGCCAGGACGATGTGTCTGGGAAAGGAGGAGGAGGAGGTGGAGGAGGGTGGGACCAGCCCCACGCCAGTGTAGGCTGCCAGGGAGGCTCATCCCAATATGGTGCTGCTGGGCACTCATCCAAGAGCCTGGACACAGTGTCAGTGCATACCTGACCTCAGAGGCAAGGAAGTGCTCTTGGGTTCCTGCACTTAACATCACACGTAAACACTTTGCTAAGAAGACATAATGTCTTGCCTTTCCTGGATGCTCAAGCTGCTGCATTTGCTTTTTGGGGAAGTTTCGGCAGCACAGTCCAAGGGCTGCAGTTGGGCATTTCGTGCGTGCATGGTGTCCTCCTTTCCTCACTGCACCTCCCCAGGAAGCACAGAGCCTGGCCCGGGGCAGCCCCATGGAAATCCACTGCAGGCTAGCCCAGCATGAATGAATACAACTTTGCTTTCGACCAGATTGTGACCTGACTCATGAGGGAAAGGCTACAGCCAACACTACTGGACTGTTAGATGGCAGGAGGAAAGGTATGGGATCATCATGGTTTGCTGCAGTTTGGTCTCAAATTAGTCTTAATTTACTGTACAGCCATGCTCTTGAAATCACCACAGGACTTGTAAGCGGAATGATGTTTTTTTATAAATTCCAGAAAAACCCCTGCAAAACAAATTTGATAAATAATGATATCCACCAAGATTCATGCGATATAAGTATGTATCATTGACATTTTGCTAAAGACTCCTAGACAGTCTTTCCTGGGGAAGCTTCTTTTTTTCCTTTCTTTTTTTTTTTTTTTTTTTAATAATGTTTAAGACTATGTCAAGAGAGCACATAACGGGTGGATTCTCCAGCCAGTCCACATAAGCTCCTGTTGATAAAACATATTTGCATTTTTCCCTCTGAAGTCTCCATGACATTTCAGGTTTGGAGAAGTGATTTCTCCCATGAGTTTTCATTAAAAACCTTAGGCCAGGAAACATGCTCTGTTTGAAACTGAGTTCTCTAGAAGGCTCATTTATCAATTCTGCAGAGTTCCTGTTTAAACATATTTTCTTTCAATAAGCAGTACAGAGTGATTAGTTCAGGTCTAGTTTGATAAAGTTTCCTTGAGGACAGTGCCACAATATTCTTTAAAATCTGCTATAGGCTCATAATAGAGAAGACAATCTCTCATTAACAAACACTTCAAATCTGTAAAAATTCTAGCTGTTGTCATCATCAGAGCCTGTTAATTGAAGACACACTAAGGTCATCTGAGGCAGTTCCAAGTGGGGTCATGCCCCACACACTCTGGCCACAGAAAGTATTAGAAAACATGGAGGTCGCATGGAAAAATGGTGTGGAAAGCAAGAGGATGATGTGACTCAGCAATTCTTAGACCTGGCTTGTGTGAGCAAGAAACCCACAATAAATATGACCTGAAAGTATCAGAATTAAGCTACTAGATCAGTAATTTTAAATATACTCTTGTGATTTTTAAGACATGACTTACACACAGTAGGAAACTAGCTGAACTTGCACATCTTGCAAAGTCTGACTGTTCCCTTGACTTGTATGTGCCCTTCCCCCCTCCATCAAGTATTCCCTAAAAAGATCTGCATGCAAACTCTTCACCACCTAAAAAAAGAAACAAACAAACATAAATAACCCTGACTTACTGCTTCTGATTTGGGAGGCACTGGAGGTGGAGGTAGGGAAGCATCTGAAGACTTTGTGGTTGTTCCGACAGTTGCAGGCACAGGAAGAGATGCAGTACCACACTTTGATCGGAAAGATCCTCTGTAGTTGTCACACTTGTTCTTCTCACTTAGCGAGCAAGAGAGAGGCTGATCACCACCCTTTCCAGACCCTTGGTCCAACCAGAGCTCTTCGTAAGGAAGCTCAGGTTTCGTAGGCAGAAACATGGATTCTTCGCTAACTTCAGGGAAAAGGTAATCACTGCCACTGTCCCCCGACTCCTGGTACTGAAGAGCATCATGAGAGAACAGGGCCCACTCGTTACACAAGTCCCTGCAGCCGTGGAGGTTCACCTCGCTATTCCCATGGAGGTTGTTCCCATAGACGCAGACGGAGAGCCGGTGGAAGGACTGCGTGAGCTCGTCCCGCGCGTAGCTGAGGGAGTTTGGCACGTGGCTGTGCCCTGTGCACCGGCTCTTCTTCGGGCTCTTGCAGTCGTCGTTCCAGTCAGTCTTTACATCGCGCACGGCACGGGAATACTCGTCTATGTCAAACTGTTCCTGGCATATATTAAACCAGTGCTGGATGAGGGGTTCGTGCCACAGCTCCCCCTTCACCACACTATCAGGTAGAATAAATTTTGGAAGTGTCAAGTGCAAGGGAAAATGCATGGGAATGATTTTGTTTCCACGAAGCACGCAACAAACTACCACAGTCTTGGTCTGAATGTTGACAAACTTGTACCTGTGCCCCTCACGGATAAAATGCAGGTCATAAGGGTTTCTTGGTGTAGGACTCGGCACTGTCACGTTAACGGGCAGCCTGGTTTTTTCTACTATATTGCGAATCGTGTGCTCACCTTCTTGCATCTGCACCTCCAGTGGGCTGCGGGTGCTGAACTTGCCCTTGCACTGGAAAGGGAGACTGATGCTCTCGTTGGTCCTGTGGTTCATGCAGATGAGGCAGGGCATTTTGCCTCTGCCTAGCTTACTAATTGAATTAAGCTTCCCGATTTTTTTGAAGATGGTGTTGAGCCGTGACTTCTCCTTAGAAGATTTTGCATAAAGGATTTCTGCTTGCCCCATTAAAGTGAGCTCATCCCCAGTACTAAGGGTAATGTTGTAAACTTCAGTGTCTTCATTGCATTCACCTGAAGCTACCTGCAAAATAATAATAAAAAATTTGTTTTTTCCCTAATGAAGACAATACTTCAAATCACATCAACTCTCTTGAGACTGAACTTACAAGACTATGTATTGGAAAAAACGAAAGTAACTTTATTTGAACAGCTGACTGGTCAATTGCAAGGTGTTTAACCTAAAGCTCAGCTAAGTAACCTTTTAAAATTGCTCAGCACATTCCTGCATCTTACTTGAGAGGAAAGAGCCACCTGAAGCTGCCAAAGAAGACATGAGAACAAACATAACCATTTTTTGAAGAAAGGGCAAATCCACATATTCCAGCAGTTCAAATAGCTGCTTGTGTCATACAGCTATGACAGACCATGTCTAGATTCCCTTGGGTATCTTTTCCCCACACCCTTGTTTTTGCTGCTTGTTAGAACTTATTTGCCAGGCTCTTGAGGGAAACAAACTTCTTTCACCATCTTCAGCTCCCTGAGGAGCAGAAAAGGTGATCTCATCGTTACAGATGAAGCATATCCCTTTGATATAATCTTTTCCAGGCTAGGGGGAATGACAGATGACATCTATTCCCTGAAGGAGAAATCAAGAATATCAGTCTATCCCATATGCCTTACTCCCCCCCTGCTTTGCTCTCCTAGTCATAGATTTCCTTCGTCATTTTTTGATCATAATTGCAATTTAAGAGATTAAACAACATATGCACAGCCATGTGTGAGCTTTTCTAGTATGGAAATTGTACCAGGAAAAAAACTCCAACAAAACAGATGTCCAAGGCTCATTTGCTCCTGAAGTTATTTCCTTAAGACTGAAATAACTCTTTATAGACAAGATTTCTCTGCCTCGTATTTGAGTGGTTTAACATGAAAAGCCCTTTTCAGGGACCTAACAGAACCCACCCAATTCTTTGGTAGCAGCAGATTCCTACTCATAAACGAAGGTGCACCAGATAAACACTACTGGTCTGTTATAGACCATTTTATTTGAGAATACTGAACATACTAAAGAAATTGCCAAGGAAAACATGCTAAAATTGTATATCCCTTCCTCACCTCTGAAACCTCTAGAGACTTCATGGACTTGAGTGAAATTCAAAATCCAGGCTTCAAACCCTGGTATCATCACACAATAGCCACTGCATGAAATGAAAGCTGTAATTCCAGTAAGTTAATAACTGACAAGCGCTGTGAATAATGCTTCCTCTTGTAAGACGTGACCTGCAATTCCCCCGTATTTGCAGAACTGTGATTATCTTCTGCAAGCCTCTCGGAGCAATTGCACAGGCAGCTCAGGCGAGGTGTGCCGCCTTAGCACTTCAGGCTTGGGGTTTCCGGAGAGGAAGTCATTCAAACCCTGAATTATCTAAACAAACACTAATTGGTCTAATCCAGGAAACTACTAGGATTTATAGTACGCAATACTCATTCACAGTTTGCACCACTGGCCTGACAGCATTTTGAAACACCACGACATGAAAGGAAAGCACTCGGGATTATTTTGCTGATAACGCCCGTGTGACGTTCATTGCTGGTTTCTCCTCAAACTGTCACAGAGCGCTGCATTGGAGCTGCAACCACGCAGCCCTGCCTTCAAGGGGCTGATAAGGGCGGAGGACACACAGGGCTCTGTGCCTGTACCCACCAATCCCCCCCTTCTCTTTCTGAGAGCGTGTTTTCTCTAAGAACATTGGTTTCTAGAATCAAGAAGTCCCCGCAAATGGCTGCTTCGACAATGCCAGCTACACTGTCAGACTTTCCACTTGATGCTGCACAATCACAGCTTTTCCTCCCTGCTTGTGGGACACTGTCCGGAGCGAGGGAGGTGTCACAACCTACAGCTGTGGGAGCTCCTCCTCGGCCAACTTACAGTTCCCTGGTGATTCACAAACAAACTAGCCACTGTAGGAGGAAACACTGGGTCAGATACGAAGCCACAGAGGTAACAAAATGGTTGAGCTTCACAATGAAGGTCTTGCAGAGCAGCTACTTATTAATGCCATCCACTTCAACCAGCCAAATAGCAAATGGACTCTTAGAATTGACAGGCACGATTAAAGGCAAAATTATTTTTAATAAAAACTGAAAAACATTTTCTCATTGTTAAAAAAAATACATAGTCACAGGATAATTATAGGTGAAATAAGGCTGAATTTAAGCCTGGATGTGTGCACAGATTGGGGAATGAGATGATGAAGAACAGCACTGTGGAAAGGGACCTGAGGGTCCTGGTCAATGGCAAGTTGAACATGAGTCAGCAGTGCCCTGGCAGCCAGGAGGGCCAACCCTGTCCTGGGGGGCATCAGGCACAGCATCGCCAGCCGGGCAAGGGAGGGGATTGTCTCACTCTGCTCTGCTCTGGGGTGGCCTCAATTCAAGCACTAGAGGCAGTTTTGGGCACCACAATATAAAAAAGATGTTAAGCTCTTAGAGATCATCCAAAGGAGGGCCATGAGGATGGTGAAGGGCCTTGAGAGGAAGCCTTATGAGGAGCAGCTGAGATCACTCGGTCTGTCCAGCCTGGAGAGGAGGAGGCTGAGGAGAGACGTCATTGCAGTTACAACTTCCTCGTGAGGGGAAGCAGAGAGACAGACACTGATCTCTTCTCTGTGTGACCAGGGACAGGACTCGAGAGAATGACCTGAAGTTGGGTCAGGGGAGGTGTAGGTTGGATATAAGAAAAAGATTCTTCACCCAGAGGGTGTTTGGGCACTGAAACAGGCTCCCCAGGGAAGTGGCCACAGCACTAAGCCTGGCAAGAGTTCAAGCATTTGGACAATGCTCTCAGGCACATGGTGTGATTCTCGGTGTCCTGTGCAGGGCCAGGAGTTGGACTTGATGTTCCTAGTGGGTCCCTTCCAACTCAGTATATTCTATGATATTCTATGAAAAGAAAGATGATGCCATAGCTGTAGTTTAGCACTCTGAGAAAAATACTGTTCTGCATTCTTCGTTCCAAACAAAAATGCAAGGTATCAGTTGCTGTCCAAAATTATAATAAAAACTGAAAACGTGAAATTAGAAGTCTAAGACCGCACAAATTTATCTCTATCCACTAAATTCTACTATGGTGATGTTAAGACTGCTGATACATCCCAGCGGGCTAATTATACTTTGAAATTGGTAGGTAAATATGTGTTCCAGAATATTAGCAAAAAAGATATACCATACATATAATAAATATCTCTCTCAAGACGCATAACAGTGCACAGATATAGCTCAGCTTTTGTTTTCCAGATTACAGAGCTAAATGATCCTTACTTTGTCCTTGTAGCAATGACATATGGAAATCAGACTTGCTCTGTCTTGTTCACTCAAACATTTCACCTTATCAATGGCCACAAAACTTACAGAAAAATCAACAAAGAGCCATGGACTTTAGCTGCCATTGGGCTTTACACTGCCTTTGGTGAACTTCACAGGGCCTCCAGAAGCCCAGGAATCAGGCACGCAGAGCAATTCCTAAGAACAGATGGGACAAGAGGAAATGGCCTCAAGTTGCACCAGAGGAGGTTTAGATTGGATATTAAGAAAAATTTCTTTACCAAAAGGGTTGTCATTCACTGGAACAGGCTGCCCAGGAAAGTGGTTGTGTCACCATTCCCGGAAGCAGTTATAAGATGTGAAGACGTGGCACTTAGGGACATAGTTTACTGGTGGACTTGGCAGTGCTGGGTTAATGGATGGACTTGATGATCTCAAAGGTCTTTTCTGACCTAAATGATTCTATGGTTCTGTGCCAAATAGTACACTTATAGACAACGTGAAAGTGCATATCATAAATTATTCCTAGAAGGCAGAATGGGAAGCCCCACATCAGACCCATCCCCCTCTACCCTCTAAGCTTTCAGCACCGACCCAGCAGGATTTGCATCTTCACAGCCCTGCTGAGAGCACTCTCTGGGCACCCTCTGCTTCCTGCTGTGCAATTGCTGGTGGGGTGTAGCAGAGCCCTACGCTATTTTGGACACTTGGACCTGCTAGTGGCAGGTCCCAGCTGGCGGGCATGACACAGATTATCACTGGTACATGATGGACAGAAGACAGCAGCACAGTGGCAGAGTTAAGGTGGTCCAGATCACAGACTAGTGCAGAAATTATCATACGTTTTTGTGGCAAACTCTTTAAGTCTCATAATAAATCTGGAAAAGAGGTAATGCTACAGAAGGCAAAAAACACCCAAGAAGCTTTCACTCAGCTGCACCACACATCCAAGGAGGGCTTTATACATTTTAACAATAATGTTTCACGCATTATAAGAACAACTCCTGCAGTTTTACTTTGCACTTGCCTCCCTTTTGCTCTTCCCAGGCAGATTCATTGGTAACAGGTGAGAATGACCAGTGCTCCCAGCTTTGTGAAAGAGGCAGTACTTGCCACACTACACTCCAAAGGCATCTAGGAATCTCTACTAGATGTTCAGGCCAAACAATGAATGCAGAAGACCCATGGAACCAGAACTTCCTGTTGTTCTTGCCTTCTCCCTTCCCACTGCCAGATGTTGATCCATACTATCTATTCACTATTGATGGCAGGATGCTGACCAGAAAGGTTACAGGCATACAGACACCTTACCAAACACAGTGCAAAACAGCAGTGGGTTAAGTCACTACAGTATTTTATATTTTAAGAGTCACACAATTTCAGTAACATTGAAAGCCAACTGTAATTCTTGCAGAAGACAGGCATCGGGAAAGCAATGAATGATTATTTAGGAAACGTTCTTTTGGAAAAGCTCAGGTATATTTTTCCTTTTGCTTAAGGAAAGGCTAACTTGGAATAATAGATTTTGGTAACACCTGAGTCAATATGCTGCCTTAGACTCCAATGGTTCTAATTTGTTATAGTTCGAAGCAGAAGTCTGTAATTACTTGGACACATATGAACACTTTTATAAAAATGATTTGTGGCTTTATATTGGTTGGTATATCTGCTAGATTTTATTAAAGTAATGCAAGCTTTGCATTCACTTTAAAAATACAATTATGACTTTTTTCTTTGGGTAGAGGTCTTTGTAACTGTGAGGTCTCTGATTCTAGCTACAGCGTATGGTTTATACTATTAGAGCCAGGGAACCAATCACAGCACTACACATATATTTAATAGACAATATATACTAGATATATATATTTTTAACAGGTCGCAAAAATGGAAAAAGATTTTTAAAATGTAAAACAGAGTCTCCAGAAGAGCTGTTAGCAGACAAAAAAATGAGGAAACTTTTTCAAGGCACTTGGCTAAATTCAGTGAGACAGTATCCCATTTTTCTTCTATAAATGTCTGTTTCCCAAGACAGAATCAGCAAGTAAAAGTCTTCATGCTAGCATACATGTATTTCCCTGTGGGATAAGAGAGACTTTGCCTAATTGCTACATTAACAGCCGGCTTCAATGCTCTTTAAGGATGTCTCAAATAAATCAGTGTTCTAAAACTGCCCCAGCACGTGGCAGGTAACATGGCAGAGCTGTAACACGGAGCATCTCTTTATGCGGGACGTCAGGAGCCACTGAGGCAATGGCACTTGCCACCCAGGCTCCTTTTGGAGCAGGATCCCTCTCACAGGTACCTCAGTGTAGGCACGCAGCAGCAGCAGCAGCTTGGCTTCCTCTGCTTCTCTCTTACTCAACCCACCCACCTTTTTCCAGGAGGAAAAGAGGCAGCCACAGCACTGCATTGCCAATGCAAGATACTGAGGTGCCGAACCTGTGTGTACTGGGGGCAAAGGGGAAAAAGAAGAAAAAAACTCCAAACCTCTTGGAGCTGAGTCTTGCTGCTTTGTAAGGCTGGCATCAAGCCACGAGGCCACTAAAGCACTAATTTTTGAGGTGAAGTATTATGAATTGCCTGAAAGTCTGAAGCCAAAACCTACACATCACCTCATTTCAAGAAAGTTACTACTGCAGCACTTAAGAATGTCACCGTAGGTTACAACCTACTGTATATGTCCTTTATGGCAACTCAAGTGAGTTTATCAGAGGCATTAGAATTACAATCAGGAGATCAATTTTGCTCCACTATACTGCACTAACATCTGCAAAAGAAAGGAAGAAAAAAAAGGAAAAAAAAAGTTTTCACTACAGATTTCTTTCTGCCAAAATGCACACTGTATGGGCCAACATGATTAAATCACTGTGAAAAGAGGATTACATTAAAAAAGATGAACAAATCAGGTATCAAAAGTTCACACCAGTCATAGGATGTCTTTGATGGGTAAGGAAAGAATCATGAGGCTATTTCACTAACCCACCTCTTCATTCTGGAAAGTGTCTGCAAACAGCTTCACAGACTCTAGAGAGACCAAGTGATGTCTTCAGGACAAAAATGTTATTCTGGAAGATCTGAAGGGTCCTGCAACACTAAGTAGGCTGTTCTTTAGAATGAAGGAATTCATGGCTTGTCCAATGTTCAATCTATCAGACAATACTGCTGTTTTAAGAGAACTTTTTGTGAATTGCCCTCAAATGTGGGGGGTTTGTTCCTTGTTTTGTTTTTAACTATTAGTGCAAACAGCTTCCTGGGTGTTTGTACACACTGCCATCTGTATGGGACCAGAGCATTTGGCAGCAGAAATCTATTGCTGTTGCTTCAGCAAAAGATGGGGCCCTGGGGTAGCTCAACCTTCTTAGTATTTTGTTCCTAGTAATGGAGAATCAAAAAATTCTCATCTTTGCAGCATAATGCTGTAACATAAACAAAATCTTCTTCAATATGCACTGAATATCAATACAAAAACGGTTCTCACCTATCTGGTCAGTGAAGACAGGACGGAAATACCTCTAATTTTCAATCAGGAACAGATTAAACTATTGACTGGGTGAAATTCACTTATCCCCAGGACACTCTAAATTGCTGCGCCTGTAGATGCTGCTGGCCACTGCTTGAGACAACCAACTGGGTATCCAAGTGCAGCACGTATGGACAAAAGAGTTACTAAGTACTTTTAGCCATTGCAAAACTTTTATTTAACCCAAAATTTTTGTTTTCTATTCTGTGAAAAGCGATACCACCTTTCCCTCCTAGCTGCACTTGTTGGCACGTGTTACTGCTGTCCTTCAAATACCCTGCAGGTCCTCAACCCCCTGCCTCAGGACTGCCCAGGAAGCCTGTCCAGCTGCAAAACCATGGGGAAGGAAGGGAGAACCATCTCCCATGCCTCCCCAGGATCAGGTGGCTGATTTTTCCCTTCAACAACTATTACAAGACGCAAAAATAAAGCAAGCTCCTTAGAAAAGATCTTGCGGGAAGGCAGCTCGACGAACGGCAGCGGTAGCTGTGAAATCCTGCTGGAGCAGCCAAGGATTTACGCACAGGAGCAAGGTTCACACCAAGTGGAACCACAACCATGGTGTACTGGCACGTGCAGGCACACCTCAACAAAAGCACGCAGTGGCTGTCTGGTCACCTTGTAACTCTACACGCTCCTTCTTCAAAAATTATCCGCTGAAGACTGGAGTGTTTGGAACAAGAAAGAATTCCCAGACTTCAGAGCTCCTTCTCATCTTAAGTGCCTCATCAGATATTTTAGGCATTTTTTTTTCTTTTTATATCAGATTAGCTACCTTCTGATACTCTCTTCTGAATTTAAACAGGCATGCTGCATTGGACAGAAATCAACTGTACTTAGTATTCCTCCCTTTGCTCTAATCAGCTTGACAGAATCTCTCCTATATTAAAATTTTAGCGTACATAATTCTCTTGCATGTAAAGGGTTATTAAACACTTTAATAAATCCTGCTAAGTTCATTTATTTTTTGGAAGATGATAACCTTGGAATAGACTTCTATGAAACTGGAAAAACTGCCAAGAGGAATACTGCCAAGATAACTGTGTAACTAGGTTAAACCTGGATTATTACTACTGTTATTTACATTAAGGAGTATCACTATAAAACCTTTTAAAAATGGATTTGATATCTAACAGTAAGCTATGATTATTTCTCAGTTTGCTACATATGACAAAGAGTTTTAAAAACATTCATATTAAACTCAAGATATGGCATTTTATGTTTAAACAAGCCCACAGACAAATACTTTCCGCACTAGAAAATCAAAGCTGCACATTCTACTGTGCCATGCTCTTGGTTTGGTCATTGATCAAATGAGAAATAACAGCACAGCACTGGATAAGGCTAGCAGTCCCAAGGATTTTTTCTGAGCAGAAATGAAATTTTCTTGTTCTCTTGCCTAAAGATACAGAAGTGTTCCAACTCTCTCATGTAGCCTTCATTCATGAAAGCCTCTGTTTTACAGGCTCAGGTTAATGCAGAGCACAAATGAAAACAACCAACTGTCTTGAAAGGTGTGAGTCCTTGTCACTGAGTAAATTAACTGACAAGCTTTAGCACTTACACCTATAAAAATTGTGAACTAGCTGGTGTCTTCCAACTGTAGCAGTGCAAGGAAGAGGAAAAAGCCATTAAAAGGTTGCTGTACAAAGCCCATCTTGATACACATAGGACCAGGAAACTCCAGACCGGTTTTGCACCAACAGTGTCAGCCAGTTTCCCCTGTAGGGTACACGATGTGGATCTACACCATTGCACTCCAGCTCTAGGATGCTCTTCTACCAGTCTGAGATGGTGCCACTGCTCAAACAAAGCAGATAAGCCTGAAGACCACTCTGCTACCATGGCAGAGCTGACCTACCTTGTGCAGTGTCACACACGTAGGCAGGACAAAGAAGAACGAGTTGTGTCTTCACCGTTCCATGACACTGCACTGCAGTGTGTTTAGTGACAGCAAACCCTCTCATGGGATCAGCGACCCCTTGATGAGCCCAAGAGCTGTGCACATGCAAACACACACACATCCACACAGAGAACAACTGTGTCTATTTTTTTTTTTTTGTTATTTTACTCACAATGCTATTTAGCTGCAGTAATTTTGAGACAAGCAACCCCATCATTTCACCCTGCATGCTCTCTGAGAATGAGGCTTTCTGGAGAGGGATTTGAGCAGCTGCTGCTTAGCAGAGAATGAAATTCAGACTGCTGGAGGGGGAGGAGAAAGGGGGCAACAAACAACATTTGTTTAAAATCTGGCAGGAGCATCCTAATTAGATGAATTATTGAATGGATCATCAGGATTGCTCCCCAAAGTGCCATAGGGCAGGAAAGCCCTTAGAGGACATGTTGATTTAAGACTGCAAAAATGATCCCAAAGAGCACCATCACTGAATGTGGAACACTAAAGGCTCATTTGTCTCAAAAATCACACTGCCCACTCAGCGCCGTTGCTCACTTGCCACGTATATAAAGGTTGTAACAGTTAATCATTTAGACAGGGATAAATATTTATTCAGGGACTACCTTAACGTTGAATGTTATTTCCTCCATGACGTAAACTCGTTCAGGAAATGCTTTAGCCACCTCCTCCACACTGTTAAAATACTGCACTGGCTCCTTAATATCTCGGTCTTGTTCCAGCAGCTTAAACTGCCCTGAAAACAGATGATAAACAGAAGAATTGTAAGATATTTATACTGGACAACTGTCACTGTGGCAACTGCTGGCTCAACTTCTTCACCATTTTGCTCAGTCAATTTTTCCAGTTATTAGCAACCAAACAAGAAGACGAAAGATTGTAGAGTCTCCAGAACCTGCCATGAAAGACACCCACTTTCACTGGCTCGGAATGAAAAGAACGTGTGGCAGCCAAAGTGAAATTAAAAAAGATTGGTTTATTGCATGCTTTCTATAAATGGTAAATAATTATGGGGGCATTTGCATTTGTGTACTTAATTCAGTGTCATAGTATCTGTACAGATAGCACTTTTGGGCCTTTAATATTAAAAGTTTTACAGAGAGAAACCACACCCATTACTATAAAACCCCAAAACAATAAACATAAGGTGTTTGGGTTTGTTTTTAGCATCATCAAACAGCTATTAAACATGGTAGGCTAAAATCCTTTTACCCCTGGGCTTGCCTAAGAATGGAACAGCATCTAACTTTCCTTAATCATAAACTAAGTCCTTTGAGAACTTTAGCTAACATAAGATATTAAACCACACACATTTAAAACTCTTTTGAAGGTGTCTGCCTTCAGAAGAGCATGAGAAAGAAGTGTTTCTTGGTAACTTTACCTCCCCCCAGCACGAAAACTTTGGCTATTTTCTATGTATTGTAAAAGGCAAGATCTAACATGGAGGGAGCCACCCCAGGCAGACCTGGCAGGGACAGCCAGGCACATCAATCACCTGCGTGCACTATGAACACAAAGTTTAAAAACTTTATTTTATAAATACAGAGATAAGAAAAGCTTAGATAGTTTACTGTTTGCATGACTTAAGCTTAAAATCAGTGGAGTCATCTTTCCAAATTTAGAAATGGTAACTACTACTAAGTTAAAGGCTGGTCTCAGCAAGACTTGATGTAAGAAACAACTCTAGAAAATGAGAAAAAGGTTGAATAAAATCTATGTTTGGTGCCACTCCTGTAAATCACATTTTAAAGTTTGCAATGCATGCAGCCACTGGATTCTTGTTCCCAAACAGTGCTCAACTTCATTAAAATACATCCAGTACATGAGGATGTCAGCCACCTACAGAAATATTTTCTCACTCCTTCAGCATTCTTGTGCTCAACACCCTGCTGCCCCTTTACATCCCATCAGGCTTGAGACTTCTGTGACACGTTCAGAGAATTCACCCACACGGAACTATTTCAGACCATGTAACAGCAGAGGAGGAAATGAACACAATCTCAGTGAGCACTAAAGTCCCATGAGAGAGAGAGCTGTGCCACCCCCCTGCCAGGTGTGTGCACACACGTGTGCCCACCCACTCAAACACCCCCCAGGAGAGGTGCCAGAGCAAGAGGCTCAGTGCTGCTGCCCATCCCAGCACCTGGTGCCAGGGGCACACCCTTTTAATCAGCATGCTCGAGTTCCGTGGTTATAACCCTGAATATCAACTTGCAAGGCAGAGGACTCCCTTTAATACCCTTCCACATGTTTTGTCTTTCTAAAGTGATCATGGTAACTTTGAAGTATTACCAGCAGGGTAACTACAGATGCTGGTACTTCTCACTGCACGACTCTATTTTTCCAGTGTTTTAATAACCTTCACCACGCTTCCAAAATCCGTTCAGTTTTCTCAACTTCGCATCTCCTTCAGGACATGCTATGATTTGAAGTTCAGCCAAGACAGTTCATGTACTTTGGAGACCAGCACTGGAGTAGAAGCCACAGGAAGCCTTGGTCTGACCTGAGGAAGCCCTTCCTATAGTGTACCACAGCAAGAATGGCTTCTCTGGGTCAGACCAAAGGTCTGCCTCGTGCAGCATTCCACCTTAGACAGGAGTAAGTGACAGCTGTGTAAGGAGGCTGGACTTAAAGCACAATTAGCAATACCACCCAGAATCTCCTTCACAGCTTTCAGAGGAACTCATGGCTGAAGGATGCCCAGAGCATGGAAGAGGTTTTGGGCTTAGTAGCTCCAGAGGTTTTCTTCCCTGTAAATTTGTTTAATTGCTTACTGAAGGTATCTAAAACTTTCATTGCAGACATAAGCTCTTATCTTGAAAAATTTTGGCAATCTCTTTTTCCACAAACTTTAAAGTACCTCTGGGATTAAGACTACAAATTGTAGGAGTGATAAAGCTACACCTGGCAGACAGCATGGGTAGCCACAGGAAACCTGACAGCAGACAAGCATTTGGAAAAATGCTTCACATACTCAATAGAAACATGCCAGCATACTAAAGCTGAATGCCTCAGCCTGTCAACTTTGAGCCCCTTTTGGTGCAAAGCAATAGAGGGGCCAGGCAGCCAACACCTTTGGGCTAAGGAAATCTGAAAAATTAGCAGGGAGCTGCTCAGTTAACTGATGCTGGAAAGTGCATTGTGACTGATGCCAAGGCACGCACATGGAGAGCTGAACAGAGAATTGTGCTTTTTAATCCTCAGTCTGCCACAGACCACGCAAGTCCTGTCTCCAGGATTTCCCTGTCAGCCACAGCCTAACCAAGAGGAAGATGCACTCCCCAGCTGCACAGGTCCTTTCCCTCACAGGAATCCCAAAAGAAACTCAGGGGTGGGGGGAGCTGAGTGAAGTCAGGTGCCCTTCTACACGGAGTCAGCACGTGCCAGGACATCATGCAGCAGCAGGGAGCTGCACCAGGGAGCATTGGACAGCACAGAAAAACCACTACTCTAGAGCACAGAGCCAGTAACTGTACTTCAGATGGTCACTAAGGGCAAGATGCTCTTAAATTTAAAAGATGTCACAGAGTGTTCCTTCACCATGGGCTGACCCGAGGCTCTGCCTATTCTCGATTGTTATCCTCTTTGACTACTGACACAGCCATTGGGATGCAACCCTAACTGATTGCCCAGTTTAGGATCCAAGGGTCTGATTTGCAGGATTCCTGGCTGTGGCTACCATTGGAGGCAAGCTGTGATTGGAGTTTATAATGACAAAAAACCCCCAAACCCAAACCACAGCAAGCTTAAGTCATCTCAGACAGATCTAACATCAGTGGAGTTACTTCTGATTTAACACCCCACGCTTATGCACAGAAAGAGGTGAATAAGATACTGCATGGAAGCTACAGTTTTTTGAAACTGTGATATATTGCAGTGATTAAATTTTGCTAGTTCAGAAGGAAATTGAGAACTCTCACTTCAGAGTGGGAACTGAGCTGGGCACAGTAACAAAGCATGAATTCACATGAAGGAGGAAGGAAAACAAAATACTGAATAGTAATACATGATACGAACAATACTCATCCAGCCCTTTGAATGAGACAGTGGTCTTTAATTCTAGGTTCTCTAGTTACTGTTTGGAAGCATAATAATACTGTTTTTCTATGACTGTTATGTATTTAACAACAGTCAATCTGGTGGCAAGACAAGGCCAGTTACTCATTGCAACCCAAAGTTCTACAAAAAAAGTCCCAAACTCCTCAGCAGACAACAAACGCTTTAGGCTGGGTGCAACTGGGAGCAGAGTCTGCTCTTTACTGCAGAATTAGACATTCCTGCAAAAAAAAAAAAGGAAAAAAAGGAAAAAAAGAAAGGAAAAAGAAAATCATCATTGGTGCTTTGGTTTGGTACAAAGCGACGCTCAGAGCTGTGTGTGTTGCTATCTGTGCCATCCTCCCCGTCCTTCAGCTGAGCCTCACAAACACAAAGCCGTCTGTGCCCTCACTGCTAATAAGCAGCAGTTCACGAGGAGGTTGACGACAGAGGAGTACACACAGATCCCAAAGCACAGAATAGAAGGGCAGCATTAATCTCTGCCTGTTACGAAATCAAGAAGTATGCTGTGCATGGGAGCTGTCAGGGCTGGACGTTAAAATGCCTCTTCCTTGAAAAAGATGGGTTTATAACTCGGGATTTTCTATAGGCAGTTTTTAAAAATTTATTTGCTCATTGAAAAATGCAGACTTTTTTTATTGGAAGAAGAGGAAGAAGGGCTGAAGAGGAGCCTACAATACACATTTGAACCAGATGTCAGTAACTAACTAACAGGGAGGAAGCAGACAATTTCTTACTAGGTTTCTCCCTGGTCTCTATTCAAGCCTCCATAAAAAACCAAAGACAGCACGGCTGAAACACAAGTTTAATGGACATAAGTATGGCTTGACTGCATGTTAAAGTGGAATTGTATTACACTTTTCAAGGGGCAAAATTTCATTGGGAGGCTTTACAAAATTGACAGCAAGCTTGAACAAACCACAGGGCAATTTCACTGTGTGTTAATTAGGAGTTTAACAAAAAAAAAAAAAAGAAAATATAAAGCCAAAACTATACTTTCATAGAAGCTCACCCCTCTCTCTCTCTCTCTCTGTCTCGCTAGCACAAAAAGAATAATGAAATGTTTCTGTAGTAAATCAGAGGAGGTTCAGAAAGATCAAAGATTCATAATACCTGCATGCTCCACTGAGCAGGTATGGCTATTCCTCTGCAGCCAAACGCAAGGGGGAAATGAACTACTACTGCAAGCTTTATATCTCTTTATCTTTCTGTCTGGCCTCTGGCAGGCACAGTATTGGAACAGTTTCACCCTAGTATATATTATCTCTGCAGATTATGAATTCTTATTTCTCTGTGAAGGTACTTACAGCAAAGACAGTAAATGCACTACTGGTGGAAATGTGTCTGGAAAGCTAAAAAGGCAAGGAAGGACCTAAACCAGTGCTTATTCTCCAGTTTATGAAGGCATTTATTAAAACCCATTAGGAGCAGGAAGATCAGTCCATCTTCCTTCTTGCCAGATTGGCCCTGCAATGGCTGTGGGAAGGGGCATTAATCAGCCCTTTCTGTCCCAGCTTCTGCTGCTTCCACTGCTTAGGTTCTTGCAGGCTTCCACATGTTCCTAACTCCAACCCAGCTCATCCAGGTTATTTCTGTGATGTAAGATCCCCTGGTTTTTGCAGTGACTTACCCCTTAGCTTCAAATAGTCCAGCAGTTTCCAACAGTGCAGAATGTTTCCAAAACAGAAACATTCAGTCTGTACAGTGTCTGCACTGTGCCTAGACCCAGGCAGTCTTTATCTATGGCAGGCGTTCACAGGTTGGACAAACAGTCAAGTTTTCATTGATATAAAAGCATGAGAGCACGTTATGCTCATACACCAAAAAGAAAAGCTGGAAAAAGAAATTTTGTTTAAAAAAAAAGCATGTCATCAATAGGAAACATGGAAGGTCACTGAAACATCTGCTCAGCTGTGTTAGCTGCTAAATGTTTCTCCAAGGAGGCAGGAGCTGTATTGTCTTTCAGCAGCTTTGATTATTTAGTAGGTCTCACAGCCCTCTATGAGACTGTATGAAAGGCCCAGTGCTTCTCAAGAATGTGCAGATGGCACAGCAGGGTAGCAAAGTACTGCAGAGGTTTATGTTTCATATTATTTGTTGACTGCTGAGTGCATTTTAGTATTTCAAAGAACTGCAGAGCTACTCAAAAAGGAAAGGCTCTACCTGCCAGAACAACATCATTTTGGAAAAAGACACTTCTTGCCTACATTTTTCAGCATTCCTGTGCATAACAGTGATAGAAAATTACTTTGTTTTTCTTCACAAAATGATGATCCTTGATATAACTGGGAAGAGTTGAAGAGCATAAGCCAAAAGTACACATCAGCACACATGGTTCTTAGATGGACCTGTACAGTCTTTATCTGATTGTGTACACAACTGTCCTCAATGCCTGATACAGATATAAATTCATTTTAGTGGGCGAGGGCGGAAGGAAATCTCAGTTTATGGTTTCCCCTGTCAGCCTATCAACTAGATCACACGGCAGAGCTATTTCATCCCTAACTAGGACAAGGCAGCCAGTCAAGAGTGAGCATGGCAAACCAAAGACTCTAAAATAATAGATTAAGCTATAATCAGAACACTTCAGCCTACCTGCAATTAAAAGTCAATTTTTATTTAAATTGACATTTGCCAATATGTCTTTGCATAGAACCTAAATGTGGCATTTTCTGGTTGCAAGAACTGTTGTCCTATGTGTCCTAAGTGCTGTCTAGACGGCTGTAGCTGTCTAGACTTGAGAAGAGGAAGAACTGAACAAGAGCCCATCACAATCTTTGACAAAGCTATCATGTGGCTAACTGGGACCATGATGTAAAATTAATACTGAAGCTCTTTCAGGGACCTATCACTAAGCCAGCGTGAAAGGGTTTGGCAGAAGTGCAGAAGTAATGATGAGTGGGAAATAAATGCCTTGCTTCGCTTTTGTCACCTTCCAGCTTGTCGAAAGTGAGCATTTGTTCCCAGCTCTCCAGAGGAGAGAAGAGCACAGGCACACTCAGGGCCTCTGGAGCAGCAGAACCCCACTGCAAAGAGAGAAACTGCAAGTGTAAGTGGAATTACAGAAGCAGGAGCAGACGGCAGTCCACAAATGGACTAGTGCAGGCAGGCTCACTGCCCACAGAGAAGACAGGAAAGTGAATCACCTGCTCTGTTATCTCAGGGCTCTCCACTGAAGGAGCTGCTGATTTCATCTCAGGTTGGGATGTGGCAGCAAATGAACGTGGATGCAGTGCTATGGTAAGTTCAACCCCTCAGCCAAAGAAAGAGCAAGATAACCCAGCGGCACAGGTTCACCCTTATCTGCCACACCGACAGCTTCTGAGAGCTATGCAAAAAATGGCTTGGGGGCAGAGAGGATATTTTTTGGAGTTATTCATGAGAACTTCTTTGTTTATTTTCATATTGTAGCCTGCTGAAAGCATACAGGAAACTATAAAAAGGTGGAGAATACAACAGGAAAATACACAAGTATATCTTTGGTGCACAGCTTCCAAAGGATGACAACTGGGACACAAACTAGAAATGCTATGATTGATTATTAAGGCATAATCACCTTGAAACAGCTAGAAGAAACCAAAATATTTCTTCTGGTTTTTAAGAACTGCCCGTCAATACTTTTTCTTGAGGAGACAGGTGAAGAAGAGGACCTCCTGTGTCCCAATCGATACCCAATCTTCTGGAAATTTTGGGAATGTATTAAAAAAACAGACGCAACATGAACTAGAGACAGATCTAAGTAAACATGACACAAGTAGAATTCATCAAGTGTATTGGAGCTAAACTTATGGCACTGCAAAGCAGAGGGCAAGGCACAAAGGCACATTCAGTCAGCAGATATTGTGTAACATTTCATGGGGAAGGAGCCCTTCAGAATGAATAGTTTTACTTCTGGGAAGTATTATGAAGATTTTGAAGCCTTAAATGCCTTTATTCCTCACTGTGTCATGTCTGTGGCACAAATACCCAATCAACCAAGAGAGAATGAGTCAGGCATCACAGCCTGGTGAGACATGTTGTAGCAGAGCATCAGCCCACTGACACATCACCTGTGCGTATGCACAGACACCATCTGAGAGATCAAGGAAGGGAATCCAACCAAGTTTCCCACACAGCAACGCAATGCTTGCTAATCAAACCCTCTAATCCTGTGCTGGCAAAGCAAAGGGGATGGTACAGCCTAGCATTCTCTTTTGTCTTATCTTACTTTTATGATTCGTAAGTAGCATAACAAAAAAAAAAAATTCTGTTGGCAGCATAACAAAGAAAAAATCAGTTCAAATGGTGACTGATGATAGCTTAAAGCAGATTTAACTCACAGATATTGCAAGAGAGGGAATTTTAGGTTACAGATGATGCAAAAAGACAGACAGGGAAAACAAGCCTAACCTCCAACCTTTGTTTCATAAGTTATTATCATCACAAATACAAGATTACCACAATGAAATGTTCCATTTTACAGGGTCACGTGTTTTGAGTGTCTGGACTGTAAGTTAACTAGATTTAACTTAGTGGGTTATCATCGATCTAACCTGTAATTAGCATAATTTTCTTCCTTTCCCATGTGCTTCCAGCAGACACAAAGAGTATGTTCCATAAGCAGTGTGTTAGTTCACACACTCAGTTGGCCATGCAGAGCACTCTGATGAGTACCACACCATCCGACTTTCCTAATTACTGTTAACAAAAGCCGTGGTAAGTCTCCTGTGGAAGAGTAAGAATATAAAGACATACACATGAAGATGGGATGCTCTCCTGGTGAGTATCAGCACTTACCCTGATCACAGCCCAAAAAGGGATCAAGAGAAAGAGAGAAAAATCCAAAACTAAACCAACTAAGTCCAAAACTAACCAACCAAGCAAGCCCAACTAAACCAACCCAGAGCTCACATGAAACAGTATTGAGGTGACTATATCCAATGGAACTGCCTGCCACCAGAGAGGAAGACTTGATAAGAAGGTAAAGACAACTTAATCCCTCACTTAGAAGAAGCCTCTAGAAAAACTACCAGAAAAGAAAATGAGGCAGAACCAAAGATCAAAAAGTATATGGTTACAGTTCTTACCACATTTTGAAACACATGCATTACTAAGTTAATACATTGCTTTCACTTACATATTAACCCTGATTTGGTACTAAATATCAATCCTAAAGGAGCAGAAATCCAGCTTAAATATGTAAAAGAAAACTGAACATCAAACCTTGCACTGGGTGGCAGATAAGACCCTTAAAAGAACCTTACAGTGCTCCGCCTATAGATTTTTCCATTTTAGTGAAAGACATCACATACCTTTAAAAATAAGAAGCAACACAGACCTAATCTGGCTTTGAACCTAGTCATAGCTAGGTGATCTCCTCCCAAATCATCAGTATACAGTCATCCCGAAATATACATACATTAAACAAACAGGGTTGTCTACAATAGATTAACATTTAATTAAAGCACAGAAGAAAGCTGAGATGAGAGTAACAGAATGGGTAACATTTGAAATTAATATTACTGGTATCAAGCAAGATCAAACAGACCTGTTTCTATATAGAATAGAAATATTCTAACCTTTAACAGGTTAGAATACCTGTTAAAGGTTAGCCAAGCATGCTGGGATTTTGTATCACAGCTGCATCCAAATATTCTACCTTTATACCACGGATTACTCACCTTCTTAAAGGTGATTTCAGAAGAAATTACAAATGCATAAGGTTTCCTCCTCAATGCTGACAGAGAAAATCCTATTTCCTTTTATTTCAAAACAGATTTGTGATTAATAATTTGGAGAAAACATAATAACAAAATCTGTTCCTGTGGGCTGATGCCTGCACCAGCAACAGTGCAGTTGTAGTCCATAATCTGCATGGGCATTATGCACTACGAGTACCTAATGAGTACAGAAACCCAATGACATCCTTCCCTTGCCTCAGCAGATGCCTCCTCACAGAAAATCCACACAGGAAAAAACCACCTTTTTTCCCTTTCACTCTTGCCATTTTAGTTGCTAAACAGTGAACTTCAGTTTCTGGAGCAAATGAAGTATCAATGAAAGAAACTGGAGTATTTTCTGAGGGCAGCAATATTTCAGGACCTGAGTTCAGTGCAGTTCTAGTGGGACAGTTTCTTCTAATTCCAGTGTCGAAATTTATTCAAGAAGATGAAAATGATTTTTCGCACTGACAGAAAGATAAAAACCAGACAGCATTCAAAAAAGCAACTGTGTTCACCTGTGGCAACAGAAAAATATTATAGTGACAGATGGAAGATGCTTCATTCTTAGGGAAAGAGATGAGTTTGAAAACAGGGCTAATAATTTTAGGGGACCAAAATTTGATTGCATTGAAGAAAGCCAACTTCTGTAAATTAGAAACAAGCAGGTCCCAGCCTCTGTGTCAGGCCTGCTCTGAATCCTAAAATTTCACTTTGATTAATAAAAATTGAGAGATTGCAATTATAGGGAGAGATTTAAGATGTGCAGAAGTGCATTTTTACCACAATATGGGTTCCAGGGATCCTAACCACAAGCAAGTTGTGGATTTACACCAGACAACTTTTTGGATTTGGTATCCATCTCTTAAAAAATAAATTTGCAAAGTGAAAGCAGCTCTTCCGAACAAGTTCATACACATTCTTCTATTTCTTGGTAAGTCAAAACTTTCACTAAAATAACAGCAGCAACCTCTGAGCTCAATCATTAACTTTGCCTTACTGAGTAACAGCTTTTATTTATTTATTTGGCAAAAGCTTCAAAGCCCACACTCACCAAAACCCAAGCTCTTAATGTTTCTGCCACAGTGCAAAGACACCTTCTTCAATTGCAAACCAACCATCCTTTACACTTTCTGCTCTTTTGCTGACAGATCTTTTTCCTGCCGCTACTCCCACGTGAGTATCCCCGTTTCTATGGCCTGACTTGAGCACCAGTCACTGCCTTCTTGCTCACTGAGCATCCTTTGTGCCTTTCAGGTTCTGACCCCAGCCCATGGGCAGCACGCCCCAGCCCAAGTGTGGGACGGTGTGTCCTCCACCCAAGGAGGGCAGTCCCATCCACAGCACTGCCCCTGGCAGCCACTTGTGCTGCAGTAAACAAAGCTGGAAAAAAAGTGCATTCACGGAGCAGAAATCTTTAAAATGCACATAGATCAATTCTGTATAAAAAGTGCTTTTGTTTCCTGCTCAGGAACAGGTTTTTTAATTAACTGAATGGGAGGAGTTGTAAAAAACAGGAACAATGACTGAGTCAGCAGCTCAGTCAGTTCTCAGTAGCTTAACAGGGCTTTACATGAGACAGAATAAACTTATTTCATTCAGTTAGACATTTTTATCAATGTGTAGAGAGACTTCAGAGCTGGGGCTTGGTATCCTGAAAGACCGTCTGTGCATTATAGAGCAGCTTATTGTTTCAAAGCTTGTATCTCATTTGCTTGCTGAATATATATGTAGTTTCTAGCAGAGCCTGTATTTTTTCCCGTTCTCCCCTCTCTCTCAACTTAAATCTACTAAAGTATTGTACTCAAATTACTGCAGAACCTGTCACTCAAACAGTTCCCAACATTTGTCTGTCTGCAATGGAAAGGAGTAGTTGCTGTTATTCTATGTAATTAAAAAGACAATTTTCTTTGGAAAGGTACTATCACTTTGTATTGTCAATGCCTGTCAATGCAGACTATAGCTTAGTTTACATATTTACAACATGTTTAAATTAGGAAGGAATTCAATTTATTAGGAAGGAATTCAATTTATTATAGCTCCGACCACCAGCAATCATGACCAAGTTCTGAAGAAACAAGTTCACTTTACTTCTGGAACAAATTAAACAACATTTTAAAAACTGAAATGAAGCCAATTTCCAAAGAAACTCTTTAATTACACAATAGGTCTGGTTTATTCATCTGAGGTTTCCTGTCAAGGAGAGTATTCAGCTTTAAGTGCATTCATGCTACAGCTAAAATTACATTAAGGAGAATTTAAAACAAGTGTAGAGCCAAAATAATACACGATCTGAAAATCACCTTGATGAAGTACACGTAGGAGCTTATGCTCCAAAAACTGTCATCCGTAATGCTGGAATATCTATCAAGCATACAAAGTAACTTGCAGCAAGCAAACATTTCTAATTTTTTTGGTTTAGGATCGGCAGTCACGTTTGTATCACCGCCTCAGTTGAGAGGCAGGTGTTTTGATCCCTGCATTCTGCATGAGCTAAGCCATCTCTTCACTCACTCCCTATGAATGCAACAGAGTTTGTCAGAGTTGTCTGGTTTCCAGTACAAGCGGACATTGATTCAGTGCTGTGCAATTTGCCCATGAAGCAGACAAAGCTCTTGATAACAGCTCAAGATGAATGAAGGCAGCTTTTAAGAATGAGCATTTTGGCACATGTTCACAGCATGTGCTAAAGTGTCACCACGAGAAAAAAAAAAGGCAAAAAAAGGGAAAGAAAAGATGAGCTGAAAAGGTGGGTGAATAGAGATGATGAGTAAGAGCACATTGCTTCAGCACTGCCACTTCATTTAATTTTCACTGCTACTCAAGAAAGCAACAAAGATGATAAATCTAAAATCCAGATCTAAGCAAGATATGCATCTGTCTCAGTTCTCTTGAATGCATTCTGTCACACACATTTTGTTTCATTACCTTAAATAAGGAGAGTACCATCTAAACCTCTCTCTGGCAGTTCAACTTACCATAGCTGAATCCAAAAGGTATAAAGAAACAGAATGCCCAGCCAATTTTTCCCTCTTCTAAGATGCCTGCCAGCTTGCTGAGAGCCAAATGAAACCCGTTACTAGAGGCTGCCAGCCTAGCCTAAAACAGCTTGACAGAAAATAAATGCTACAGACTACACATGGGGTGGTTTAATTCCAAAAGTGTTTTTAGACCACCACTTACGGGATTTTGTTTTCTCCATCTAAATGATAATTAATGAGTTAAAGAGTTGTACTTGTGAATATTTTTCCTGTATGTGTTTCTAGCGAAAACTTCTCACTGATACTGGTTTGGGGCATCTCCCATTGAAAGACATTTTTGCACCAATCCCACTTTGTAGGCTTTCACTGAAAGGGCTATGAAGTGGTAATTATCAGAGTGGCTGGTCGCCTGTTTGTCTTTGAGTGCCCATGGACTTCCCCAGCTGCTAGATTATCATGAGATATATTATTACATACTGATTTCTAAGTACAAAAGCTAACATTAGCAGCTGCAAACATTCCAGGGAAATTCTGTGCTTTAAATTTCTGCAGAAGAACTTTGGTTGCAAAACAAGGTGATCTTAAATCTGCCTGAGATTAGAAAAAAATATTATGAAAACTTTCATTTAAAAAAAAAAAAGTTATTCCTTGAATAATGAAGCTAAATCAATACTGCGCAGTTTGCCTTAGCACATAGATTTAAGGTTGTAAAGATGCCATGGATGGGAAACAAGGATATTAGGGTTTCAGACAATTAGGATTGGTTACTGTAGGTATTTAGAAAGGGAGGGAGATGGTGCTTAGAGACCAGAAAAACTGCGACATCCCAAGCAAAAAGTAACTCAAAACCAAAACCCATCATAAGATCAGTCTGCTAGAGTTGTTACAAAGTTTTTCCGACAGCTTAATATTCCTTCCAGGAAAACGACTATTTCAGTCGAGATTTTTGAACATAGGAAACAGAGAGACAAAGACACTTAAAAATCCTGCCTTTGAAATTACACGAGTTATGCTCTTTCGAGGCACATTTTTCCACAAAAAAAGTCCACTCCTTCCTTTTTCAGCTGCACTCCTGCATGTCCAGTGAAGCAAAACCCAACAGCACACGAAGCCTTGACAGACACACAGTGGCATGGTCATCACTGTGCTGCAGAAGGTCACTTGGAGAAGGGTCACCTGCCCCAAGGAAGCAGACCAACACTTCTTTTACCCCTTCAGTCTGCCACCTCCTTCCACCACGCTGAGCTGCCTTGAGGGGACAGAGTGTCCTTGCCACCAAAACCCTGCCACTGAGAGTCTCAGCTTGGCTGGCAGTAGGTGCAGGGTTCACAGAAAGGAGCCACAGGCATGGCACACTCTGTCCAAACATACAACCCCACAGCTGAGAGGCTTATCCACACGCAGCTTCAGAGCCTGCCTAAATAAATCAGTACAAAACACATCCACTTAAATCACTAGAGAGACTGTGACCACTTAAGCAAAGCCAGATACAACCTGGTTTACAATCTTTGTCTGCTGGGGGCTCTTTGACTGAGGGATATCAAAGCAGGCAATTCGCTTTTCCTCCCTGCAGTCACTCTCCATGCTGTGAGCATGTATTATTTTGGCCCCCTCAGCCACCTTTCAAGTTGGAATTGCCCAGGTGGCTGAGAGTCTAAACACCTTCAGCAGTTATTTGATGTCTTACCTATGTATTACCTTTCACCATGCCATGCCCCAGTGTTGCACCCTGCCTGCTGCAGGCTCTTGTGGCTGAAGAGGCAGCGCATTTGCCAGCTCTAGGAAGGCTCAGCTGAGCCAGCTCTCAGAAAGCTGTATGCCAGCTGACCCAAGGTTTTTCTTGGACAGGAGTCAGACAACCACTCTCCACGCTTTCCATCTGATCCACATTAAATGAGCCTTATAGTAGCCAAACACCGTGAAGTGACAAACCTCTGCACCATGGGGAAAAGGTGGCTATTTTCATTTTCCACAGTGGAGAAGATGAGTGGTACATCCAAACAGGATGAAGGCACACAAGTGTCACACTTCTGCTGCCCTGAGCCAGCACGTCTGATGGCAGTAAGGCAGACATGGCAGCACCACGTTCCACCCTCAGCAGCACAGGATGCCTCCCTTCCAGGCACTCCTGGCACACAGACCTTGGTTGCCATCACGTGTCAGGCTGCTGCTCTATCCTCACTGTTGTTAAACAGCCAAGGCAATGTTCTTACACATCAATAAGGGTATGTGGGCAGACCCTACATGCCTCACTTCCAGGGTTTCTAGGGGAAGTCTGATCCGCAAAGCCTGCACACATCTTCGTGCAGAGCTGAAGGCTTAGCGTGGCCCTTTGTATTGTATTTACTCACTTTTCCCCCTGACAAACATCATGTCTGCCAACGCCTCTCTGCTCGCCATCTCCCTCACCTACAATTATTTCCCTCTGAAGAAAAGTAAGAACAAGCAAAAGAGTACATTTGAAATTATCTTCTGTGATTCTCCCTCTAGGAAGTGGCATACCCAGGAATCAATATGACCCAAATTTCATAGTAAACGTTTGAAAACATAAAGTAATCTACGCTACAAAAAATGATTCTTTTCTTCTACCATTAAAAAAAGGTTCACAGCCAGTATTAATATTTAGAGAAATCAAAGTTTAAAAGCATTCTTCCCAGAGTAACAACAGAGGATAAGTTTATCTGTGACCACAGAACACACCACTCTAACAATCAGTGAAAAAAGGAAGGTTAATTAGTAAATAAATTGAGCCAGATACCAATCCTTCACAACAAGAAAGCTTACATATACCAGAAATATCAAAACCACACACTTCAGATCTTCGTGCAAGATTACAGCATGAAGCACTATGGGCTAGTCCAGGAACACCAGACAATTTAATTACATTTTCTACTGAAAAAACGAAACCATTTGCATAGCTCATCACATCAAGCTTTCTACATGTGTCTGGTTTTTATATCCAACATCTGTCTGAAAATGAGATTTTCATTTCCCTTATGAAATCTGATTCCATCTCCATAGTCAAACTCAAGGAGCATTGATGGAAAGAAGTGAAGGAAAAAGAACAAGTGTTGGGTCATCTGATTTAGCCTTACAGCTGAGAGTTCAATCTTTAAATACTAAAAATCTTAGAATACGATAATTCTTTCTTCACAGGTGAAGGCAATAGGGAAATGCAAGAATCATCAGATTTTTTTCCCCCAAAAAATATATCCTAAATCATCTCCATTTTCTTGCTTTAGGACTACAACTAATTAGGGTCTCAGCCATTATTAAACAATTTCTCCCGCACTGTAGTGCTCTCTCCCTAGTTTTGGCTGTCTCCTTGAGAAAACCTTGCAGAAAGACTGCACTCCTGCAATGTACAGACAAAGGAATGACATAGTGCTTCTGCTGGATCAGCTCATCTGTCTCCTTCATCACCTGTCCCCTGCTGTTACTGAGCAACACAAAGCACGGTGAGCTTTAGAAACCTGCCCATCGTGAGGATCCAGAAATATTCAGTGCTCCAGCTCCTGTCAGCTGTACAACACCTATACAAAGGAGAACCATGGAAGCAGCGATTTAACTCCAAAAAACAGTTGCTGTAGGTGTTATTTTACAAAGTTGTAACACCAAAAAAAAGTGCTTTTCTGAAGGAAGAACACAAGCCTGCATATTCCATCTGTATTTTACCTTATGCTAGCTATTTGCTTGCCATGTTTTTTCAGCAGCCTCCTTCCAAAGGACCTTGAAGCTCCTCTGAAAACTTTATTTCACTGAGTGTACAGAAGAATTCTGTATTCAGAAACTTGGGTAAACTTTTCTGTCCCTCATACTGATCTGAAGTTTTGGAGTTGTTTCTTTCTTTTCCACAACAGAATTATTCCGAGATCCTTTCCCAGTGCTCTGAAGCCTGCACGGGATGCCTGCATGCACTCAGTGCCACCAGCTAGGGTTGGAAAACCCTCCATCTTAGTGAGCATCTTGAGGTCACTCTACCCCTCTTCTGTTTCATTTGAGCTATCAACCTGAATTCAGTTTCTTACATCCCTGCTACAAGTTTAATCTTTCTGCCACAGTCAGAACTGTATATACATAAATGTAACAAAAAAAAGAAAATAACTGCTTCAAATATAATCCTTGGGGTGGGGCAGCCGATTATACACCTTTATGGTCAAGGAACTGTGAACATGGAAAGCAAATTTAGAGTCATTGCTCCACATCCAGCAGGACAGGAAATGCATGAGTATACACATCTTATATGTTATTCACAAAAGTTTTAAAACACTGTTATTATATTGTACAATTTTCTATTTCCATTGCAGATCTGAGAAGCTTCTCAATTAAGAAAAAAACCCAAACACCAAACCACAAACCTACCTTCAGACTGAACTCAGCATGGTGCTAGAAAAGTGTGAACAGTTCAGCATTCGCAGGAAAAAAATGGTATAGGTAAAAATTAATTCTGCCAACTCTAATTTCAAACCTCTATGAAGAGATCATTATGAATGTTCACTCGCACCATTCACCCACACTTACACTAAAAGCCTGTATTTGACTACAAATTTCCTGGTGATGGAAATGTAATACACAGCAACAGCAAAATATCTTGCCCATACTGCTGTCAATTTAGCAGAAAAAAATTAACCTGCATCCTCCTGGTTCAGGAAAAGTTTCATCAATACACATTGGACAGCAGGGTCTGGAGCTGTGAATATGTTCTTTTAATGGTTTCCAAGTAGCGTTTGCTCATTACATTACTTAAAATAATAGCCCAACTCTTTCAGGGTTGGTAGTTTTCTAAAGATTAAACTGCTTTATTTCAGCTTCCATCCAGCAACAGGAGTAGGAAATCGCTCTTACACCAGAAGGGGGTTCCTTCTGACCAAGCAATTTACAAGATAATCCAAGATGCTGCAGCGTTTGGAGAAGCCAGCCAGCACAAGGGGCACATTGTGAGAAGCCCCCTGCCTTGCAGGGGCACCCTGGCTCCCCTTAGGGCAAGGGTTCAAAGGCTTTATACAAAGCTGTGGAAGGGGCAAGCCACAATTCACCCTCTGCCCTGTTTTTTCTCCTTGCCTGGGGTGCCAGAGCTGATGCCTTGGAGACAGGTTTCAAGGATCAGGTCTCCACCTTGACTTTCTGCACTCAGTTCTGGCTTGGCTCTCCTGAAGGCTGGTGGCAGAGAAAGGGTTGGGGCTGCCTTTCCTTCCCTGTCAGGACTAGTCCTACAGGAGCACACAATAGTTCAGCTATTGCACAGAAGGGAGTTTTGTTTCCACTTGGCATGGGAACTGATACAGAGAGTCAAAGGGAGGATCAGCACTGAAGATTCATTTGTGTATCAAGGGGAAATCCAGAAGCCATTGAAATTGTTTACAGCAGGTTGAAAGAATAATACGAAGAACAAACATTGTGCTGACAGATATCCAGATGGCTTCTGCAGGCAAATCTCAACGCCTTTAGCCCAGCTAAGGCTCATTAACATTTACGTATCATCTCAGGATTTTATTTCTAAAATTTATAAAGCACCAAATTATGAAGGTTTCAGGGAAATGGGAGTCATAATGCCTTCCACCACCCTCTCCTGACTTTGCTTTGTGACTGAATTGAATTTACATGGCAGAGCAAAATGGTTCAAACAACTGGTGCAGATGGCAAAGAGGGGAGTGGGGGAAAAGGTGCAATACACAGGGGCACTAAAGGATGCTGATTGTGCAGCCCTGTGGACAGGGCTTTTCTGGGGCAGAATTTCACAGAATTCCTGCAGTTTCACACTGCCAGAAGAGGCTCCTGGAAATTTGGAAAAGGCAAACCACACATATGGTAGAAGATGACCATCACCTTCTATCCAAACAGTTCTTCCTACATAAACTCACCTGGTGATTTCTATCGTTATTTGACACCCCTGTATCTAAGAGGATGATGGCAAAGTACAGCAAGGGATGTTTCCCTACCAGACACACGAGCAAGTCAGGAGTGATGTGTCAAGGAGTTGCAGCATCCCACAGAGGCCACTCTCCTCGAAGGGAATCAGGCAAGAGTACCCAGACTTGTTTTAAGACAAAGAGCCATGAAAGTTGAGAATATTCATCCACTGCTCATCCACAGCCAATCTGTGTGAAAAAAAGTTTACCAGGCAACCTCTTTTTTTTCCCATGGCTCCCCCATTTTGTGATACCAAAATTCCCCGACTTCTGTACCGATGCATTCCTGGCCACACCACTGACCACTGTTTCATGCACTGAGTACAGACAGAGTATAAACACTCAACGTTCTCCAGCCTATCCAAATAAATCATTCCAGTCTGCTGCTGGAGGTAAGAAAGGGTGAAAAAGTAGCACTGAATCCTTCACCTTCATGTAATGGCATTGAAGTTAAAAATAGATTTATGAAATATTTTTAATCCTTAATCTCCCCTCAAATCAAACTGATGTTGAGATTCACCAGTGTTTAGAGACCCCAAGAGATTTATTTGTAAATGGTTGGCTCAGGCTCAGCTAAATCCTCCTTCTTTTTATTTAGCCAGTTTGGTGACCTGGTAACTATTCAAAACATAAATTCTAATGAGAAAAATATCCAACCACCGCCAGCACATTAAGGTTCCGTAACAGACTTTATAAAAGAAAAGAAAAAAATAAGGTGTTGGTTCACAGAACGCTGGGGGGAGGGGAGACCTTTTCAGCAGCAGATGAATTCAGTGTTCAGAAGAGGCCTGACTCTTCCACACAGGCAATGTGTTTTGTGTGGTTCCCTGCACAACTAATCTGTTGTTACTTATTCTTTTTTCCTGCAGTATAGATGGACCCTGTGTAGCAGGGAACAGGGTTTTGGAGAACAGCCCTCATTTTGTTCAGTACAATACAGCCTTCTCAACTCCTAACGCTGCCACTTGAACCCTCAAACCGTACACAGGCGAGAGGAGAACAATTCTGAAATGAATAAAGCAAATAACTGATGTGAGCCTCCTTTGGGTGTAATGTCACATCCCAGCTTAAGGGCTAGTAAAAGCTTGGCACACAAGCTTTTTCCACACCTGGTAGTTTATACAAACACTCCCTTTGGGTATTTCTCAACTTTCTAAAGGGAAGAGACATTTGCTATTGTCCTGAGCAGATTTCCAATCAAATGTTTGGTGAAGATCAGAGAGGAAAGGCATTACATGTCTGCTTGCACATGATTAATTGGCATCACTGCAGCCTAGTGGGTACCTTCATTTATGTAAGGAAAAGGTTTTAGGCTTTATCAGTGACATTTTAGATCACAGCAAAGGAAGCTTTGCTGCTGTACCATGACTCACCCAGATTAATACTCCCCATAACAAATTTAGTAATACGGAAAGAAATATAAAAGTGTCCACAATAATCCAGAAAAAAAGCCTACCACTGAAAGCCATTTTTGGTGAATGATGATATTTTTATATCACAAGACCCGAGAACACAATTCACATGCTAAATCTGCTCCATGTAGATAAAGTTTAACAGATTTTTATCCATAAAGGCATAGAGACATGCAAGCACAATTCTCAAAAGATGAAGGAATTCCCATTCTCATAGTTAGACATGAAGGGAGTGGGCTGGAGAGGGAAATGACTGTAGTTAAAACTGTCAAGGAGTCTCAAGGAATGAATATGCATTGCCTGACCTGAATCTATTCCAGTTTCACATGGTACAAGAACAGAACATTCGTTTCCATATGAAAAACAAACAAAAAAAAAAGTGTTTCCATGGCTTTCCTGGGTAAAGCTATATTTGAATTTGTTTGGAAATAGCACTTTTTGTAAAATGGTTTTGTTGCTATCAAATAGTTCAGAGCACTTCAGGCTGGTAAAGGATAAAGTAGGTGGCTCACTAAAACAATATTGCTCTCAAGTATTGTAAAATAAATAGAAATAAACAGAAAAACACCCTTAATTTCAAGAAAAACCCAACCGAACATGATCAACAGGAGAGCTCTGTTTGTAGTTCATTAAACAGGATGGAATTTATTGCTTGGCAAGGAAGTTCAGGATGTCAGGTTGTTACCATTTGGTGCAAAGCTGGACATTGGTGTGAGAAGCAGGTGTGGCAGAGCACAGAGTTGTTCAAGCATGCTAAAGCAAGAACGTCCTGTGAACTCCTCCAGAACACTGAGGCTCCATTTACTCATTTGTCATCTTAAAGTCATCCTTGTCAGCTTCAGGTCTCTGATCCCAAATGCTCCCAAAACACAGTACTGGCACTTCATGCACTTGTCCCTGAGGAGAATGTATGACTAACCTACCTTTTAAGGATACCTACACTGAGCTATGAGACACGGGATTCACTCTTGTAGGAAATTCTGCACTGAGAGGGATTTAATTTCATCTTTTATAAGCAACCCTTGGCAAGTGTCATTATCAGCACTGCAACAAAAAAACAGTGTAAGATGGAAAAGGAAAAAGAAAAAAAAATCAGTGATATTAATGGTTGGTTATATCTAGCAAGAAACTAAATTCACATAAAATTATAAAATTATGAAGCTTAGAAATCATGGTCTTTCAGCTACAAAAAGGAAACTCTACCCTATTTAGCACAGTGGCAGTGAATCTATTCTATCCCAAGACATGAGGGGAAAAGAGAGTTGAGGTGAGGATTCAGAGGAAGCTACTTGGCATCCATCCCAGAGAACTGCTAAGCCCTCTCCTTCCATCCCTGCCTGAAGCCCCAGCCCACCAGATCACAAACAAGAGCTTCCAAGGAACTAACTTATGCTCCAGTTAAGAGGGAAATCTGGACCCACACATATAAAATAGGAAACAATGAGGCTCAAGTATATCGGGGTCATTACACCTGATGGCAAGAAAGTTTGAGTGTACAGACAGTTTATGAGAGGTGATATGAAAAATAGGCAAAAGGCTGTTTATTCTTAGAAAAAACCCTACCTAAAATACAGAACTTAGTTTCTGCTTCGTGAAAACCACCCAGTCACTTTGTGAAAAACTGTGGATGTTTGAGTAGCCAAAGAGGCAACCTGGAAGGGTGGGGAAAGTTTTGTGGATGGAAGCAAGAAAACAGAGGTTGAAAAAGAAAGAAAACTGTGTACATCAGCACAACTGCTCAGATGAACATGAGTATTCTGAACTTGGATGCATAAGGGCTTAAACCAGTAGAATCCAGTTTTCACAACTTCACAGCCATGAGCAGAGAGACCTCTCTCTAGAGAAGGGAAGAGAGGGGGAGGAGAACAAGCAAGTTAGCCAAGGAAGGCCATCTGTTGAGTGAACTTCAGCTATGAACTCAAGACCTGCCCTTACTAGGCTCAAACATTAATAGAAGTGTCCAGAAAACACCAATGGCTAAGCAGAAAAATTCCTTTAAATCAACAAAACTGAAAAAAACCATTAAAAATGGAGGTGGCTTATTTCAAAATAAATGCTATAGCCACTTAGTCACAAATTAGATACAAAATAAACCTTACAACCAACTCCAAAGCAAAGCATTCTTAGTAATTTCGAAGGTGTATTCTCATCAATTAGGAATAAGTAAACAGTTAAATGGTATGCACATGCCAGAATTTCTCCTGGCAGCATTTGTAAAGTTTAGGAAGAAATATTTTGGAGAGTTTCAAGAAGAAAAGGGAGTGGGACAAAAAGCCTCCCACACACATCCCCAGCTCCTAGCAGAAAGGGAGAAAACAGCGAATCTCAACATCAGCTGCAGATTTCAGGCAGTAGAAGGTTGGGAAACATGAGAAACTAGATGGCTATAACCCTTACCACTACCCTTTGTGGTACACCATCAAACTTCCTTTCCCACAGAAAGGAACATCTCCAGTGTACTGCAGGTGATAAAGACAGGTTCATTCCTTTCCTCATCTTGCTGTCCGACTCTTAAGAGCATCTCATAAAACAAGACAAACATCAGAATAAAATAGTCCATTTTAAACTAAGGTTTCGGTACTACAGATTCAGCATTTAGTAATAAGCAGGAAATAAAGGGGAGAAATGTCTACCTTTACAGGACAAATCTGTAATGTCCTTAGTCAGAAAGGCACTTCTGGAGGTCATGAACTACTCAAAGCAAGACTAACTTGAAAGGTGGATCACAGCCCCCAGTTCCATCAGGGCTGGAAGGTGTCCAAGGACAGACACTTCATGGCACCTCCGGGTGATCCTTTTCCAGCTTTAACCACAATGATAATGACAAAGCTTTTCCTTACATCCAAGTGTAACTTTCCCTGTTGGACATGGCGTACATTGCTCTTTCATTGTGCACCTTTGAGAAGTGTCTGACTTGTCTTCTCTCAAAACCCCCTGTGGCTGGTGGACACTGTCACTCCCTGTGTTTCTCTTCTCCAAGCCTAACTTCCTCCAGCTTTTCTCATAACACCATGTGCTACAGCCCCCAACCATCCCAGTGACTTTTCCTAATGAGTACTAATTCCAGATTAAAAATTCCACACTAAAATTTGCAGAGAGCTCTTCACAGCTAAATAAGCTTGCCAGTAAGATCATTCTGAAGTTAGCAACTTTCCTTCTTTGACATTCCCTTTACATAGTATGTTGCTGCCTTTTCCCTCAACATGAAGTAGGTATAGTTTCATAGTTTTATCTATAAATGGTTAAATACTGGAAATGTAAACCAAGCCTCCTCTACCCTGCAAAAAATTCGTGATATATTTAACATGTACAATATCCACACCACCAACTACTTGGTTCTGCCTTTTTGTCAGATTTTTCAGTTTTCAGGACATATTTGTATAGTAGTTTCTTTACTATGAAAGAAGCTTGTATCAGTAATTTTGTGACTCCAGAAACTATGGTGTCCCACAAAATAACAAATGAAACAATTACTGAAGTAAAAAAAAAGAGTAAATTAAAATCAAGTATTGAGAGGAATTCCCTTGATGGTAAATGAACAGCGTACTCACTGCTACAAAAAGAATAAAAGCTAAAATATACTCCTCTGATGTCAAAATTGATAGAAATACTAATGACCTAAAAAGAACAGGCACAAAGACTGAAAACACCACTTTCAGAGAGAGATTACAAAATGCCACTCATGGGAAAACCCTCCTTCCACTCCCACCAGAGCTGCTAATCTCCCATTTAATCCTCCCCCTCTCCCTCATTTTGCAAAATAAATTATGAAGCCAGAAGGAGCCAATGTAATCATCTCAGTCTTTATCTCTTTGATAGAACAAGCCAGAGGATTGCAATGAATTATTTCTTTTGAGTTAAGGCTTATGGGTTTTTGCTTTTTCCAAAAGGGAAGAAAAAAACTCCCCTGTCAATCTTGATTGAAATGTTTCCAGGGAAGGAAGTTCTACCCTCAAATTAATGTTTTTGTCCTCATGCTGATTGCTACCATTTTGTGTACCAGCTCTGATGTGACTTGGCCTGGCAGGCTCTTCCAGCTTTAACATTACATGGCTTAATTTCACTGCTTCAATAAGGGAAAGCTCTTCGAGACTGCAGCTGAATAAAACTAACTTCCCTTCCAAACCCCCAGCGTTCACAAGTGATGTTATTGCCCAGCCCATCATGTTGACATGCCTCTTCTAGGAATCCTGCTTTTCCCCCAGTATCTGTGAAAACTAGACATAAATTGTGTTCTGGCTGCAGTCACATCAGTCCCAATGAGAGATTTGTATATGCCTCTGTTTTCTAAAGCCATTGGTTACCATGAGGCCCATTTACCACAGAAATGAGATTAAAAAATCTCACAGTGGATAACCAAGACCTTTTCAGAAATGATGCTTCTTAAAATAATGTTTCTTGATCCTGTAAAGGTAACTTACATGCCTTTGTTCCTACACACATAATTTTTATGTCTGTCTATAATGAAATTAATACTGCTTTAATGTAGAATAATATTTAACCTAAATTAATTTTCTACCTGTACCTGATCTTTTGTTTCACAGACATTTAATTCATTAATAAAAATGCTAAAAATCCACACACATTTGACAAAGAATGGGTATGAATGGAGCTTCAAAATAGCTCAGTTCTTAAATCACAGGAAACAAGAGCAGATGTCCAAAGGTTCTCTCTTCCCTCCCTTCTCTCACTTCCAATGCAGAATTTGTTATCTCTAAACCAATTCTGGCAAATATCTGACCTGTTTTTAAATCTTCTAACATAGGAGATGTCTCAAACTGTCAAGGCACTTTATGTCAGTATGTAGCATCCTCACATGCAGAAAAGTTTTTTGGGTTACTTGGAATAACTCATTTACATCTCGCTTGCCAGGACTGTTCCCTTTAGAGGCTGTATTTTCTAGCTCTTGATTATTCTTTCTGCTGTCATCTGGATTTCCAGTTGCCTGCACTTTTCTTGATGTTTGGTGTCAGAAGTGAACACGCTGCTCAGCTCCTGCCTCACCAACAGCTGAGAGAGCAGAACCGTATCATCCCACAGACTAAGTTTCATCTCAGACACTTCACCCCTCCTCTTTCCTTGAGGCAACAGCATGACACAGTTGACTCATGTTCAGATTTATAAACAGAAGTAAACTATTACTAAATTTGTTTTCCATCTCTAAATATCCAGCTGAAAATAAAATCTTCGATGTCTGTTGCCAGCAATGTGCTTGATGCCTGCCTTTAACCCTTTTTCATGCTCTTGTTCTACAGCGGATTCCATTTCAGCTGTCAAGAATTCCAAAACTGGAACAATCAGGAGCTTGGATGGTTGATTTTCAGACATATCAAAAGACCACTTCCTTAATAAATAATAAAAAATAAAAAAACAGTGCAGAGCAGTAGATGCAGACCATAAACACTTCTTGCTTGAATCTCAATTGTCTGTATGGGTGAAAGGGCAAGTTTTCATTTTGTTTACCCCCAACCACCCTCCAACATACCAAGTCCACATGAATAATATCTGCTATTTCTTCAGGAGAAAGAAAATCTATCATTAAAATAAAACAACAGAGAAAGAACCGACTAGAAGAGCTACTGATGGCAAATACAGTATTTTTAAAAAACCAATTCAAGTGTCACATGGAACAGCAAAAGAAACACGTTCTTTATTTGCCCTCTTCTTTACAGTTTCAGTGAAGTAGAACATCTTGGAGAACTGACCCATAATTAGGAAAAAGAGGCACCAGCAATGATCTCTGATGTAAACAAGCAAAGTGTTCAGTAGCACACAGAGATTTCTGTCTTCATAGTAACACTGAATTAGACTATAAAAACCCAGCAAGGGAACTACAATCCTCAGGCAACAACCCTCTAAAACATTCCTGAGTTCAGAGAGCTTGTGTTCCTTACATATAACAACAACTGTTGTCATCTCAGATACACTCCCCATGTCTTAGAAATGTGTGTCAATAACATGCACTACAAACTGTACTGCATTACAGCTTCACAAAATATATGATGTTTGTATTAAACACCACAATAGTTTTCCAAAAGGGATGCTGGTATGCAAGAGCAGTGTGAGATGGGCAGTGAGCTGAGGAAGAGTCAAAAGAAGCATTTTAAATTCATGAAGCATTGGGTAGGAGATTTATCATGAGTACGTAAGAATGTCTTAAGTTTCAATAGTTCCTAATGAAAGAGATGGAAAAAAAACACTGTGAAAGAACTGTAGAAGTCTTCATTTTAATAAAAAATATTCCAAAAATATTCCTATTTTTTTCTAAATGCTGTTGGACAGACAGATAGTGACTAACACAATCTGTTGCTTGAAGCAATTGAATTTATGTCTTTGTTCATCACCTAGTAAGGTGTTGTTAAGATCTGCTTAAAGTTCTCACATGGGCTTTGAATTCTTCAAAGTAAATTAGTCCAAGAAGCAAACAAAAAACCCCAAAGAAGCTTCTGTTGAATATCCTCCTTCTGAAATGTATCAGCCAAACATGTTCTATTTTTTTTTCCTCCTAAGGAAAGTAGTCACAAGAAGCATTAAGAATACAGAGGAATTTACAGAAATAACCACTGAAGTAATACCATAAAAGGCAGAAATGAGCCATAAAATTAAGAGCTACAAAATGTGACATCTCCATGGTGCCTCCCAAGCAATGATTAATATTTTCCTCGCCTCATATACCCATACAAGTTCTAGAAGCTGCTACAGGCCTAGCAATACCCTTCTTTCCAGAAAGAAATAAAAATCCCAGGATCTTTCTTTCAACTGTTGTAAACCAGAGCAGCATGAAGGAGTTTAAGTGAGCCAGATCCTGTACTTTGTACATGGAGTGCAGAGGCTATCCTTAAACCAAACTGAATTTCAAACCTGCTCTCAAGCATTAGTAGCTACACAGTGCAAGTCCTCCTGGTTCTAGAAGGGAACATAATTTAAGAAACAGTTCTGCATGGCTTATTTCTGAATTGCTAATTAAGGTAGATTTTATTGAATATGTCCAAATACAGCATTTTACAACACTCAAATCTGACAGGAAAGGGAAGTACTTCTAAACTGTAGTAAGTATTATTAAAACCATGCTCATTTATAATGAAAGATGCTACTGACTTACACGAGACCAACAGATATGAATCGCATTTTCTGTCAATGAACACAGTTCAGCCTTTTCGACAACTTTATTTTTCACATTTTACTCAACAGTTTTCTATTAAAACATAACTTTTCCGGTTTTCCTGATGTGAACCCATTTCCAGCTGTAGGGTGAAACTGACTTAACCACAGCCAGCATTTCAAAGTCTTTTATGGAAGCAGTGTTATTTTTACCAAGATAAACACTATATAAATTTCCACAACTGTCTTGTCTGGAAACAGCATATGAAAGTGTTCTCAGTTCTACAAATATTTCTAGATGCCCAGAGAATATTCTTTTAAATCAAGTGATTAGATTCCTCTGCCCCCTAACCATCAACAACAAGCATCTTTTACAACTTCTTGGCTCATCTGACTTTTCAGGATGCTGTTTGCTTAAATACTACTGAGCCTACTACTCCCAGCAAAGACAAACGAAACAAGTCTAGAACTCTATATGCATGTAAGACATTTTAACACATTTATCTTCTGTTACATGCCTCCCACACAACGCTTATAGTGACTCTAATGTTTAGGGTGTGAAGTAAAACGGTGCAAGGATGTTATTTAGAGAATCGAAATTTTCTTAAAATCACTCTGAGTTCTGTCCTATTAGAAAACACCAGTAGGGCTTTTTCACATGGTTAAAGTGCCTAGATTAAAATCTTGCATGTGTGACCTCTTAAATCCAGATTAATCACAGATGGTGAACACATGGAGTACAAAAGAACATGCACCCAGCTCACTCTCTGAACCCTTCTTGTATTGGTAGCTGGTAAATGAATGCTTTTGAGGAGGACTTACAGAAGTCCCCTTTAATCCATTCTCAGCCAGGTAAGTGTAAAAGTACATAGTAAACAACCATCTTCAGTCTTCTAAGGTAGAAATGGTTGAGATTAGGATAGGAAGGCACATGCAGTTAGTGACATATTGCAGCACAGAGATACATTAGTCAGGATTTGTTTGGCTTTTTTGTTTGATTTTAAAAATATTATTAGAATTCCTTCATTTGAAAGAAATATCTATTTTTAACTGTATAAACAAAAAAATAATGGTTATTTCTAAGAAATCGTCACTGGATTTTTCTATTACAACATCCTTCATCATGGTTCACTTCTTAGATTTGGGACTACAGGCAACATCTCTCTTCCATGCCTCAAAAACCAGGCAGTGATCAGGCTCCCCTGCAACACAAGAAGTCTGCCTCTCCACTCAGCTAGACCAGGTATCGAAGAGGAGATGATTCATGCTGGCTACACAGTAAGAAGGTCTCCAACATGGCTATTTTGCTTCTCCCTGTGTAACAAGAAAGCCTCCTCTCCTCACTTGCACCTTCCCACAAAGGGCAAACTTCACAGGTGCCAAAGCACCAAGAATCAGAAGTAGCCTTAGCTGAATGCACCACTTCCCATCCAGGCTGGATCGGGCTTTGAGCAACCTGGTCTAGTGGAAGGTGTCCCTGCCCATGGCAGGGGGGCTGGCACTGGATGATCTTTGAAGTCCCTTCCAAGCCAAACCACTTTATGCATAAAAAACAGCTTGGTGCCCACAGAGTACTAAACTGAGTGCTTTCCACACTGCTATCTGCTAGTAATAACAATGCCTAGTCACAGAGAAAAGAAAGTGTAAAATCTCACCCTGTAAAGATGAGGTTAGAGGCTGAGAACATTTTCTTCTCTACGTCAAACTGTTCTGCCCTCCTACTTTGATACTCAAATCCTCCATTTGTTCTTCCCGCCAAAGACTCCGTGTGTCTCATCCCTCCCATGCAGTGCAAAAATTGCTGTTCCTCCCTAAGAACCATGTGCCCAAAAGTCTGCCTGCCTTTTCCGAATGTATCTTGTGAAATTGCAGCTGGTCTAACAAAAATATTATGCCTCCCTATATAACTTGTTGTCACAGTGAGACAACATACCTACAAACACTACAGCTACTGCCCCTCTCTGCCTGCATTTTCCCTTCCTTCCTCCTCACTTCTTCCACAGAGAAAGAAATAGGACATTCCAGGGTATCCAGGTTTTAAAACTTTAGCTAAGATTTAAAGTCAGAGATTAGACTGCTACACAAAAAACTGCAATTTATTTGATTTACACGGAAAAGGCAGAAACTGCTCAGACTACTTGCCGAAGGCCTTCTGCTCTCTGATACCTCAAATATCAGCTGGCAATTTGGCACCAGCAAGATGTAGAATCCACAGAAATGTGGGACTGGAAAGTCCCCATGGCCATTAAGTTTAGGTTTCTGATCAATCACAGACCATCACTGTAACAGCTCTGTAGTCCACCAAAATTGCCAGTAAAATCAACTACCACTGATTGTCTCATTACGGACACAGAGGAATTTTGCACTGGTCTCTCTGCAAGCAGCAAAGGAGGACTATGCTGGAACAAGTTCAGAGGAGGCCACAAAGGTGATCAGAGGGCTGGATCACAGGCTGAGAGAGTTGGGATTGTTCAGCCTGGAGAAGAGAAGACTCTGGGCAGACCTTAGAGCAGCTTTCCAGTACCTAAAGAGGGTCTGCAAGAGAGCTGGAGAGGGACTTTTTACCAGGGCATGTGTGGTGACAGACAAGAGGGAACGGCTTTAAACTGAAAGAGAGAAGGTTTAGATTAGATTTTAGGAAGAAATTCGTTCCTGTGAGCGTGGTGAGACACTGGAACAGGTTGCCCAGAGAATCCCAGGAAGTGTTAAAGGCCAGGCTGGATGGGGCTCTGGTCTAGTGGATGATGCCCCTGCCCATGGCAGCAGGGTTGGAACTAAAGGATCTTTAAGGTCCCTTCTATGATTCTATGATGTAGCTCTCCAACAGCCTCAGCAGAAAAGTGGCTCAGGTTTGTGCACCCAGATTATAAAAGTGTAGGCCTCCATCTTCTCCCAAGCAACCCATTCACATCCCAGAGAAGACAGCACGCTCCCTGCAGAGCCAGGCAGGCTTCTCAACCCCCTGTAGTGTCCTTTGGAAGAGGTGGTTGGCAGCTGTAGCTCAAAGTAGGGTCTCTACCACTGCTACCAAGCAAGGGTCACTCCAATAATATTTTAATCCTGAACTCTCTCCCCATCTACAACTAGGCCAAGTACAAGTAATCTGTCACCATCTGTAAGTCTCAGAGCTGTGCCTAGGGCTGAGTTTCTGCTCTGATCACAGAAGGTCAAAAACACCTCAGCTCTCCCAAGGACATAGTGGTCACCCATCGAAAGCTAGTTTTCCCTTTTAATACACACTATGGGGAGTACTTCTCAGTTTTGGCTCGTCTGTGCAGGATTTACAGCCTCTGAATGTGAACTGATGCATCACATATAAGTCATGAGCTTCTAGTTTCAATTCAGACAGAGGACAAGCAGAGACTTTAAGCTTCAATTGGATGCTTTCATCAGTCTACTCACATTTATTCGCCCATGCAAAATTGTCAGGCAGCTTTTTCATTTGCTGCAGGTCAGTCATAATTGCCCGTAAACCTTAAGTCCTTATATAGATTTTAATTAAATGTGTTTATAAACTGCTTTATAAGATTACAGACAACATCTGAATCTCCAGCAAAGCCCTTAGGAAGCATTTAGTAAAGTAAGAGAATTCACAAACAAAAACACACCTGGAAAAAGCTAGATAACGGAATGCTTTGGCAGGCCCCCAACAATTCTTTTACTCATCCACCATAGACTCTGATTTGTCATCTACTATTTTAAAATAATGGGGCAAATCCATTAGCCCCAAATACCATCTTAAGCAAAAAAATTAATTCAAATTGGGTTTCCAGAAAAACTGAGCTAGGAAATCTACTCTTCTCCATTCTTGTCACTACTGAAAGTTTATATTTCAGAGTAATGATGTGACAAAATCAAGTACTTGGTAGTTATAGTTATTCTTGATTAGTCCAGAGACAATATGCAAATTAATTCAATTTAATGAGGTACAGTGTCATCACAATCAGCTAGGAATAACTGAGTCAATATGCAATCAAGAGTCCTCATAAACAGAAGTTTCATCATCTAAGTTAGACCAGCTTGTCCTTTGATTGATGTAAGCACACATCAGCCTGCACAGGAACTACAGTTTTTATGTATAAAATAACCTACGGAGCAGCAAACCCTGCACATCCTACTCATCCACTAGGGAAGAATTAGACTAGCAGAGAACTGACAGCAATCAACTTATTTAGTAACCAAAGCCCGGTTCTGTCCTCCTACTCTGCTTCCTGTTCCTACCATCACATGAAAGATGCCATGATTCAGTATTGCCAGGCTTGCTCCACCTCCATCACTATTTCCACTCTGTTTTCATTCAAGTTCTTGCTTCGATACACCACTTTTTACTTAAGTAAAAATGTACCCAATGCATGCCTTTGCAGAAGATTACGAGGTCTGTGCAGCACCAAGTAGCTCACACCTACAACAGCAGAATGCAGTGAGAAGCACCCCACATCTGTCTTTTGCTTGGCTTGACAAATAGTTGATGATCATCATATTACTTAAAAGAGAAAGGACTTTTTTCAAGTATGTTTAATCAGTGAGACATGACCCTTAATTTTTACTTTGCATTTGATTTTCTTTCACTTGCCTTACATCTTCCTGCAGCGGCTTAGAGCAGTCATGTTAAGAGTACACACAATTCATACACAGGAGACTTTTGAGCGAAGAGGAAGAATTCCAAGTTTGTTACCCCTGCAGTAATGGCTTTTAACGGTTTATTGACTACACTTAATGCAACTGTGAAAAGCAAGGAGTTTTTCTGTTGTCGTTGTTGTTGTTGTTTTTATTCATCTTATACTGAAATAAGAAATAGAAATATCCATAGAAATATCAGGATCTTTACAGAAAAAAATATTCAAATGGGTCAAAGACATAATAGTGAAAAGAGAACCCTGGACAACTTCAACGGCAGGTAAGGGGTCCAACCTCTTCAGCGAAGTTACAATGACTGTCTCCAACTCCACAAGCCTGCATGAGTTTGCTGTACTAAAACAGCCTCCAGGATAGCCCAGGTTTTTAACTTTCAACTATTAGGTAAAAGGTGGAAACAAGGAGCAGCACAGTGTCACCACCACTTTGCTAGTTCACCAATGACCAGCTGGTAGGTGGTCCCACAGGGTATAACCTCAAGGCCTTCTGCTGGAACCAAACACCTCTAGGAACCAGTTAACTTGGCAAGATTTGTGAAGAGTAGCAATGAATGAATGAATGAACTCTAAGACGCTCAGTTCCACATAAGCATAATTAATGTATCCAGCTATGAAGCATAAGACTGACATTATCTTGGAAAAACTCCAGGGGTCACAGGCACGATACAGGAAAGGAAGCTACAGAAGGAGCTACTGTATTTGCCTAATAAATCTATTGCACAGACTGCTGTCAGTGGGTTTTGTTCCAAGAAACTACACAAACAAAACAGTCTTTACAGACAGAAGAGAGGGAAGGGGTGGGAGAGGCGAGAAGGATTCAATCTCATGATCGCTAACAACGCTGAACAGCTGAAACGGTCATGGACAATGTCTGTGGAACTCATGAATTTTCTGAATTATTGTGACAAACCTCGATTTCACAACCTGAAGCAGAAAATGACCACTTCTTTAAGAAACCAAGTGTCACAATTTGTCATTTAAACATGAGGCTGTATTTAAACAGACAACAAACTTCTTTTGTCGAGGCATTTGCATTCTTTGCAACATTTTTCATCACTTTTCAAGATGAGAGTCATTCACATGTTGGCTATAATTGCTTTTTTAGTAAAATAAATGGATCAAATTGTATACAATCTGCTTTCCTATAAGATCACTGGAGAGCTCTAAATATATACTAAAGTCTGATTTTTCACATTACCTTTTCAAACCACTTTAGTTTAGCTAATAGGCTTTAACTGTGCTGTCTTTGCATGGAAGCATAAATGTTAAGAATAAAAAAAAAGGTGTCTTTGCAGAAACTCTCCTATGTTTAAGACATACAGTGCAAGTGTAAGGATGCCTTAAGATTAAACAAAAAGAGTATTTCTTCATTCAGATTTAGGAATGTGAAAAATGCCAAAGGATAATCAGTTCTTATATCCTTCAGCTATGCTGCCTTTCAGTTAAATTTAATTAATATACCCCAAAAGGTGTTACTTTCATATCAGACTGTCTGGACAGTAATCATGGAAACAGAGCATTAGGTAAGATATTTATACAGGATACTACTAGCTCTTTCAAAGTTGTCCTGAGGACACATTTTAGACAGGACTCTCAGATGACTCAGTAGATGGCAAAATTCCCTCTACTGCCAATTATTAATTAAAGCTTATTCTAGAGAATTAAGCTCACATACAAGTGTCTCTTGTAACTCAGAAACTCCTTGCAACTAGGCCTTGGCACGTGATTCTGGAACTCATTACCTTCCAAAGGCTTAATTATTTTTCAGAAGTATTTTTTTTTCTTTCACTTACTGCTGTTAAGGAAGCTTGGTACTACTACCCCGTTATTCTTCTGTTTGCAACAAGAACTTGGCCTTCAGGAAGAGCGTCGTGCAACTCTGAATTGCTAGCAAGCACTAAAAAAAGTGGCAGTAGTAATTAGTAATCACAGTTTCAGGTAGACAGACAGATAGATGTGTGTGTGTGTATTTGGATATGTATGAGCATATGAGTATATATGTAGACAATACATATATACATATAAATTTTAAAACATGGACCTTACCTATAAACCCCTGCAAAAAAACAAACAAAACCAAAATTCCCACTTCATAAACTCTTAATCTCACACCTCCCTCCCCTCAGCTTTCCCTTTTCCACATCTACCACGATACACTTGAGGCATCTGTAGATGTCAGAATAGCACACCCCTCTCTCCTTCAACACAGAACGCTGACCCACTTCACTGCGGAAAGCTAGTGAAACAGGCTCCAAATATTTCACTCTGCAGCTGGTCTTTAAGCCCTAATAACCAAGGGAGGTTGAAGTCACTCTCTAATCTCCTAATGTGTAAGAATCAACAGAGCTCCCCTTTGAGCAGCCAGCCTACGCCGGAGCACAGAACAGATTGTGTCAAGTGACAGCTGCTTTCTGGCAGAACACGCAGGCTCCCTACCAAGAAAGGGAGGCAGGAAGCATCACTCAGTTGAGGAAGAGGTTGCCAGATTAAAAAAAAAAAAAAAAAAAAAAAAAAAAAAAAAAAAAAAAAAAAAAAAAAAAATCACACAGAGGAAAAAAAATCATACAGTCATTTGAAGGAGATCCATGCAGCTCTAAAGAGTTGCTGGCATATACCCTGAACATACATTCTCTGTTGCCATCCCCTCTTCACCTCTCCTCTGCTCCTTGCCTTTAGCAGGAAGAAAGTTTCCCACCACGCGGACTATTTATTTGCCTATGTATCTGAATGGTGCTTCAGGTATTATGGCTGCTCTACAGAGAGAAATAATAAAGGACTGTCAAGCTCTCTAACTGGTTAAACCAAGTTTGAAATTGAACATGTCATACAGATACTCACTTCTCTTCAGAAAATAATTATGTGTAAGAAAATGAGCTCTAGACTGGTGATTGATCATGGATATTACTGTGTGAATACACACATGTACAAACTCCTGGAAGCACGTTTCTTGCAATTGTGTCAGCATGCAAGAACAAGGCAGGGAGTAAAAAACAGTTTCATGACTCCATGTTCTGACCAGCTTGTGCAACTATAGTTTTAAAGTATCCAGTAAATACAGCTTAAGACCAGTCACAGCTCAGTTCAAGTAAGAGGTTTCTAAAGTTACAGCAGCATTTTTTCTGGGTGCCTACAATATTCTGCAGCACAAAGAATTTTTTTTTAAATGCTACCTTTTTGAAAACAAGTTGTTAAAAGTACACATTTGTACTTCTGGATGTATTAGGTTCCAAGATGAGGGAAAAAAAAAATCAGCCCAAGCACCTTTTCCACCTGTGTTAAAGAAAAAGAAACAAAAAACCTCCCCAAGAAAATCTTGGCAACAAAGCAGCAATTGATTTTTTTAGAACACTATTTAGATATTAGGGCTGCAACACTTGACAAATTTGCATTCATATCCCTTCCCTGTATGATTTTAGCCCTTGTTAGCTTGATTTTAGTCCTGCTTAAAACCTGTGTCAGTATGTTAGACATACAGCAGGCTAACAACTAACTGCTTTGTCAAATCCACATTTATGTGTAAACATTCAACATACAGACCATATGAAGGGATTTTTACCAGTTACTTTCAGCAGGATGAAGAAAGGACTAGAAAAGGCTATGGAATTAAGCATTTTTAGAGGAAATGCACCATACACGTTGACAGATCATAGGATACTCTGAGTTGAAAGAGACCCACAACGACCATCAAGTCCAACTCTTAAGTGAATGGCCCATACAGGAATCAAATCCATAACCTTGGGGTTATTAGCACCATGCTCTAACTAACTGCACTAGGCTGGTTGTTCCTTTGAAAGAAGGTCATATAAATCAGATTCAAACACTTGTAATACCATATGGTCAGTGAAGAATGTTAAACTGCAGACTGCAATCTTAAACTCAAAAATGGCAAACGGGTGTAACGTAAATACACCAGACATTAACAGTTCAATTTGTGGATGAAAGAGAAGTCCAAGCCCCTAAGAATAAACATACCTACAAACTGATCTGATAATAGGAAGAGTTTTGCAATGCAAGATAATACTAATAAAACAGGAAAGATGGTTACAAAATCTGTTCTTGCAAGAGTCCTGATTACATCACGAATTTAGGAGATTATAAATTATTGTCTTTACTACTTCCTCTAGTGCTTTACATTCTGTTTACCAAACAGAAATAGCATGCAAGGAGTTTGCAGCAGGTGTGTTCCACTTGCTGTGCTGCAGCAGTGTCCCACTTGGCCACCACTGGCCACACGCCAGCAGTGGGGCACCTCTGCAGAGCCAATGCTCCAGCCCACAGGACAGCTCCAGAGTCGAGGCACAGCTGGGGCACATGGAAGGATTCAGAATCCAGCGCTGTGTAACCAAAAGCTGCTGCTGCTGCCTCTGAAATGTTAGTGGCTGGACAGACATTTTCCATTGCAATGACATGATGCTCTTCTAGTTTTGCATCTGTGTTCATGAATACACTGCAACTCAGTGCCAAATTGCAACTGTTCTCACAAATATTCCTTTCTAGCCAGAGACCAAGTACTTTTAAAGCTGGTCTCTGGTCAGGATCAGGCTAGTTCAGTTACTATTCTTAATTCTGGGTCCCTATTACACAAGCCCACACAAATACTTCAGCCCAGAGCCAGGAATTCCCCTTCATTTTCCATCACCTCAGCCTGTAGCATCTGGTAAATAAAAATACAGAGTCTCTCATCTTAGAGGAGCAGCTTATCTAGCCGTGGGTTATAACACTTTCTTGCTACACGTCCAGCCTGTGGAACTTCAGTCTCATCCGCCTTCCTGTTTCACCTGGGAAGTTTTCCTTTTCTCCTGGCTGGGCCTAAACGTTGAGATGCCTCCAGAACAAGACTTTCAACAGCATGTTTACAGCCAAAAATGCAGTTCATCTCACAAAGAACCACAGGGATAGCCCCACTGTCTTGTTCTTGCAAGACTACAACATTAAGCAGCCTCTTACTGGAAGGTTTACAGAACTTAACAAGCACAGAAAACCTACTGCCACCATTCTGGACCTGAGAAGGATTTATTCTAACACAAAGCAGCCTTTAAGAGCATATACCACTAACTTTTTAGGAAATTAATAATGGCTTTTGCCACATAATATGTCGGTCTTGCTAACTGGGGGAATGTTAAGGGCTTTTTCAAATGGCCCAAAATCTACTCTCACAGTTAACAGCTATTCAAAAATATAATTACAAATTTCTCATAGTCGAGTACAGCAAAAAGGTATTTTTTCCACTGCTGCTTTTCACAGATCTCAAGATCACAAAGCTTCTACTTAAAACTTAAATGCTAAGGTACTGAACTCACAGGACAGTGGTGCTTAACAGACGAACATGTATCTCTGAACGACTGCAAAACAAGAGCAAGAGAACAGTCTAAAAGTGACTTTGCTATATTTAGGAATAGCACAATCAATACAATACAAACATCAACTCCACAAATATAACTCGGGTTAGTCGCCAATGCCTGGAGCCAGTACATCTGCAGAGAAAAAAAGAGTAAATAAATAAATAAATAAATAAACAGTTAAATCAGTCTGATAACATAAGAGGAAAGATTCTAATAAAAGAATTTGCCAGACACAGAAGAAATGCTTTCTTTATTTTGGGGGAATTTACCAAATCTCTACACAAGTTTAGCAATCTCTTAGCTGTTCTTCACATGTTTACTTTGATTTTGCTGTAGTTACTGTGAGACTGTTAAGCAGCCAAAAACATTAAGGTGATACCACACAAAGGTGCAAAATGACAGGAAAAAAAGAAAAGCGGCAATCTAACAACCTCTACAGACAAAATAACTGACTTAGCAGCTCAGAGGGAAATGTTGCATTATAATCTGGATGCAATCAAATCTCTGGTGGGTTTGTAAATCATTGCTAAGAATAATCTGTCTGGTTGTTTACACTGTTTAGAAGAATACTGGTGTCAACACCCGAAGTTTGATTTCCATGTTGGCCTGAACTCTTTCTTCTGTAACTGTTAGCAGACAAAATTTTGTCATCTCTATTAGTCAGACCTTCTGGAACAGTCAAACATTGGAGTTATTGGGTCTCCACAAATCACAAGTGATAACTCCCATGTAGAAAAGGAAGAAAGAAAGCATCTACCACCAGACTGAAAAACATCCACGGAAACAGTACTGTGGGGTTTTACGTTTCCTGTGTTACTGACTTCTGCATGGTATACGTGCCACTCATGATGAAAAATGCTACCCATGTACATGGCCATGGAAACAAAGAGATTTGACTACTACAGTTTGGATGTGGGTTTTTTGGTTTTTTTTTGTTCTTGTGCTTTTTCAAAATAAAAAGTTATCATAGAGTATTAACTTCTACCAGCTAGTTTTAATGTTTGCAATTTTATCCACTGGAAGGAAAGAGAGGGGAAACAACAGTTGAAGGCATCTGTTTCCAAATGTTTGATTGGATATGGTTCAAAGAGCCTGCAGTCCAACTCTTCAAGAAGAGGTGCTCTTATTAAATAATAAAAGTCCTTTGTATATGATCTGGCACCTGCTCTTTTCAGTGGAAACCACATTTATACTGTTCTTCACTCCTCGATGTTTCTGAGCCACAGCAACCAAGAGTAAGGAACCTAAAAGGTGCTCCCAAAATGCAACACACATAAATCCGTTGCTGTGGGTGGTTGGGAATGACTAATTCAGTGCATTTAAAATTAGTAATTGTACTTACATGCTCCGAGTTTGTAAGGACACATTTTCTTGTTGCTCCTATTACAACCAAACAAAATTTAATGTGGAATCCCATTTTTGTAGTTGCTGCCATTACATATGAACTCCATTTGATATGAAATCAGCTAAACAAATATATGTACACTCCTACCTTCATTATCTCCGTTCATCCCTGGGCATCTAACTGATATTGCTATAATTTATTTCTGTATATAGATGGAAGTTCTTTTATAGCCACTGGATCAAGCTTCAATGTTTAAGACAAAAGGTTTTTGAACCTTAGTTGTGTCTGAGTAAGATTTGGAAACCTGGCCATCTGCAGCCTCTACCTCCTCTCATTGAAGTGAACCCCTAGATCCAGGGCACTGCGTTCAAATAACCAAAAGCCACCCACATTGCTTCCTTATATTTCTCACTTTTTGAATCATAGTAGCCTGAGTAGAATACCAGAGAGAGAATACAAGTATTTCCAAATACTCAGAAGGAGGCTCTTCTCAAGAGCCCTTATTAGTAACCCAGTTCTGCTCCCATTGAAATTACTGGGACTTTTATCACTCTCTTGGAAAAAAAAAAAAAAAAAGTAAAAAATTAAATCAATAGCTCGACTAAGGAAATGCTACATATTTCTGCAAAAGTTTTCCTGAGAGGCCAGTGAAGAGTTTCATCTAATCTTTCCCTGATGCTGCTTGCTTTTTTGCTTCTCTAAACAATACCCAAAAGTTCTGACATTACCCATATGCCATAGCCACTTTCTTCTTACAGCAGAGGAAGAAGAATTTTTTCCTCCAGTGAGGAATTACCAAGGGAAACAACTGACGAGCATTTCAAATGAAGACAATACTTGGTGAAGAATTACCTGATGAGGGTTACTAAGCCCTAGAATAACAAAACCAATCACTCAAGAAAAATTTGAGAGTTATAGCATTTGTTAATTTTAAGCATAGTTAACTTGTGAAACTCATCTGGCCTAAAAAGCCATGATGTGACATGCTTTGGCATGCAACAACATGGAGTTGTGGCTGTGTACCACAAGCAGAGCCTAAACATAAAAAGACAACAAACAAACTTATTTTTAAATCTATTTCAGAGAAACTGTCTGAGGACATAGGTAAGAGGGTATCTGTATTCATTTTAATGGTTCCTCACACGTAAGAACAAACTTTTAAAACAGTTTTGTTTATTTGCTTAGTACAGAGAATTCCTGCAAGGGAGACTAATATTTACAACAATGCTAGTCAAAGTATTCAGTCTCTTTTCCCAAGATCATCCCTGCAACTGAGGAAAGCAAGAAACAAAAAGCCACATCTGCCAAAACCAGCCCAAATTGTTTCTATTCTTGATTTCTTTTGAAGTCAATGATACTGAAGCCTTGGGCAAATGCTTACCAACCAGGTCCCCCATTTTAGTTTTCCAAATAGCTATCCAAACAAGGTTTTGAGCTTTATAAACAACTAAGCCTTTACAAAGAGAGTATGTTTTAAACTGATCCAACTAAATTATGAACAAGATCAAGTATTACTCAAGTGCCGCCTTTCAAAATGCAACAGCTGAAACTTTTGATACAGATTTGGAAGAGCAGGGCTTACTGGTGCTCAAGGGGAGGCCCCAGGCAGTAATGCTTATTTTCTCCTCCACTTTATTTTATAAATGCATCTAAGGATCACTGTGACTGGACCAGCAACCATGGAAAACAATCAATACCCATCATCACCACACACAATGCAAACACTAGAAATATGCACATAAATCACACATATGGTTCCTATGACACAGGCCCTTTAAAGTGAGGGTCTCTGTTTACACGCAGTACAACTCCTATCCATCAGAGCAGCTTATGGGCACAACAGGCATTTAAAGCTGAAAATGTTCTTACCCTGAAAAAGTAGCCTTGTATTAAGCAAGGCAGCAGATAACTCTGCTATTGATTTGGACAGAGCAATCCTCTCAGAAGCATTCATAAAGTGGCTTGGTTTTCAAAACCTGGGGGAAGAGAAATTTAATTTTCATAGGCCTTAAACACTTAGTAAGTTTCTAATTCTAGGACTCAACTTTCCTTCCCCTCTCCTTTAAGAGCTTTTTCAAAATGGAAAGTATGGACTGAAAACTTCTTTTGCAGAAACTTTCTAATGGAAACACCAGCTTCCTTGCACACTCATTCAGATGTATATAAGTTGTGGCAACTTGTCATAGAAGAATTTCACAGCATCACATACTTCTTACACCACCTCCCTCAAATACATTAGTTAACTTTATTCTGTGCTCTTAAAATTTGTGACATTAGACACCTGAAGCTAAATGAAATACTGAAATATATTGAAGTACTGTAGTTTTGTTGAAAACTTCACATGAAAGAATTCTTCTGGATCATTTTGGAGAACCAGAGATAGAAAGTGCAAAAGCCTGTTTCTGGGTTGCATTAAATTTTCTTTGCCCTTTTTCAGATGAATTTAAGACAATGGAAATAAACTAGATACCTTATGAGTTCCTTCCCAGACAGGAAACTGTCAACTATTTACTGTGCAGTCAGCAGGACCCACCAGCTCCTCATTGATCCTATTTAATTCACCATGCTATAAGAGGGTACACACCCTTCATGCTTTACAATGGAAAACCTAGATTAAAAAACAATAAAATCCCTCACAAGCATCCCAACAGCAAAGAACACAGTTTAACTCAGCCACATTGGTAAAATTAGGTAGGCAATTTTGCTACATTGCTTTTTTAGTTATTTGCCTATCAGAGCATACCTTCCTTAAAATATATTTACATTTTTTCCCCCTGAAAAGTTCAACCCACTCACACAGGATGATTTTTACTGCTTACACACAAAGAAGAAGTATCTGGGAGTAGTCTGCCTTCGGGTATACAGATACCTTGGAAATCAAATCAAAGTGAGATCTGATATTGGGGTGTGTATATTTATATATGGGGGGAGAGAGAGAGAGAGTGTGGCTATTATTCACACCTTGCTATGATAATATGACTTGGCAAATACAGAGGGTCAAATGCCTCTGCTCTCCCCTCCCCCCCATATTGTGCTGCTATAATTGGTCACCAGCAACGTGACATAGAAAAGGTTTGTACATTCACACTCAGCTGGCACGTGTCCAGGCAAGGCCTGGGGAGGGAGAGCTTCCCAAGAGTCCCTGCTAGACACACACAGTTGGAAGAAAGCCTGCAAGACTGAAGATTAACAGTCTACCAAAAAACCTCCACCACCCAGACTGTGTTGGCCAGCTGAAAAGCTCGTCCCCAGATTTTGAACCAGTCTGTCAAACACCAGACCTGGCAACGCCTGAGGCCAGCGGCAGCTCTGTTTCCAGGCTGCTTAGATAACAACTGTGCAGCCAAGGGATGGACTGGGAGAAGTTATTTTAAGTTGCAATTACTAGTTCATACGTTATCAAAAGAGCCGGATGAGCATAGTCATTGCTGCTAATAGCTTCCTTTTCTCTTCTGAAAGAGCCACAAGGATTTTAGTCATGGCAACTAAAGACAAAGTAAATAGCACCAGGTGAAGAGTTAGGTGCACACTGCTGCTGCTACCACCCCAGTGAACTCTAGTACCTCCCACTCTTTTTTCAGGCAGTCCTACTGAAACAGGTCTGAAATGCATCTCTCTTTTTTTCTTGTAGAAGTACTTAACCAGCCTCTTTCTTACAGAGGATCCAACAAACTCACCATGTAGTGGCAGTGCCCAAGATAAAGGACTGCACAAGCAGCCCTCTCTTCAGCTGAGGGCTGGGTAGCCTCAAATGCACACAGAGGGTGGCAAAGTACTTTGCACTTTCAATCACTGAGTGGCTGGGAAAAGTGTTAGAAATCACAGCAAGAAGGAAAAAAGCAACACTGCTGTACATCAGGTGAGGCAGAACTTCAGAAGGGGTTAGCAGCAAGGTGATGGAGCACGAGGTATTCTCCCTTTGCTACACACAAACTAATTCCAACATGAGAACAAACACTAACGTCAGAGCCAACATTAAAAGTCATTGCCACAGCACAGAATATTCTTCAGCAAGCAAGGTTAAGTGTTGAAGGACAGCCTGACCTTGCCACAAGTTCATCTGAAGTCATAAGGCTGAATGAGGAAGTTGGGCGTAAGTAAGTAAGTTTTTACTTGCATGAATCCTTACACAGCTACATCTTGGCAATGGATTTCTCTTAGATCAGTCACACAGCCATTCCCAACAGCAGAGACTGATCATCACAAATTTTATGCTCCCATACTGGTGGCACCCACAGTTTAGAAACAATGGTCCCATCAATCCTCCAGACCCACTACTGGCTACCAAATACAGTATTTTCCTACAAGTATTTACTGAAATTAATTTTAATGGGATTTTATAGGCCAGCTGCAATCATTTACTGCAGCCTTTCAGACTACTGTGACCTTCAGAAGTCAGACATTATGTTACTTAATTTTATTTATCATTGAAAATTTCACATGCTCTAAAAGAGTATATATGGTACCCATCCACCACTAAGAGATAAAGAACTGTGTGCTTCCCAGTTTTCTAAACCAGGTTCTGGAATATTTTCTTACAGTTTTGGTAACAAATTGTTGCAGGAGCTACAGTGATGTTTTGTCTTTCTCTAATACTTACATTATAATGTTTCCCACCCCCCTTCCTGAGAGGAAACTCACCAAAAAGGTTGCAGGATTTTAATTTTTTTTTTTTTAATCTGGCAAGAAGATGCTGCTCTAAGACTGTGCCACACACAAACTGGATGAGCAGCCAACTGCTGAGTGGGAGGCTCATTAAAAAGGGCCATTTGCTTGCCATATGTCTCCTTCTTCTAGACAGACTAATTCTAGTCATTAGAATTTTAACCAGAAATGCAGATTAGCAAAGCAACTTTTTGTTAAAACGGCACCAGAAATTTTCATAAGCAGAGTATTGAGAGCCACTCGGTGCTCAGAGCACGTTACCAGTTTGGCAGGGGAGTCCTGATCCCAAAGCGGGGTTGGCAGAATGCCTCATCCTTGCCAGGCTGGTGTTTCCTGACCTCCCAGTGGGGAGCCCTTGTCCCTCCATCTCTTCCTCCTCCTGCCACCCACCACCACCCACGCTGCTGCTGCTATTGTCCCCTACTTTCTCCCTCCACCAGCACTTCTCCCTCGCTCCTCTCCCTCCCTACTACTGCCCTAGCACAACCAGCAGAACGACTACAGGAGAATAAGCTGGCAAGATCAGCCAAGCCTGTCTGCCATTAAGGAGTCTGTGCACTTTGCTCCCAGTTTAGGAGGGCAGCACAAGCACATCTGCTCCCAGCCAGCTGCCTAGAACAGCTCTTGCAGACCTTTGGGTGCACTAGATCCATCGGATCCTTTGACATCTTTGTGTGTCTTTAACAGTGTGTGTACTGACACACCAGCAGACAAACACAGGTAACCCACAGGCAGCCACAGACTTCCTGAAGTGGGACAGTGGTCAGTCAGCAGCAATCAAACCGAAAAAAAAAGAAAAACAACCAACCAATCCCAACCCTTAGGATTTCGAGTCCATCTCAGCCTTTTTTTAGGCTCAGATAAAGCAGTTTTTCAGAGAGGAACATATGGATACTAGATCTTATTATAAATGTCAGTCTCTCTTCTATTTACACAGTGTTTTAAGACACTACCAGTCTGAACTCAAATTCAGGTTTTCTGTTGATTTTATCCAGAAAGTTTGTCTAAATTCACGTGTTATGTTTCTATAGCAACTCTCCTCTTGGAAGGTTCAACAGCACTGCATAGAAAAATCTGATACCATGAACAGTTACAAGTACTGACCATTTCTCCCATCCAAAATCCCACAGTGTCTAGTGAAGCCTAAAGCTGATTTAATATCCTACAGCAACTTCATTCCTACTCAGAGTATTTCTCATCCCACATCCCAGGATATGCTGTAGTTCCTCTTCTACACTGACTCTGAGGGACACATCCTTCCCAGCAGTTGGTTCTGGATTTCAAAGCCACACTTTCAAGAATCTCTCAACTCAGATCCACGAAGCTAATGCAGCACTACTTTGTTTTTCTTCTATTTTTGGCAATGGCATTTGTGTAGCAAATGTCTTAATTCTCCCACATACTTTGAACCCTAGTAATTAATTTAGCAGAGACATAGTAGCTAAAGAACTGGATTATTCAAGTCACCCTGCCCATCCACCTCACCCCTGTTTCGCTTTCCCCATCAAGCTTCACAGTGATCCCACTTGGTGATCCCACAGACTTTGCTTTAAGAGTCTGGAAATGCAGAGGCCCATGCAGCATTTTATCAGAGACAGCTTTCCCCAATCAGTACTTTTTGCTGAACGCTTTCTCCTCTGCAGACACACACCTCACATTTGCCTATGCTCCAAAGGCTACTAATCATCAAAAAAATTAAATAAAATATACAAACCAATTATTCTGGCAGAACACAACGAATGCAGTTCCCATCATTTTGATGAAGACCTTCAGGTGTGATCTTGCATGCTACTCACACATCCCTCCTCCTTTTTGAGCACATGTGCAGCCATCATGATAAAAATGGGACCTTTCACATGATGGGCTGGTCCACACACAGCAAAAGAAGGATCAGGTGAGCGCCATGAAACAAGGCAACAATGAATAGATGCAGCCAGCTTGAATTATTTCAGCCACTCAAATGCAGCAAGCCAGCCTTGGCTGGCTATTCCCAGTCCACTGCAATACAGAATTCATGTGAGATGAACCGGAAAGGTTGAACCGGTGACAAATATTTAAAGAGCGTGACATGAAGGTGCCTCCCCTGAAACACATAACCTTCTTAACATGTTGATTTTAAAGGTTTTCCTTACTCTACATAGGCTATCAACCATCCAAGATGACAGTAGCATCTGTCAGTGTTGTAGATTTTGTGACAGGTGGCTCAGCAGCCTGGTGTTCCTAATTTGAGGACATTTATGAAAGCCCTCTTACAGCACACAATGGATTTCCTTCTTTGCCCCTGCTCCACCTGCCTTTGGGGTCAACCTGCACACTTGGGTTCAACAGAAGAGTTGAGTCTCACCTGCAGTAAGGGGAATGAATGGAAGACAGAGCTTCATGTCTGTACATAAAGCTGTGAGACAGTAAGTACAGGCTTTCAGTTTCTGTTGCACAGGTCCTTCAGAGCAAGAAGTTAAATACCCATGTTCCTCCTATCCAAGTAATAATGGTCACCTTTGCTATTAGTGTTAATAGCTTCCCCCCCCTGCCACTGAAACAAGTTCATCTCTGCCAACTGAGAACAGAAAATCTCTGCACAACAGCCCACGACAGAGGAAAAAGCCAGTTTTTCCACTTCTTTAACTTTCAAAGCTCACAGAAGTGCCTTTCCCTGACACAGCAGAATCACTGCCTTGGATCGCAGGCTAAATTAAACACACAAATTACATTCTCCATGTAAACAGTTATACATGACTTAAATAGCACGGTTTTATTTTCCTATTGGCACCAATTGGTACAGTAGTTCAGTCAAAGCTTAGGACATCAATGATGTCAGTTGCTTTAATTGGCAGCACTGACGTGACCAGCTCTCGTTCCCAGACACGAAGTGTGCCGGTTTCCATAGGGAGGATGCTGACCGAGGAATTCCTACCACACTTCCTATCAGTTGTTTTGAGCAGCAAATACTGCCTCCAGCAGAAAAGGGGGAAAAAAAAAAATCATCTGTTTGGGCATCCAAAAATTCACAGGATGACGTCATCCTGTGAGACAGATTTCTCTGCAGCTCCCTCCCTAAACACACATGACCTATCAAAACTCCTGCTCTACATTCCTGCCAGCTGGGTTCTGTATTTACAGAAGGAAAAGACATCAATAATTTTTGCCTTGCTTGTTTGCCATGTTAGCTCAGTTGTAACAGTTCCCCCTCCAGCCCCCAGAAGGAAAAGGGACAGTCTGTCTGAAAGAGATTTCATAGACTAATTATAGAAAGCTCATGGCAATTTCTTCCCTCACAAATTCCCATGCAGATTTAGTCCATGTAACAAGTCATAAAGTCTGTAAAGGAAAAAGTGGGGATGAACTTGAAACAAAGCGAAGCCAAAAGCAGAAGAATCAACCAAATGAAGTGTGTGGTAGCCCATAACCAAATTCCCCCAGCATTAAGGACTGTACTTCTTTGCAAGAGTCTTCATCTGCTACTATCATGAACTATGATCCAGGTAAGAGCCATGGAATAGTTGCACTGGTGACTGCTTCATTCCTGGCAGTCACATGTGCTTGCCTTCTTCTGCACCTGGTACTCTGTATGAAAATTCATGCAGTGTTACGTAAGAGATTAACAAAAGGCATCATCGCCCATATGAACCATCAACTCAAAATATACCATTTTTCAGAATTTAATAAAAATTCTTCCCCCAAGTTTGCACAGAAGGGAAAGCATATTTTTTAACTGACTAAACATAGCCTTTACAACTCCCTTCTCTTTATTCTTTTCTCCCATCAAGAGATAACTTCAAGGCCAGATGGGTGGTATTAAAACTGTAAAATTCCTACTTTAGGAAAACTGGTGTGAAGTTCCAGATTGCAATTACAGACTACAGGCTAAGAGACCCTCTGAGCTTCTTAGAGACTTTTAACTGTATGGTTTTCTGCAGGCCTGTCAGGGTAGGCAAGGGGTGAAGCAGCTTCTCACTTGACTCATGCCTTGCTCAGTGCCTAGGAACAGGCACTGTTTCCCTGCCCCAACCTTGCTGGCAGCAGCTCACCAGCTGGGTAGGCTGTAGTGTTCATGCAACTCCTCCCTTCTGAATTCTGAAGTTAGACCTCATGAAAGAGGAGAACAGCTGTCTCTTGGGAACTCAGGAGCCACATTTCCAATCTCCTTGTACCTAGTGCTTAGGGTAGCTTCACATCATTATAAATGTGGGATCAAACCGGAGCCTCGAATGCAGCCCTGAATACACCTCAGATTCCCCGTGGGGATCAGCCTTTTTCTCTCAGCTTCCCAGTGGTTAAGTTAGGCAGCTTTTAAGACCCTCTCCCAAGCACTTAAGTCTTTCCAGCATCATGCAAATGAGCCCAGCACTCCACTGTACCAGCCAAGAGCTAAGGCAAAGTAATTCAAGCAATGCCAAGCAAATCCTGTGTGATTCAGGCCATCTCCCAGTCTTCTGGGAACCAGTTTCCTGGCTGCTATTCTACCCTTCCCTCAATTGCAATCTTTCAAAAAGTCATCCTCCCCAGTTAATTTCTTTTTGTACGAGCCTCTAGAACTTTTTCCTAATTGATGCAACTCCAATCGGCTTTTTTCTGCCATGGACATCTGAAACAAGCAAACAAAATGAAACAAAAAAACCAATCACCACCTCACAGTGAATGTTTGTAAGGTCACAGCTGAATTTCAGCAAGTTTCAAGTTTGCAGACTTTGAGTAACAGCCAAGAGCTGTGGAAGTCTCAGAGGAACATGTGATACTCGGAGTCATCGGTTGTAAAAGCTGCAAGTTTTCCCTCTCTCTTCCTACTTGCCTTCTCACAAATAAAACTAATTCAATGCTGAGGCAAATCTTAGGGTTTTTCTTTTTAAAACAAGGGTAAGGTTATACTTGTGCTGAAGTCAAGGCAGAGGAGAGCAAGAGAGCAAGACTATATCTAAAACAATAAGACTGTAGCTAAAAGGATACAGCTCTTCCCACCTAGTAGCTCACCGCAACAGGATTGAAAAAAATCACTGTCATCACAAGCTTCTGGTCCCTTTAAGGTACCAAGCAAATCCCATGAAACCAAGCATATTTTATAGTAGAAGTGGTGTCTACAAACAGACTGGTGTCTAGAAAGCAAGAGAGAAAATGCAAGTATTTTCTTTCCATGAACTTCTGGGACACAATCAGACTTTTCCTCTATTACTTGGAATATTACTTCCCTGTGAACTAATCCTACGTTTCTCATTACATCAAAGAGCAACAGTCTTTGAGGGCTGCAGACTCTTACAGCAGTTCCAGTTTTGCTGTCTGGCCCATCTGAAATATATGAAAGGTAAATTGGAACTAAAGGAGTGTTGAACGTGGTATCATTAGAAAGCTGGCTACAAATTTTGATATATCCACCCACTAAACTGAACATCAAGCAAATTCTACAAGTTCTGCAGGAGATAGCAGAAATCTCTCATAGACACATGGTTGTATACACACAAAGAAAGAAAGAGTTTCACAGTCTGCTGATTTTAACTTATGAGGATGGTCATTTTAGGGAAACTAGATGCTGGCTGGGTCCAGAGAGATGAAGTCAAAAGTGAAAGATTCTCAGCAGTGCAACCTGATGAAGAATTGCACAGCATCGTTTCATTCGACACTAAATTTGAATCATCTCTCCACACTCAAAAGGTACTGCTGATCCATAGCTTCCATTCTGGGAAGCTGTCAGCACACAACTCTAGAAGAAAGGGGGAAGGGAAAAAAAAAGGGAAGACACATGTATACTTTCCTTAACAGTTATAAAACAAAATGGGAAGTAGACGAGATTCTCCAACACAGGTGATCCGACAAAAGGGGAATATTTCATTAAAATTAGGTAAAAAGCTGCTACTTCACCAGACTGGCTAATAGGGGCAGATGAAAGAATAGGAAGAACAAGTGCACCCAGAGATGCAAAAGAAATAAGAAATTTTTGCCAGCAATCTCATTGACTGCATTTTGATTCTGCAATTTGATATTGCACTGTAGATCAATGGAGAAGTGTTTGCCAAAATTTAAATGGGCACAGAAAGTGAAATAACAAACACACAGGACCATGGGAAAGTCTGACAACTTGAAGGTAACTCTCTGAGGAGAAAAAAAAAAAGAGGAATATGGATATTTGCTTGTATATGAGAAGAGTTCATCCAGTTTTTCAAGGTGACATGTTTGAGAAGTCAGGAATATGAAGAATTTCCAGACTACAAAGCTGTGATTTCCTAGAATAAGAAAAAACTAAGTCTTTGTGGGGAAAATGAGGTAGCAACAAACTAAAATCAAGTCAATAAATATATTTTAAAGCATAAACATTTCCAGAAAAGCATGTAATGATGCTATATGGGCAATTACAAGTGTTACAGACATTACTGGTCTCAGAGTTGAAGAGGCACAAACTGTTGGATAAAATGAATGCCCCTTCTCTCTCTGCAGTATTCAGGCCCTACTTTACAATTAGACTTTTAAATGAATACCAAATACACTTTCTTCTACATGTTTATGGGGAGAGAAAGGTTGCAGTTCTCAAGAAACTTCACACAGTCATGTATTCAGAACTACGTAAGTCATATTTCTCTTTTAAAAGCATGAAGGCTATATGCTGGCGGCAATGCTTTCTTTTATTAGAAGTACTTGTGAAGGAAAGTTTTCAAACCTCCAATTGCTTTTCAGATGCACAACCCTTTTCAAGAAAAAAAAAAGAAAAAAACAAAACAAAACTTGAGTACTGGGGGGGGGGAGGTTTAAATGTGTGAGTAGGTTGTTTTCTTGGTTTTCTTCTGAGGGTATCCATTCATTAATCATTTACCAGCCCACGTACACATGGCAGCTTGCCTCTCTCAGGAGCACTGCATTCGGGCTCTGCTCTCTAGAAAGCGATATTCAGCTGCAGAGCACAAAAGCCTCAGGAGAACTATGTGATAGCTCGGTGCCAGGCTAAGTTCAAAGCAAAACACAAATTAAAGTGCAAAACATTTCGTATCAGGGAGTGGTGTGCCTGTTGGCTGGAAAGAAGGACTCATCTAAGCTCTCTGCTCCAGAGCAGTGTGTCCCTCCCTGCCTTAGATCTCACCCACCTCTTTGAACTTCAAACTACCCCATCGGAGCTGTGCTGCACAACTCACTCAGAACAGGCACAGCTTTCCCTGGCACCAGCCGCTCTTCCCAGCGAGGAAAAGCAGCGGACAAAGCGCTCTTTGTTCAGCACCACCTTCCTTGATCAGCAGACAGCATTGAATTGCATCTGAGGGAGTGGAGAGTCTCAACTGAACTTAAGCAGGCTCCCCCTCTGTCCCCAAAGTAACACAAGCTGGCAGCAGATACCATAATGCTGACAAGCAAAAGATGTGTGCTAGTCCAATGTTTGCTCTTCTCCCCAGGGCTAGAGAGCTCTACAGCAAATCTACAGAAGACCCAACATACTATAAACATCTAAGAGTGCTCAGCATCACCAAAGGAAAAATCTGAGCTCTTCCAGACCTTGGATGCATCAGGTTCAGGATGGCTTATGAGAAACAGCAGCTGCTGTCGCTGTCATCATGTCAAGACAACTGGGAGATGCCGAAGTCACACCATGCTCTCCTCCCTCAGTGTCCAAGGGATGGCTGTTCCAGAGTGGATAGCAATAGGCCTACAGGGATGGCCAAACTGTGCCTTGGAGGCAGCCATGCCTTTGGACCTGAGAGAGAAACTTCTGCAGCTGCATGTTGCCAAGTCTCAGGGAGCTCTCCTGCTGCCAAGGCAAGTTCACTCCTGAGAAGACCTGCAGAGAGCGTCTCCCTTCGTGTCAGCAGGACACGGGGAGGAACAGGCTCATCAGGCACCGCTCCGTGATTAACAAATCAAACCAGTAGGAACAGGTTCCAGTGGGGTGTTTGTTGTACACCACTTCCAACACCAGAGAAGGGCCTTCTGACTCATTCCCACCCAACACCCCACCTGGGGAAGGCTCACATGACAAGGTTTTATATTTCCTCATTTAAAAGACATTAAGAAAGCTATCAGCACACTTAGGTAAGCAACCAGAGCAGGGCACCAGTGATTACTCTGTATGACCAATTGCACACCTTCACTCTGTGGCAGGGAGGTGTGAGTTCATAGGACTATTTTCAACACCCCGGATGTGTTACGGTGTGGCACACCCTGGAATAGGGTGTTACTTTCTAATATTTTTATAGACATATTTTTGTCATTAGTTGCCTCCTATGTGCACACAGATGGCAGCAGAGATGTAAGAGGCATTCCCTCCAAACTCTGGGCAAAACTGAGTAAAAGATTACAGAAAAAGAAAAGGATTTTTAAATTTGCATGTCTGGGGTTTTTTTAACATCATCTCAATGAAACAGCTTTCCTCTCAGAATGAAAAAAAACAAACAGACAGTTGAGAAAATGAACCATCAGTTGCAACAGCAATAAGGCCCTAAAAACCCCCAACATTAAAAGTCCTGTTATGATTTGATTAAACGTGGGAGTGGGTATTTGGGGCAAAATTACCTAAATGCTGCCAACCCATCCCAAAGTACTTTTTTCTTTCATTGTATGCACTCACCAACACTAGCATGGCCTTTGAAAGAAAAGGCTGCACTGTGTAGGTGGGGGTATGCACACACTCCACAGCCTTCTGTGCCACTTTTCCTGTACAGCAGGTTTTAAGCAACCACATCCAACTTGATCATCCACTTTCACATCAATAATCTGCACACATAAACAACTGTGGCCACGTAGCACAGGCATTTACAACAGACTGAACCAAGCCATTTACAGTCAGAGCAGAACACCTCTGCGGCTGGAGCTGATGAATCCTCAAAAACACTTTAGATAGTTTTGAGCTGTAGAGTCCTGGAAGGTAATGCAAGAAAAGTCAGACAATAGCTGAGGGCCACAGTACTAAAACCCTGAGAGAGTGCCTTCAGTGCCTTTCAGCTCTCACAGAATACATCTGAGATGTGGTCACCAGCACATCCCTGGGACACATCTTCCTATGCAGAACCTCTGCAGAAGAATGAAAGTATCCTTCTTGACAAGCAGCAGCACAGCAAAGTGTAATTCTGCAAGGTACCAACATGCCCTGTATCTTCCAAATTCAGATCATAAACCAGTGTTTTCCAGAGGCTACCAGGGGAGACTTTTATTGAAGTGAAGGTTAGTGTGCTGCCCAAGCAAAATGTAACAGTAATATATAACATCAGCTGGAGGGTATCGGTAATACACACCTGCTTTTAGAGGAGAAATTCAGTATCAGAGATATCAGAGTACCAGGAACAAAACAAAACTAGTTCAGACAGAGAGCTGATAAGACCTTCCTGTAAGTATCAAATGTGAATTGTGTATGTGAGGAAAGCAAAAGACACCAAAGGAATGTCCATCTGCTGTGATGGTTTACCTTGGATTCCTGTGAAACCCATTCTTTCACAGGACACTATCAGGACATTAATTTTGATATGCTCTCCATTCTACATGCACATGAAGACTTCTGTTGTTTTAAGAGCCAGAAACACATTAGTTATTTGGTTTTAATTACATAAAAATTTAACTTGATGCTACATTAACTTTAACTTTTACTCTAAAGAGAAGACTAGAGAGGATATTCAAAGGAGAATGGTTACACTAACAGCTGTCATATATGATCTTTAATAGCAAAAATTAACCATGTCTGCCATCACCAACAGAAACAACCAGGGTAGCAATTTCATAGTAGGGAAAGGACCATCAGCAAGACTTCACAACTCAGGTTCTGTTAATAAAATTTCACTTAAATTTAAAATACAGCATTTCCCTTCTTTTACTAAAGCTTTAGTGTATTTGTTTTGTATTTGTTGTGTTGTATTGTATTGTTTAATAAGTGTACCAAAATCTGATTTAGCAAGTAGCAAAATAAGATTTACTTTATGCTCATATTTATATATACAAGTGATGACTTCGTGGTACTTAAACCATAATCTCAGGAAAATAAACTCAGTTTCAGTGTCTCTTCCTGCTCAACTGTTACAACCAAAACCATGTTGCAATTTGTGACATTGAAATTCTTCTAGGGCTAAAAAAAAAAAAAAAAAAAAGGTATTCTATTAAAGCCAAAACAAACCTAGAAAGTCATTTCAATGAACTCTTCTGTTCCATCTCTAAGGGTCATTCTGGTAGGCAGTACATCTTAGCTGACAGAAGTTTAAAGTTTAACCATGCAAAAAGTCAGTCCCATAATCCAGGTCAGCACCCAGCCCAGCAAGCTGGCTTAGGGAGAGACATTAAACTTGGCCTCTCCAGAGGGGGGTTCTGGATCCCAGGAGCAGCGAACGTGAGGCACTGCACAGGGCAGCACTGAAAGCACACTCAGTGTTAGCTCATGGATCTCTGTATGGCACTCCATAGCAGCACAAGTCAATTGTTAGGGTATGGAAGACACCTCTAATTCCATTTATGTTAGCATCCAAGTGCCAAACTGCAGTGCTTTGCTAATTAATCATTCACATGCATAGATTCATCTCTCCTTTCATGTAGGCAAGCCCATCACACATGCTCTGGTTCTGCAAGTTAGCACAGACCATTTTTGTGAAGTTCCTTTGGCAACATTGGAGCTCATCACGTGTTCAGTAAGTGTCCTCACTCGGTGGAAGTTTCTGAACTTTCAGGTATTTTCATCTCGTTAATGAGGGTTTTGTGGCAGGGAACTTTCTTTGACAGCAAAATGTGTTTTGCTAACTAAACACACCCTCTTTTCCTGCATTAACACAGGCCAGGAAGAAAAGCACATTGACACTTTTGCAGTATCTCAGGGGATAGATTTTGATTTTCCTGTGTCTGTGTAAATTTAAGATGTGAATGAATGGAAGCATGAAGAGTCAGGAAACTCTGCTTAGAATATCTTTGTTAGCTTTAAAAATTAAGAACCAAGCCTTCAGCAAACCCCTTAAGATCTTCTTTCATGCCAATAACCCTTTTATTTTCCATTCTCCTTCTTCTGGAAATCAGTGTAAGGATTTTAAAACACAGCATTCAGTTCGAAGGAAGTGAAGTGTTTATCTGTCCACACCACGGGAACTTATGCAGCCAGGAGGTGTAAAAAAAAATTTCAATGTTACTAAGCATAAGCTCTAGAAACTGTTTATGCTAAGAAAGTTAACTTCAAAGAGTTTTAAAGCCACATATATTATGACACTATATGCCATCAGACCAAAGCTTTTAAACATATCTTAGAAAAATTAACCTTCCAGCAGTAAACTCCAAGGAGAAACAGTAGATAAGAAGGCAAGTGGGGTAATTTTCATCACTGGAATAGGGTGCATCACTGCAGCTGCAGCATTGGTGTGACTGACACAAAGCAATTCAGCCAGGTCTTGTCCAACTCAGCACACCCTCACTGCACAGTGTTTTAAAGGAGACTGTAGCAGAGCCAAGTACATTATTCAACTGATAACTGGTTATACAGAAGACTAAGTAAAACACTAAGCCCACGTCTTTATTTTGTAGCCATGGCTCTTTCAGTTCACACTTTCCAGCTTTTAAAAGCTTTCTATCTACTGCTGTAAGATAAGCACTTCCCACTCACATTGTATTGTTCTGTTCAGCTTGTGAATAAGAACACTAAACAGCAGGAAACAGTATTAAAAATAATTTCCTAGGAAAGTAAAAATAATTTGAAATCATAAAATAAATATGGATTAGTTGGATCATAGCTACTTGGAACAACAGTATTACTCTATCACAAAAAAAGCAGACAAAGACAAGGCACTACTGAGGAGCATTAATTTAAAATTGCAGTATTATTATGAAGTGTCCCTGGTGTTTAACATGGAAATATCAGAAAATCCGCTCCAGCTTGAGTGTAAAATCTATTCCATCTTTGACCAAACATTTCAAGGCAATTTCAAACTTTCACACTTGTGTCTCCACATTCACACATGAGAAGTGCTGGCAACTCATTACGCTCAAATTGAAACCAATTCCTCTACACAGCTACGTGTTCTGTCAATGTGCTGCTCAATGAAATACATCTATTTAGCAGCCCTGGGAGCAAGTCAGTATCCTTGCTCCGTAACATTACTAAAAAGTTAACTCACAGACAATGGCATGAGAGGCTTAGCTTCACTCTCTCAAACATAGTGATCAGTGTAAGCTGTAAGCAGTTCATTATTTTTGAATGTATGTTTCAGGTCAACAATAGCTTTACCTGCATAATGTACAGGGATTTCTATCTTTGGCCCTATGACGTAGTGACCCTCCTCCAGGCTGTGAGCTGTGATTGTTGTCCACTGCCGACACGAATGAATCAGAAGATAATCGCTCTCCCGAAGACCTTCCACAGTTTCTCCTGCAAAACAGATGTAGGGTTTTTTTTTAAAAATAAAACAAACCGTGCTTACTGCATGACGAATTAGGAAAACATCACAACAAGTATTTTTTTCTTATTGTTGTTTATTTTTTTCTAGACATTTTGATAATTAAAAATTCAATTAAGTAAATTTCAACTCTATACAGTATTCACTTCTGCAACTTAAGCACCTTACCTTCCAGAAAACAAAAATGAAGCAAAATACCCCAGTGCACACATACAATATCACAGAGATGCAATCCAGATTACTGAGTAGTGGCTCTGGGGCTCCTTTTTCAGATTTCTGCATAAACAGGCTTTTCATATTTCTATTTCTGTCTGCCTATCTCACTCGATAGAAAACTTGAGAGGTCCTTTAATTTTTAAATAAAGGAAAAAAAAGTTTTTTTCATATTTTAGAAGATCAGTGTCACACTACCATACAGTAGGAACTGGATATCACACTTTCAATACAGAGATTTCATCTTTGTTATTTACAAGCCACTGCTTAATTAGCCATTGAGATGTCTATAAATTTAGTCCTATCACTTAGGGAGGAGAAATGAATAAATAAATAA
>VWZT01009963.1:0-83089 GCA_013397055.1 Pachycephala philippinensis
GTCCCCCAGCAGTCACAAGCAGCAGTCCCAACCCTGGGCTGCCATAACCTGTAGCTGGATCCGAGAGCAGCAATGCCTCCCCCCAGCCCACAGGTCACCCTTTTCACACCTTTCTCTTCCACGCTGGCTCTCAGCACAGCCTTTTTAACAGGGACTGCACAGGGAGCTTCTGTTCCAGACAAACCTGTGCCTGTCACAAGCAGTCAGGGTTGCTGCAGGGTCACAGGGACTAAAAGCAGCCCCTGGGAGCAGACATCTCACGAGACATCACCCCGAGCTGACCCACCACCCACTGCACCCTTCCCTGCCATCTGAAACACCCTGGGGTTCCTCCTGGAAACAACCTGGGATTCCTCCTGGAAACACCCTGGGATTCCTCCTGGAAACACCCTGGGATTCCTCCCGGAAACACCCTGGGATTCCTCCCGGAAACACCCTGGGATTCCTCCCGGAAACACCCTGGGATTCCTCCTGGAAACAACCTGGGATTCCTCCTGGAAACACCCTGGGATTCCTCCTGGAAACAACCTGGGATTCCTCCTGGAAACAACCTGGGATTCCTCCTGGAAAATCAAGGCAGAACACGTAAGTCCAGTCTATCCTAAGAAACAAAGGTATAAAAATGTACAAGGAGACCCTTGGAGTTCTCCAATGACCCCAATATCCAAAGAAACTGAACAAGAAGTGCTTGTGCAGTGAACTGCGAGGAACAGAGGGATCAGATGGGAATTATCCCCTTTTCCAGGCTGCACTTTGATCTGGGAAATGGTGGTTAGGCCTTGGCCTTAATGAGCACACAATAAATAGTGTTTAAGAAAAAGTTTTATTGTGATTTTTACAACATCTCAAACGAAATAACAACTGTCAAATTATGGCTTTTGGTGAGTCAGGCGCTTAGTATCTTTNCTGAACAAGAAGTGCTTGTGCAGTGAACTGCGAGGAACAGAGGGATCAGATGGGAATTATCCCCTTTTCCAGGCTGCACTTTGATCTGGGAAATGGTGGTTAGGCCTTGGCCTTAATGAGCACACAATAAATAGTGTTTAAGAAAAAGTTTTATTGTGATTTTTACAACACCTCAAATGAAATAACAACTGTCAAATTATGGCTTTTGGTGAGTCAGGCGCTTAGTATCTTTTGTCATTTTTTTATTTTATAAGACAAAACAAGATGATCTTTAAGATCCCCTCCAACACAAACCATTCCGTGATCCTATGATTAAAAATATTCACCTCTATGTGTATATTCAATAGCAAAATGCCCTTGCTGAGGACAAGGACTGTAGATTTTTAAAGCAAACTCTCACTGCTTTTCCTGAGATGTGGCACCTGTGGTGTGAACCAGCACAACACAGCTCCAAAGGGACAAAGCAGAACAGCTGGTAGTGATGTTCCTAAATATCACAATCTGCATAATCACCCGTAGGAAGAAGAGATGTGAAGGAGTGTTTGAGTGAGACATAAAGATCAGTCTGTGACTTTCGTCTCCTGACTGATCTCACTGAGGTGTCCATATAACCTTTCCTCTCAAATCATGTCCAGCTCTCTGGCCCCAGCTGCTGTTATGGAGTGAAAATTAAATGTGCACATCGTTAAACCTGAATATCCCAAATTAATACAATGGAATCCAAAAAAACCTTCCTCACTCCTTTTACAAAGCTCTACTCTGTCAAAAGCTTCCAGCAGTTTTGTTTTGGGAAAAAGATATGGAAGTGCAATTGTGACATGAAGCTGCATACAGAGGAGAAGTCTTTTTCCTTCTATTTCTTAGTTCATCCACAGTCTGGACTTTTACTTTTTAGTTTTGATTTATTGAGTAAACATAACATTCCTCATGATAAAACACAAATGGATTATCAACACCACAAACTCAGTAAATTCCTAGAAGTCTTGGAAGACCTGGATTGTCATCCCTTCTGGAAGGTTTGACTGCATTCCACCACATTAAAATGGAAAATCTGCATCAAATCAGCTGAGAGCTGAGTTAAAAGTGTGAGTTAAAAGTGTGAGTGTAAAGCCCTGAGGGGAAAAAACCCCACCAACCCATAAGAGCATTGGTCTCCTGTGCCAAACAAAAGGTAAATTTAAGCACAGAGGCCCTTCTATTTTGTAAAATTAATTATTATAATTATTTGGATCTTTTACGTTAAGAACTTTTCCTTTTAGATTTGACTGTAGCAAAGTTCAAGAGTGAAACAATGTCCTACATTCTTTTGGATTTCCTGCTGGAAGTTTCAGCTCCAGGTTTATGGGGAACCAACCCACGGAGAAATGATTCAGCAAACATTCACATTTTTTCAGGGATTTGCTTTTCCCCTTGTGCTGCCACTGATTTTCTCTCAACAGCCCTGATACTGAATTAGATCCGATAAATGCAAAAGATGAGGATTTATTCAAATCAAGTGGGAATAGGGAATAATTCAAAGATACCAAGTACCCAGTGGGGATTCCTGAGGGGATGTATTCATCACACACTGTCTAACCTTGCCTGATTTAGCAGGAAAATTGATACCAGAGTTCTGTTCAGCCTGGGGGGAGGCCAAGGCCTCTGTGACCCAATGCCATTCCTGAGGGAGCTGGACACAGCCTCCAGCCCACCCCTGCATAGGAGCAAACACACAGAGATGTCCTCAGCCTGCGGGTGGGGGCCAAGTCAAATGTGTGTTCAAAAGACCAAATCCCTGTAGTTCAACAAAGCTGTGCAAAAGGCTTTTGTGAATCCAGAGATGACCTGAGAATTAAAAAAATACAGACACCTGGGTGCTGCTATGGCATTACCGAGTGAAAGCCATGCAGAGGGCATGGGAAGCATTTCAGAGCAGTTCACACTTTCAGTCACAGAGAGAATTCAGCTGGTTTGGCTGCTGTCTGCAGGCAAGCACCAGGAGAGGATGTGGGCTCCTGGTGCTGCCTGTGCTGTTCACAGAGGCCTGGAGCTGGACAAGAGTCGCAGTGGATGTGCTGAAGGTACATTTGTGATAACAGGACTATTTGTGGATAAAAGAGCAGGAGTTCTCCTGGAAAATCAGCCTGTTGTTCAGCTGGTTGCTGTACATTGTGAGAGAGGAGGTGGATGCTGCTGGCAGAGAGGTTTTCTCCTTTGTAGTTTGTTTTCAAACACGTGTGATGTTTTAGGCAAGAGAGGTTGGGTACTGTGCATGAAAAGCTGCAGAAATGAAGGAAAAATACATGTGAGGCCACCAAAGAAACTGGCAGATTCCAGTTAGAATTTTAAACCTGTATCTAAGCTTGGGAACCTGGAATGCAAAGTCCTCCAGGCAGCTCCCCTCTCCCATCTGCTACTGGGACCCCTCTTGCTCTGCAGGGGGGGCAGCTCCATGGCCATGAATGTGGGTTCAAGGCTCTGCTGAGACCCTGCCCTGGTGCTGTGACCCATCAGCCTCTGCCTTAGAGAGGCTCTAGGACAGACCTGAGACATCATTGGATGTTCCACCCCAGGGCAGGACCTCAGGGCAGTCATCACTGGTAAATTTTTTACCCCTCACACCAATATATCCATTAATCTATTGATGTCACAACTGCAGTGAGACTGGTTTTGTGCTGTCTTTGCTGGGCTTTGCGAGCACTTGTGTAACATCTCCTGAAACAAATTCAGACTTGGGAATTTAATCCTTTGACTCTCAGAAAGAAACAACCAACATCACTTCCTAGGGGATGGACTAGTTCAGTAACTGAGAGGAGTCTCAGCCTCAGGCACACACAAGGTGCCAAAACCCTGGAGCCAAGTGGGCACGGGACAGAGGGGGAAAGCCGTGTGGCAGGGTCACGGGGTGTCTGTAGAAATCTCCACAGAGCCCATCCCAGCTCTCTCCATGCATATTGGTTTGCAAAACAAACTTCCCTCTTCGATGTATTTAGAGAAATTTTCTTTCTTAAATTAAAGCTGGCTCTGTAGTGGGCAGGGCTGAGAGAGGGAACTGCTCTCCTGAAGGCCCTGTCAGCCCACGCCTGGATGTCCATCAGTGTCCTGGCTGGGACACGTCTCTGCTGGGGAAGCTGCACAGCAACGCTGCAGTCTGGGACTGCTCCAAGGAACAGGATCCCACAGAGGGAAGGCTGAGCCTCATTTCAGGAGGAAGCAGTGAGGAAATTCCTTCTGTGCTTATCTTTGATAACAAAGCCACCGGATGGGCACTGTCACGGCAGCCATGGGAGGGGAGCTCATCCCAGCTGTCGGCCCACTGAAGATCATTAGGAACTTCATGAACAGCACAATGGAGATGAGATCCGGGAGGAAAACCCTTTATGCTTTTTCCACTGCCAGGTGTGAGACTCACAGGGAACACAGGATTTGTCAGACTGTACCTTGGCCACGTCGCTGCCTGAAGTAGCAGTAGGTGATGGCCATTCCTGTGAGAACCCCAAGGAAGGCGACTGTGAACAAGATGCCAAATCTGTTCATTTGGCTGGTGGACCATTCAGGATTACCTGGAGAGAAGAAGAAAAGAGAGCATCCAAGTGAAGCAAGCAGGAGGGCCAAGCCATGAGCTGCCACACAAAGGAACTGGGCCTGGTGCTTGTGCAATGCACCCCACAGCAGCTGACACAGAGAGAAGGAACTGGTGAAGGACAGAAAAAAGAGCCTGTGGCTCGGGATGTCTTAAGGAAGGTACTTGTCACAATGCTGACTTTATTCAAAGCCAATTCTTGTCACCCCACCACAACAGATACCTTTAAACATCGATCTCATCTCAAATAACCAACAAGAGGTGTGAGACCCATCCTTTAGGAAGTGTTCAAAGGCCAATGAGGAAATCCACTTTGACTGGTTTTTAAAGATATGTTTGTCCATGACCTGGCGAAGGCAACAGGGATTTCTACTGTGAAAGAAATTTGAATATAAAAATGTCCTCTTAGTCTGAAGGCAAAGTCTCATTTATCAATTACTGGTAAGGGGAATTCTTGGGAACCTGTTGCACACCCATCATGTATCCCCTTCCCTCAGCATCCCTGCGTTCCAAACATCTCCCCGACCATTTAAAACTCTGTTCACATCAAGCTCTCTGGACAAACCCCTCTCGAAGCAAAAGGCAAAGCAACATGAGAAGAGATTAAACTAGAATTCCCTCACCAGGGATGTCATCCTTTGGTTTTTTGGTTTCTGCAGGTCTTGTTTCAGCGTAGCACTCCAGGGTAGAGTTGGGCACCCAGGCTTTTTTCTCTGCTTTGCAGCAAATTTTCTTCTCTTCAGTACTGATGTTAGCTCTTCCATTTTCTGAGAAAGATGAAAGGTAAAAGAAGTTTTGATTATAAATATGGATCATGTAGAAGATCTTCAGTGAAGGGCTAAAGATGTTGAGGAGGTTAATAGATTTAAGAAGTGAATCATGTTGCACAAAATGTTGGAGATTGCTATGATTGCTACGAGTTGGAGATGTTTCATTCCCCAGCAGTTCACACCAATCATTGTCATTAGATTTCCTTCTCACTAAAGCTGATGAATTGTTCTGGGAATCAAGAATGGAAATACTTGAAGAAGGTAAGAAAGTTTTCACATACAATTAAGAATAACAAAACATCTATATAAAGCTTATCATTACCTTTATGCAATAAAAGTCTATCCAGACTAATTATATAATAATAAAAAATAAAAAATCAGAGTGACATGTGCTTATCTGAATTTCTCCCAGTGTCATTTTAAGCAGTGTTTGACCTGAGAGAACTGAATTGACCTCTGTGAATTACCGTATGATTTTTTTTCACAGAAGTTAGTTCACTCATTAACCTCACTGTCAGCTCAAATACAGAACAGTTCAGTTTCCTACCCAGAAAGATGTTTTCCATCAGTTAATAACCAGACTCCCAGCAAAGCATACCTCCAGAATTCAGGATGCCACATGAGCGTCCTGCTCCCCTGGCGTTCTCCCAGACGATGCCATAAATTCCTTCAGGAAAAGAATTGTCTTGCTTAAAGCACGCGACGATGTGTTCTTCTCTGGTCTCCAGCTTAAGGACTCCATTTGAAAATAACCTGTTTTTCGTTGCAGCAACTTTTTCAAACTTTTCAAAGCTGATTGGCCTAGCTTGGCATATGCTGCTCTCACAGGCCTTACAGCGGTAGACTGTCACAGTTGTGCTGCCAGAGGAAGACTCTTCTGCCCCCTCAGCAAGGCCAACAGTGGACATGGCAGTATCTAAATCAGAAAACAGAGAAAAGAAAACATTTTCTACCAATTTCCTACCCAGAGGTTTCATGTCAGAGAACAGGATGCATTTTGGTGGAAAAGCCCAGTCATGGCTTAGGAGACGTTGTCTGCCAATGGATAAATTTTATACAGTATTGGGGCCAGTGCCCAGATAATTTTTGGGGTAGAAACATGAGAGAATTTCCCCACAGCTTCCACTGGTTTTTGAACTGGGAAGCTGGCAGCTTGGGGAGTGAGTTGAAAGACATTTCTCTTGCTGAGCTCGTCTGTTCTTGTCCTCTTTCCTTCCGAAACTCCTTGGCACAATCCCACCAGGTGTCCCTCCAACACACGGCCAGATCCCAAGACCACCAAAGTTCAGAGCTCAGCTGCCAGGCTGCCCACTCTGGGTGCAGTGTCCCAGGTTCCTTCACTCAGACTCTCCTGGGAAAGGGTCAGTCCTTTGGGAGAGGACTTATCTAACATCAGACAGACCCAAACACTCAAACAAATCAACCTTCACCTCCTTAATTTCTCTTCTCACCTTAGAGGTTTTGTGGTCTTAGTTTAAACTGGACACAGCTGAGCTTTCTCCTAACAGTTCAGAGGTTTTGAGCTACTGCTGTGCAGGGAAAAGCACCGAGGTCAAACACAGAGACTCACTTGGATGGGGAGCAGCAAGAGCCAGGAGCAGGAAACCCAAGAGCAGGAGATGGGGAGGGTCCATGGGGCTGCCCGGGGGGCTCAGCTCCAGCGGGGCTGGAGCTCTCCCAGATCCTCCACAGTGCCAGGGCAGGTTCAGCAGGCTTCCCCCTCAGTCTTCTCCCTGTTGGGAATTAAAGGCAGTGCTTAGCACCCTCTGTCTCTGTTCTCTTTGTGCAGACAGAGAACAGCTCCCAGGCCAGTGCCCGACAGCTGCTCCCAGCCCAGGTCACTGCCATGGGAGCAAGGCAGAGGAACCCTCACCCTGCTCGGCTGCTGCTGCACTCTGCAAGGGCCAAGCTCATGTCAAAAATAAGAGGCAGCTCTTATTTTTAATTAAAAATAAAAATGTTTTATTAAAAGAAAATGAATTAGAATTGGCCGCAACCACAAAAAAATTAAAATCTCACAGGGATCCGAGACTCTTTCAGCCTGTACAGCTGTAACCCCAAAGCAGAGACCCACGGCGTTGGGCTGGCTCTAGCTAATCCAAAGCCAAGACTAATCAAATCCCTCGATAGGGTAAAGGCCACAACCCACAGCTAGTCTGGGGCTCAAAAGCACGTCCCCATCTTCTGGTCAGCCCTTTTATAGCCCTCTGGCCACACCCCTGACCACCCACAGTCCAGCCCCCATGGTCCATAATGTTTAGAGGAGTTTTGGGATGAGGTAATCTCCGGCCAAGGGCTCGTTGTCTCTACGTGGAGCAGTCTTTGGGTGATGCCACTGGTTTTTGTGGCGGGAAAAGTTCTCATTAAAATTCCTCCTCTCCACGGAGATCAGCTGCAGTCTAAGGGTAGGTTGCTATTTTTCGCTCAAGAGCCTTGAGGAGTACTTTTGTAAGAGCCCCTTTGCCCCTGTGTGGGGGTAAAGCTGAACAATGGATTAATAAAGCTTTCAAATCAATAAAGGGTGATTTCGAACTGGGGAACATGAGGAACCGTTAGAGAATTTAACTGTCAACTGGGGAAAACTTCAACAATCAACACTTTATTTAATTAACTTTGACAACTTGTTAATGCAGGCTCCAGATAATTAGGGATGCAAAAGCCAACCTCCTGATAGCCATGCATGACACTCACACCTTTTTCCACCTGTGGAAATCCCTCCTGAGCCTGTTGGGCAGGTGCCCAGATCCTCCGGGCCCCTCAAGCCAGAGACCCTGCACCCACTCCTCAGTAGGAGCAGCAAATAACAGCTTGAATTCCTGTCACTTCAAAAACACACCAAAAAATTGACTAAGGAAGATGCATTATGCTGAGTGAATGTTTCACTTGGCCTAAGAGGAAATATTTATTGTCAAATCGAATTCTGTTTTTAATTTAGGAGATCTGAGGGGAAATTACTGTTCAAGTCAAATGAACAAACAAACAATAACTTGGTATTTCTTTTCAAAACACCCTTGGATTTAGTCAGAAGTTCATTGTCAACCATTTAAATAAAACTGTCACGATTTTGTGATGTATGTTTTAGTAAAATACTTGCGAAATAAGAAAAAAACGATAGAAAATTCACCTAACTTTCCTCACCAGCGTAGCTCTGGAAAACGCAAACTGCCTTGTTCCTGGGAGCTTTTCATTGAAAACTTTCATTAAAACAACTTTTTTGCTGTCACTACCTGAGAAGTACCTTGAGGAAACTTCAAAATGAATTGTGCACTAATTCCTAATTCCTAATTATACATTCAGCAGAGGTTAATAAATGCTTATCTCTCACAGTCTGTGCTGATCTAGATCTGCTGAGAATTCCACCCCATTTCCCAGAAACACGTCATCCAGGGGGAACACAGCCCGCAGGACACGCCCGCTCCGGCTGCTGCCGAGTGCAGACCCAGTCCTTGAGAGCAGCTGCAAAATTTGCTATGGAATAAAACCAGGGACACCTCAGGCTCTCGACACCCCTGTGCAGGATGCAAACCCAGGGAATGCTGGACAGAGCCAGGCTCCTGGCACTGCTCCACACGCTCCCTCCGAGGAGCGATCCGTCCTCTTCCACCACCACATGAGGGAATTTTGCCCTTTGTGCACAGAGCTCCTGCTCACCTGGACACTCCTGCAAGGATTTCCTCTGGCCCCACCGAGTGTTAACAGCAATCTCTCCTCAACCTCTTTCCATACATCAAAAAATTCATCCTGTCTTTTTTCTTTTTTTTTTTTCCTGATCATTCATATTTCACACATTACTTTATCCCATTTCCTGATTTGAAAAGCACAGTTAACAATTCCTATCCCTCCTACCCTGCAGACAAGCAGATTTCCAAGGGATTGACATCAGTTTTGGAATCATGGAATCACAAGTTTCGAAAAGACCCTCAAGACCATTGAGTCCAGATGTTAACACAGCACTGCCAAACCCACCACTTAGATCATGTCCCTAAGTGCCACCTCCTCTTGTCTTTCAAATCCCTCCAGAGGATTTATACCCCAGAGCATGTCCCCTGCACAGAACAGCTGCAGCACATCTGGCAGAGTTATTTGACCAGAGGTTAAGATTTGGGTTTTCCCCAGTAGTTTTCAGCCTGAGGTCTGTATCTTCTATGCTCATTCATTTGGTCCTCCCTTGTGTGCTCTTCTTGTCCCTCTCCTCATTCTGCTCAAAGGACATCTCCCTTCCTCTTCTCTCTGGTGACATTCCCTCCTTCTCCCCCTCTTCTCTTTGGTTTCAAAAACCAGAACACCATCCACCAAATCTCTGTTCCCTGCCACTGATCTGTCTTAAATCTGGAGACTCTCCAGCTGTCTTGGCCACGTCCTGCCATTGTTTTAAACTTACTTCAATAAAACACTCAAATCTAAAGTGAAACACATTCTTTGGACAGAAAATGTTTTTCATCCAGTTTTTTCGCCTGCTTCCCTTTCTTTTTCAGAGTAATACAAACTTCCACTTTCCAGAGCTACTGGAGCTGTCTGCAGAGCAGTAACAGAGCAAAGCCAGACCCTAAAAGTGAATAAAGGAACAAACAGGAGGAGCTGAAGTTCCTTCAGCAAACACCAGCCACTCACACCCAGCTTCCCCTGAGGGCAGACCTGACCCCCAAACCAGCCCACCTGAGATCACCAGCAGGAGAAAGAGGATTTGACAGGAAATCTGTAGAGCCCTTTGGTTTTGTTTTCAAAAAGATCTATTTGAAGAAACATCACAACCTGAAACTTTCAGCCTTTTCCTTCTCCCACAGCATCATAACAAACACAAGACAATAAATAACTCCAGTGTTTGCCAAGACAAGATGAAAATTCAGTCTCCAATGCAATGGCTTCACTTCCAGCAGCTCGAAGTGAAAATCTTATGACCTGAAATACTCTGATATATGTTTTCTCCTACTCCAGCACCAGTTAAACCAGCTCACTGGTCCCAGTGTGTATCCTCAGGCTTCCTGCCTCTGGCACAGCTTCAGTGGGGACCCTCAAAGTGACCAGAGCAGAGTCCCCCCAACACCCCCACAGGAGCCAGCAGAGCAGAGTTGCTGCCCCAGGATTTAGATTCCTTCCCTCTCCAACCAACCATTAAGCAGAGTGATATACCCAAACCCCAGTGCTGTTCTCCAGCTGTAAACACTGAATTTCCCCACTCCTTTTCCCTCTTCCAGCCACACACCCTGGCTTCTGTAGCTTTAGGAACATTTTAGTCCGTTGGTTTTATGGTCAGAACCATAAAACCAGCCGTGTTTGGTGAAACAAGACACCACAATGTCTAAAAGATTTACCTGGTACCCTGAGGGTCCCACGGAGAAGACTTAAGTTGCAGTCAGTTTGGAGAAAATAATCATACTGAAGGAAGCACAGAATAAACAGAAGGAATAAACCCCAAGGAACTCTAAAAGATCCTACAGATTTTATTTTCTTCTCTAAGCTCTTTCCCAGAAAAGGAGAGTATATATATAAGACAGAGTTTTGCTATCACTTTCTTTATCACTTTGCCCCCACTGGTCTATTGCACACCACTCCCAACAAGCCTTTGCAATAAAAATAACAAAACAAAACAAAACAAAATCATATGAAGGGATAAAGGAGTTCTTTCCAGAGTGAGCATATGAGTGCAGTTTGTATCCACAGCTCCACTGCAGAGAGAGCAACCAGCAGGACATTGTGGTAGAGCTGAGAAATCTCTGCAAAAAATCCTAAAAGCACACTTTAGCTTCCCACCACCTGCTCTGAAAAAGTTTTCCACAGCAACCATGAGAAAATTTGCTAACTTTTCTTTTTTTCTGCCTGCAGTACATTAAGTAGAACGAACTCTTTCACTGGTTTAACTTCTTCTATTTTAAAACCACTGTCCTTAGTTACTAATTCTTTGTGTTTGGGTTCTGCTTGGTTTCGTTCTGAACCCAGAGCTGCCAGGTTGGATTGTTCACGGGTCAGGTTGGACCTGGGGAAATGCACAATCAGCTCCAGCTCGAGTGGCAGCTTCTCCTTGGAAAGGAGGAGAGCTGCAGGGATTTCTCCTGCAACCCTTCTGACAAATTCTCCCTCATGTGCAAACATGACAGGATGACACTTTTGGAAAAGAAGATATTAGCAAGACATGCTAAGGAGCTATGAGAGAAAGAAAAAAAGGAAGGTTAATGGATATGGGAAAAATTACTCAGGAATTACGCGAACAGGAAAATGCTGTTAATACATTTATTCTATTGTTGCTGTGGTTACTCACATTTTTATATAAATGCACCGCTTGAGGAAGCTGTTGTGTTTCTGCATTCACACGATCAGTGTGAGTTCACACAGAGCTCTCTAGCAGTCTGGGCTACAGTACATGGTGTTATCGAGTTACAAAATCACAGCACCAGTAACACAGGTTCCTCCTCACAGAGAACCAGTGCAGCACGCTGGTGATTCCCCTCCTTCCACAGACATTTCAGTGCCCGTTTCTGGATGTCTACTTAAAAACTAGAAAGCAGGAATTTGTGAGAGAACAGACAGGCTGGAAGACAGGACCCTCTAAAGAGGAAGTGTGAGTACCTCAAAAGCTGTTTGTGTCCAAGGAAGCCTTCATGCCTCTTCCCTTCTCCAAGTGCCTGCGCAGCCCTTCCAAATCCCAATTCATTCTGCTCCTCTTCCAGAGGAAATGCAGAAGCCACTGGGATCTTGGAGAAAAAGGCATTTACTTGGCTCCTCCCCTCTTTAATGCACCCAGATATGATCAGCAGCTGAATTTTCACTTTCGCTTCAAGGATGCAATTCAGCAGTGTTACTCAACAATGCAAACAAGGCAAGTCCTTGCTGCTGTGTGATAACTGCAGGATCTGCAGTTGGAAACGTGGAAAAAATCAATCACACTCCCAAAAACCTCCCAGCAGCCTGCTTAGAAGCTCCTGGCAGCCACCCTGTCCCTCTGGGTACTGCAGCAGTGATGTGAACTGAGTGCATCTGAGATCTGCCCCCAGTCTGGCACTCCCTGGCCATGCACGGGCTCCCAGGGTCTGCACGTTCAGGCTCTGTAAGCACAGGGTACAGACGAGGGTAAGATCTGCTGCTTTCTCCTCTCTTTTTTGGCTGGGTTTTTTGGGGGTGGCAAGGAGGCAAATCAACCTATCAAAGCAGATTTTATCTATCAGCAAATGCAGCACAAGGTTACAACAGGAGGGTGGCCTGGAGAGTGCCTGACCCTCTCCTTTCCTCTCTTCCCTACAACCCCAGATATCTCCGCAGAGAGATCTTTGCCTCGACTTGGCCGCTGCCTTTGACACACAGAACAACTTTCTTTTTCCTTTGCCACCTTGTGCAAGCTGTCCCCCAGCAGTCACAAGCAGCTGTCCCGGCCTTGGGCTGCCATAAACTGTAGCTGGATCTAAGAATACCGAGTCCACAGTTCACCCTTTCACCAAGTCGTTTTATTGCATCTTTTACCTTGGTTTTCATCACATGATTCACAGCCCAGAAAGTCCAAACAAGGAGCTCCTGCTTGCAAATTTCCCTCCAGGAGAAAATGGGTGTTCCCAGAAGGATTAGCATGCTTGGTTTATGCTGAGCACTGCAGCACCTGTGACCTCGTAGTGGAAGACGTGGAGGCTGAGCCTTAAGGAAACACAGTTTCAGGGGTTTATTTAGCAGATATCCCACAGAACCGATCAGCCTTCTGTTTAATCACTGTGCTGCACACCCACACTGCCCCTCCAGTGGATGTGGGCGGCTTGCTTTGCTGTCCCAGTCCCAGCTCAGGGCAGCAGCTCTGTGTTAGAAAAATGCTCCAAAAGCGGGACATTTGTCTACCACTACACTCTCGTGTTTCAGGCTCAGGACACTAAAGTGGAGACATTTCCTGGAAAAGAAAGCCAAACCACCACAACAACAAACACAGCCAAAACCAAACAAGACAACAATAAAAACCCCTTGTTTCCCTTATCTTGTGCCCTTCCTTCAGGCAGGATCTGTCCTGGCCTGGAAGGATCACCTCCTAATGTAAATAAGGTTTCTACATCGCTAGAGAAGTTAAATATTGACAACAAAAACTTATGAAGTGGGTAATAATTTCCGGGGACAAGAAAGCACAAGGAGATGTAGCACCTCTTGCCGTAGACTCCAGGTCTGCAACTTTTTTCCCTACAGCCACCCACCCTGGCTCTCAGCACAGTTGGTCTGGCAGTGAATTCACAGCAGGGTTATGCTCCAAAAAAAGGCATGTGCCAGTGACAACCAGTCCTGAATGCCACCTCACACTGAATTCACACCCTAAAACAACCCCTGGCAGCGGAGTCTCACTGGGTGCCATCGGTTGTGCTGAGCTGCTCAGCCAGGACTGGCTTAACCTGTGACATGTGATGTGGATTAGCACAAAGAAACAAGCTGCAGCTATGGAATGCAGCAGCAGAAAGGCACACTGGGGGGGTTTGGGAGTCACAGAAGATTGCTTGGTTTGAGGAATTGCTAACAGGACTGAACCCTTCGCTCAAATCCAGCCAAGCTAAATAGCAGCTGTTCTAATGCAAGCTGGCAACTCACAGCTTCTTTATTGCCCAAGACTGCTGATCCAGCAGAGACTGTACGAATTAAACAGGGGGAGAAATTAAGCCTTTCACATTTTAATTCCCCTTTAGAAACAGACATAGAAATACAGCACTCTTTACAGGAGTTTTCCCTTCTGTTAACATGGCAGTAAATTCATTATCCAGACGTGAAGGCACAAGCAGGAAGGGAGTTTTGCCGTATGGGAACTGAATTGAGGAAGTGTGGTCAATCAGCTCAGTATCCGACTACTACAGCAGTGAACTCACTATCAACTCTCCAAGACAGGGACATCAGGATTATGGCACACATGCCAAAAGTGGCTCAGTGCTACCTGTAGTTCTCATGGAATCCTGGAGTCATTTTGGTTGGAAAAGACCTCCTGGATCATTGACTCCAACCTGTGCCCAATCCCCACCTTGTCACCCAGCCCAGAGCACTGAATTTCTTGGACAGCTCCAGGGATGGGACTCCACCACCTCCCAAAGCCTGACAATCCTTTCAGTGATGAAAGATTTCCTGATGTCCAAACTAAACATCCCCTGGTCCAGCTTGAGGCCATTTCCTCTCGTCCTGTCAAAGTGAAATACAACAACAGGAAGTAAGAGGAAGGAAACACAGATCAGAACAACTGAACCCATGGCACAGCCTCATCCCATTAACTCATGCTTCAACAATAAAAACTAGATCTGAAAAAAATGCAAATGGGCAATGGGGGAATTACGGACTGCAGGAGCAAGGGCACAGGAGACAACAAAGATGTGCAAGAGATGGCCATGAAGATGTAAATGACCCTGAGAAACAAGAAATGTCACCTCCCCTGTCCTTGCAGGACAAGAAAGTGAGGTTCACAAAAGCCATCACTGTGCTCCATGCTTAAAACCATCCAAAGAAGAGCCCTTTGCTTTGGGACAAGGTGCCAGCCCAGAAACTCTCAGTGCATTTGGGACTAGACAGATCCATGGGAGGAAGGTGCAGCAACCAGGGCTCATCAACACATTACTTCCTTTGCTTATTACGTTATAAAGTTGAAAGTGTCACCGTGTATCTTCACCAATTTTTGGCAGAGCTGACACAAATGGGCTCAGGTCAGTGGTCAGTCACACGCAGCCTGTCTTGGGGTGACATTGGTGTGTATCCCATATCGTCTTGGTATGAATCCTGTGTCTGTCTGTGTCTTTAAAATTGGGTGCGAGGAAAAAAAGCCAGATGAACTTTTTTCAAAGCAGTTCTGTGCTTCAAGGACACTGCTCTCTCTCTGTGTGCTTCTGCGGGAGCGGAGCGGAGCAAGCACCCTTCTTGCTTTTTTTCGGCTCTGTTTCTTCGGAGAGAGACGGAGAGTCAGAACTTTTGTTTTTTCTGGGACTTTGGTTTCTTCTTCTTCTCTTCTGGATTTGTTCGGAACCTCAGAACATCAGAACCTCACCGGGGGACCGTACCCCGGTCCGGAGGGGGGTTCCCAGGCCGACCCAGCTCCGCGGGGGAGGGGAGAGAACCCACCCACAGAAGGACTCTAAAATCTTCCAGGTTTTTCTCTCCACAGAGAGAGATTTTTTAGTATTTAGCATTATTATTCTGCTTCTGTGTGTTTGTTAAATAAATAGTTTTTTTCTCTTTCACTTTCCTTCGAGAAAGATTCATTTATTTCCCGAACCTGGTGGGGGAGGGGCGGCTGTAACTCGCTTTATATCAGAGGATATTTTCCTCCAAAATTTGGCCCAAACTACCACACAGCCACAGTGACCACTGCAGACAATAGATGAAGTAATGGGTCTATTTCCTGTGAGTAGAGTTTTCTAGATATAGCACACTGCTGGAGCAAAATAGAATTGAACTCTGACCTTCTGTCCCAGGACAAAAATGTGATAACACATGGCAGAGGGAGCCGCGGCAGAGCTGCTGGGCACCCCCTGCCTGCCAAATGCGTGCCTGGTTCTCTGCCACCTCACCGAGATCATTTATTGATCACACAGCCTCGAGCAGAGGGTCAGGACGTGTACATCCCCAGGGGCTGGCAGGAGAATAAATCCACATATTGCAAAATCTGCGTCAATTAGAACCATCTGCAGCCTCCCAATGCCTTCAGAGCCCCAACATCGCAGCCTGAGGGGCTGTGTTCCTCATCCCGGCAGGAAACAATGCCTTTTGTGAGACCAGATTAGCACCAGAAGGTCTCATTGTCAGCAGTGTGGAGCAGACACTCCTTCAGGGCCAGCAGAGTGCCTGTGGCTTCTGCAGAATTTGGGTACCCTCACCCCCAGCCAGCCCACAGGAATGAGATTCTCACCAGGTGTGAGCCCTCTCTCAGATTTGCCCTGCTGGTTGATAACACGAGGTGACAGCAGGAAAAGCAGAGCAGGTAAGTCCATCCAGCAGAGAAAAACAGGACCCACATCCCGCTGTTTCTGTTTTCTAACGTATTTCTTTTTTTCCGAGAACAAAATTAAATAGACAAATGTCTGTTTCCTGCAGAGTAAGATAATATAAGTCATAAAAAATATCAGCTTTCATCAAGAGCCCAGGGTGTCTGTACAATGCCTGACATTCCCAGAGAGCGTCTGTAAATTGATTGTTTTAGAGAAAGGAAAGGCAAAATTTGTGTTTTCAGTCCCAGGGAGTAAGTGCCTTTCACAATGGTTTTGTCACAACAGAAGTTTCTTTGATGTAAACAGAAGCAGCAACACTTCCAAAGCTGAGAAACGAGCTAGCTGAAGGACTAAAATAAAACCTCCCACCTTTGAGACATCAGAGCTGCTGACCAAGCCCCAAGATTGGACCATTTCTGTTCTTTGTAGAGACAGCCCAGAGCCTAAGAATCATTACATGCTCATGTCCCAGGTCCAGACACCTAATTCAGGCAGAGCTTTGGACTTCAGCCATCGCTAGAAACTCACTTTCAAACCCTCCAACTCCTTTTTTTCCTCACCCCAAGACATCAGGGCTGCTCCAGCAGCCCAACCACATCCAGCTCCTTCCCAAAGTCAGGCAGCACCTCCCAAGCCACGAACCATTTATTCCAGCAGCACTGGTATTGCTGTCAGAGAAACTCAGATCATCTTGCTGGAAAACTCAGGGGGTTGTGCCAGGCTGGTTCTCCAACATCCAGACAATGGATTTACACTCTCAGTGTTAAATATTTAAGCTACACACCATACGGGGAACGCACACAGCAGCCACCTCCACCTCAGATCAAAACCAGCTACTCAAAAGCTTATTCCCAGATAGAGCTGTCCTTTCCTCTTTTTCAGCTCTCGATAACCTCTTTCTACCTCACTCCAGAAGAGCAGAAGATCACTCTCACTCTGCTTATGCTTTCATTTACACAAATCCAGGCACTGACTTTTTCCTGCAGTTCCAGCTGTAGGAAGGTTTTGAAGCAGGGCTACGGGAGCTGTGAGACCATTTATAAATGAAAACACCCGGGACACAAAATGGTTTTTTATTCCTTTTCCACAAACATGCTTGCAAGGGATCAATTCCTTTTATCCTTTTTTCTAAAGGGTCGAAAATGTGGAAAGGATTTTGGTGAAATGGTGTTTGCATGCAGTGTCTGGGAGCAAGCTCCAGTCTCTGTGTCACAGTAGCAGTCCCAGTCGTGGCACAGGAATTGTGCAAACTAGAAATTACTTCCGTCTTTTGTTTTCATATTGAGCAACCCTGAAATCACTACAACTTCCTTAAAACAAACCAAAAGCCATAGAAAGGGATGATATCCTCTGAACCTCAAATGAGGAACCAATCCTAACAGAGCCAGAGATGGTGGTTCCTGGAATGTGGAACCCACACATTTCCCCAGGAAGACAGGCTAAATACTCAGCAGATGAGAACTTCAACACAATAGAAATCACAGAAGTTGTCCATTAAGGCTTTTTCTGCCTCGGATCACACACTGCCCAACACAACCTCATCCTTGCACTTCTGCAGCTGGGATGCTGTCCTGCATTTCCAGTAAATGAAAAAGCAGGCACATGCTAATTTGAGGTATTAATTGGGCTGATACCAAGCGTCTCTTCAGTGGCAGGTATCTGCTACAAACCCCCCTGAAGGCTGTCCCCTGAGCTCATCTCCCACCTCCCAGCCCCACTGCTGTCCCTGCAATGCTTCTGTGCCACTTCAGTGCTCGACACCGAGCACAGCGCAGGCACAGCCTCAGCCTGGGCTCTCGCTCCTCAGCCAGGAGGGAACAGAGAGCAGTTGTGTTCCCGAATTGTGGCTCAAGTGGATTTCCTTCCTCCAGCTGCAGGCTTGCAGCGTTTCCCCCCCAGCCTTGCATTCCCCTGCTGCACTCACTGAGATGTTTCTCACAGTCCAGAGGGTCACACCACGCTCCGAGGAGCCTGAGCTGCAGCTTCCCTGTGCCCACACAATCCAAACCCCAGCCAGCAGCTTTGTACCTTCCATCTTCTCAACCTGTGGTGTAGGAAGAGTCTTCTTCTGGAGGAGATCCTCGGCTCGAAGGTGGAAACAAGGTTTGGAGGTAATGTTACTGCCAGGTGTAAACAGCATTCACAAAGCATAATCCTTCCCCGGGGCAGCCAGCCATCAGCCTGCTCTATGTATATGTAGATATGAATCAATCATTCCACTGACAGATGTGTTTATGGGCTGCTGTTGGAGGCATGATTGCCTTAGGAAGGCCCCTGAGCTCTTCCTGAAGCTTCCTTCCTGTTCTGCTTGTGGTTGGCCAGAAAAAACGGTAACATTTTAAAAAAAACCCCATATTGAATTGTTCTAGTGAGAATATTCAGGAGAATAAACCTGTCCAGCATAAGAGCTTTACACAAGTTGTTCAGTTCTCGTTGCAGATTTGATGGACGAGGCTCAACTTTATCAAAAACGTCATTAAAATGAAAAATGCTTTTGCAGGCAAATAGAGGAGAATGACAAGATGCACTGAGACCAGGCCAGTGCTCACACAGGGCACCAAGGCACAGATCCCAACAGAAAGACACAGAACAGGGCACTGAAAGGAACAAATAAAATCAAGCAAATATTTGTTTAAAAAAATCTAATTTTTTACATATAGATATATATATATGTAGATATGAATCAATCATTTGAGCTGCTGGAAGTCTCTAGCAGCTCAGCTCCAACAGATCTGAACTCCAGAGCAGGCAATATGCTCAGGGCAGGGATTGTCCTCCCTTTGCTTTACATCTGGAGCAGCAGCTTTCCTGGGCAAGCACAGGAGAGGAAAAACCAGATGAACCCTCAGCTACTGATTCGAGTTTGGCTCTGTGATTGGGACAGAAGCAGCCCTTTGCTGGCCTGCCACTCCTTGCAGAACAGGACTGGGATTTTGCAGGCTCTCCTGGCATAAAAATCTCCTGTGCCAGTCCCAGCACCAGCCACTTGATGGCCATCCTGCTCTGCAGGAGAGGGAGCTGCCAGGGACCCCCCCAAGCTGACCAGCCAGGAGCTGAGGGGTTCCCCAACACCCCCGAGCAGCTGCCCCACGGTGCTGCCCCTCACCTGGGGGGTTACAAACGAGAGGGTTTGAGATCACTTAAAAAACCATCTCAAAAAAGGCTATGAGCAAAAGTCAGATTTAATATTAAGTGACAAAGCACGACAAGTTCGTTGGCAGGATTCACTCTGCTACTTGCAGGACAGCTGAGGCACAGCAAGGGAAAACAATCAACAAGAAGATACAGAGGAGACGAAGGCCTGGAAAGTTGGACACTCCCCATCCGAGAAAAAGAGGATAAAAGGATGAAAGAATGTGGAGCAAAGTAGCATGAAGAGTGAGAAATCAATAACCAGCAGAGGACAGAATACTAATTAATTAAGCGAATGATGTAACTTAGAATCAATGAACATTAATTTCTTTGTTTGCTTAATATGTATAAATAAGTGGAAATGTTCTGTATTGGTGTCAGCGTGGTGGCCAGAATTTGTCAGCCACCCCTGTTGGCCAAAAATAAAGCAATGCCTCGCTCTCTAACACTCAAAAGACAGTGTCAGAGGGAGTCTTGATCCCGACGGTTTCGGAGGTTTTCGGTAACAGCAGCAGTGGTGAAAAGACCCCCAAACCCGCAGCCTGCACACGCTCTGCCCCTCTGAACACAAACACAAACAGGGTGGGGACTCCCCAGCTGCCCCTGCTGCCCATTCCTGCTCGCTGTTCAAACCCTCTGGTGTTTTTCCCGGCGCCTGGGGATGGCATCACCTCCTCATTGTTCGGGATGTGCGGTGAGGAGCTGCAGGCTTTCCCCAGAGCGTGTGGATAAGGCTTGTTGGGGTGGAAAACAGAGATGCTGCATTTAAACATTTAAAACAGAGCACTTCACTCATTTCCAGCTCCAAGCCCCCAGCACTTCCCAGGGAGCTCTGGGACACGCTGAGGTCCACCCAGGGCTGAATTCCCTCATGATTCCATACCCACTGGGGCTGCCAGAGACCATTTGGGGCCCCACAGCTGCACTCCAGGACTCAGCAGGGCATTTTGGAATACAGGGAATGGAATTTGGAGTCTGTCAATGGCACTGTGGGGCTCTGCAGATACAATGCAAGGCCCACGGGGACATTTTGGGGTACCAGGGAAAACATTTGAGGCCCTCTGCACAAAATCTGGGGCCCTGTGCCTGCAATTTGGGGCCAAGTGGGGCATTTTGGGATGGCAGGGGTGCGAGGAGGAAGCAACCCGTCGGACAGGCCGAGAAGGACACAGTCTGCTCAGCACGCTCAGGGCACTACACATCTGAAGGATACCATGGGCTTGGATGTGTTTTTCCACCTTTATTAATTAATGCACAGAAAACTACAACTCTGCTAAGCTCATCGGCACCAGCAGCACAGCAATTGCAGAATGACCCACGATCTTCGGCGCACCCGTGGAGCCCTTAGGATCAAGCCAGTGTGGGCCGCCAGGGAACTGATAGAGATATCCTTGTCTGTCTCCAAGGGCTGCAGGGCTGTGATGGAAAGAAACAGAGCCAAGATGAATCCGTGTGTGTGCAGAGCCCCCTCAGGGCTCCCCGCAGAGCACTCACCACTGAGGACATCGGCCTGAGTCTCCGAATCCTCGCCCCTCATGTGCGTCGTGGCGCTCCCTGGGCACAGAGCTCCGTCATTCCCTGCTCCCAGTGTGCTCCCAGTGTGCTCCCAGTGTGCTCCCAGCAGGGTGACCCCGGCCCTGCCGCCCTCCCGCTCCTCAGGGCTGACCCAAGGGCCACCAGCAGCCAAAGGGAGGGGGACTGCGCGAGGTGGCCACCAAGCCCAGCTTGTGGCAGGGGACACGGGGAGGCTGGGGCTCTGCAGAGGGTGGCTGGGGTTGCCACAGGGTTGCCACAGGGTGGCCCTTTGCTGCCAGTGGAGTGCAGGGACGTGGCCAGGCTGGCCCAGTGACTCACTGAGGAACCTGACGGCCGCCAGGCGCACGGAGGACTGAGGGTCCCTCAGGTAGGGCAGGCTCTGATGCATGTACTCTTCAGCCCTGCTGCTCCTCCTCAGCAGCTGCAGGGAGCACCAGGGATGTCTCCAGGCTTGTCACAGAGCCCCCACAGCTGGCTGGAGCAGTCCCTCCTGCCAGCACCCCTCATTGCTGAACCCTCCCTCCTGCTGGGTACTGGACAGGAGCCTCTGGGGCTCTGTTCTTGAGGACAGGAACAAGGTCTTTCTGGTCCTGCCCAGCCCTGGGCTCCCGTGGGCTCTCACGGGGACAGACACAGGGTAGGGACAGCCCTCACCCAGCCGGGGCCCTGTGGCTTGTCCTTACCAAGCATTCTCCAAGCTCCCACATCCTCTCTCTCTGCAGCAGGTGCTTGAGCTGCTTCCACCTGAGAAGCTCTGCAGCAGCAAAAAGGGCATCCCTGGAGGCCTGCAGGACAGCATTAGCTCAGAGGTGGCACCAGGGCCTGGGCAAAGAGACCTCTTGGCTCTACTCCTGCCGTGATCCTGCCCTTAGGAAGCTGTGACTTCTCCTAGCCTGAATGTCTTGGAACCTCTAAGGGACAGCCATGGGCAACTGACTGAGGCTTGAAGCCCTGGCCCCTGACACATGTGGGGATGCTGAGAAGCCTCTGGGCTTCTGGAAGCACACGTCAGGCCTTGGGTGCTGCCTCAGTGGCCAGGGGCTGCTGCTGAGCCCATGTTGGAAATGGCTGAGCCACCTTGTCCAGCCCTGCTTGTGCAGGTTCCGCAGGGATCCTTCCTGGGGGCTGCACTGGGGGAGCCCTGCCCGCTGCCAGCAGCCCTTGCCCCAGTGCCCAGGGTCCCTGGGAGGTGTCAGTCCCCCTATACCAGTGCTCAGCCTTGAAATCCATACCTTGGCCACGCTGGGGAACTGGTCGTTCAGACGGAAGAGGAGCGGGACCAGTGCACTCTGCATCTCCCTCCTCATCTTCTTCTCGTCCCTACTCAACACAGACTTCAGCAGCTCTTTGAAGAGGCACAGGGAGAGCTCTCGCAGCTCGCTGCACTCCTGGTGGGAAGGAGGAGAGGTGAGCTCTGGAAACAGCAGCTCCCTGCCCATGGCTGAGGTGAGGGCAGTGCTTCAGGGTCAGATTCCAGAGCAGGCAGGAGCAGCGTTGGGCTGCAAAGCCCAGAATCCATTCCAGGAGAGCTGAGCCTGCTCTGAGTGCTGCTTTCAGGGCAGGGCCCGTCTGTGGGGCTCAGGCTCCCACATCAGCCTCACCGAGTCAAAGAGGGGCACCAGCTTCCCCACCAGCGACACGGCGATGGAGCTGGCCTTTGCCTTTTTCAGCTGACCCAGGAGATTTCGGAAGACCACAATGATCTTCAGCTTTTCTTCTTCGCTGCCATCTTCCAGTATCTTCACCATGCTTGGCAGGAAAGCTTCAACTTTTTTTGCCTTTATGAAGAAGAGAATGTCCATTTTCTGAAAAGGCTGTGTCTGGAGACCTCCCAGGGCAGCCACCCCAGGCCCCACCACGGCAGGGAGTGTCTTTGGAGCACCCAATATCCTGACTCCCAGCCCAGGCCAAGCCACTGCCTTGCACTCAGCCCCAGGTCCTGGCTGCCAACGTGGCAGCCCCAACATCACCCTGCTCACCATCTCAGCTCTGTCCGACAGCCCAACGAGGACTTCCAGCAACAGGAAGGACGTCACCACGTCAGGGTGCCCCTCATCTCTCCAGACGTTGGGCTCGTCACCCAACTCATCCATGTCGATCTGCCCCAAGGACGGCTGCAGGAACAAACACAGCTGTGAGGTGCTGGCAGAGGGCTCACGGGAAGGGCTCAGGGCCTTTCCTGGTAACTCACAGCTCCGAGAGAGGCGCAGGCGCCTTCTCTGCGACGGTTGCACCACTGGTTCCGCAGCAAGGTAGCAAACTCCGTCAGGACCTTGTCCAAAATCTCAGGCATGGAGGCCAGAGTGTCACACAGCTCCTGCACGGTGCTGGAAGCCAGGGGCTGCCTCAGCCACAACGCCGTGGCCAGGACCAGCCCCACAGAGCAGAGCCCACATTGGGGGTCCCCAGGGGAGGCAGGACAGGGCTGAGGGGGAGTTCTGGGGGCACCGAGCTGGCTCTGGACTGGCTTGGCTGGCTTTGGCTGCTGCGGGCCCGCCCGACCCGCCAGAGAGCTGGAAAGGTTTGTGGGATGGAGAGCCTGATTCCACAGGAAGTCCTGCATCATTCCTTGCATCTGGCAGCCACAAAGTCTTGGGGTCCCTCTCCCCACATGGAGCAAGCCCTTCAGATTGTCAGGGCCAGTACCTATCTCCTTGCAGAGCCGTCTCACACAGGCTGATGACCACTGCCGAGCCGTACTCATCGGCCATGAGCAGAAACAGCGACTCCACTTTCTTACAGCCTGACTCTGTGGTGATGCGTGGCAGGTTCTCAAGGATGCAGCTCACTATCTTGGGCACCTGGAGAGGATACAGGTGAGGATGGCACTGCCACTGGAGCGCAGCCATGTCCTCAGCTGCCCTTCCCATTCCTCTCTGCCTCCTTCAGGTGCCCAAGTCACCTGGATTTGTGAGGAGGGGATGGAGGGAGGAACAAGGCCTGACAGGGCTGAAGATCAGGGCAGTCCAGCCCCAGGACACTTACATCCATCAGCCAGAACTCCGGGTCTTTCATGGCCACATCCAGCATGCTGCTGGGCACCTGCTTGTCGAGGATGCTCTCATCTCTCATCGCCTCAATGGCCTCGAGGATGACGTCTGTCCTCTCGTTAGAGAGAAGGTATCTTCCAAAGGCCTACAGCAGGAAGGAAGGAAGGAAGATGTGCCACTGAGTGCCCTGGTGGTGCTGCTTGGCTGGGCAGAGGTTCCTGGCAGTGCTGGCAGCAGATCCCACAGCAAAGCTAGCACCAGTGCCTGCAGTCCCTGCGTGGGAGAGGGTGAGGAGAGAGGGCCCTCCACAGTGGGGAGGAGGGCTCATGGGCATGGCGTGCTGGCCCTACAGAGAACCAGGGTCTTGCTGGGGGCCAGGAGGGCTGGAGCTCCTGCTGGGGCTGGAGCTGCTGCCAGGACACCGGGGTGCAGCCCGTGTGCTGTCCCTGCTCAGGGATGGCAGGAACCCTCCTGCCAGGGCAGCGAGGCCCCACCTGCCCCGCTGACTCTGGGTCCCTTTGCTCACACAAATGCCCCACTGATGCCATGGACGAGAGTCCCAGCAACTCATTGCTCATTGTGGGGGGCTCATTACCTGGGTACAATCCTTGGTGCTCAGGGAACACAGCGAGGAGGTGGTCACAGCTTCCCAAACGAGTTGGTCTGACCCGTCCATTGGCCTTGACTTGTCTAAACAGCAGGGCAAACACAGAATCAGCAAGGTCATCAAACCATGCTGAGATCTGCTTGCAAGACAGCAGGACAGAACCAGCCAAGGTTTCTGGAGGGTGTCAGGAACAGCTTCTTGCTACAGGCAAGAGGGACCAGCCAGGGTGGTGGATCTGCTCTTCTCTAACAGGGAAGGCTCAGCTTTGGGACCTGGGAGTCAATTGTAGCTTTGGCTATGGGGGCCACAAGCCAGTGAGGTTCAAGGCCCTGAAAGGAAGGGGAGGAAGGAGAGCAGTAACAAACAGGTCCTGGGCTTGAGGTGAGCACTCAGCTTCTGCAGCAAAGTGACAGCTGGGATGCTACGGGAAGCAGCTGGGAGGGACAAAGGAGGTCAGGAAGCAGATTTGTCCAGAGGTCTGTGTGCATGGGGATGAAGGCTACAGCTGCTCTTGCTTTTTTACTTACAGAGGAATTCAGCGAGGGAAAAAAGAGCATGGAAAGCTGTATAGCTTATTGGTTCACTGGAATATCGGAAAAGAATGAGACGTCCCAGCAGCTTCCCCATGACTGGGATTGAGATGTCTTTAGGGCAGACAGGTCCAGGACTGTCTCTTCCAAAGATGACAGAGGCCTGGACGAGAGAGGCATGAGAAGAGGGGCTCAGAGAAGGAAGTTGGTGCTGAAGACCTGTACCCAAGAGTGTGCCCAGGGCTGGATTCCCGGCGGATCTGGGCTTTGCAGGGCTCTGTGGCCCCATCTCTTGGAGCAACCAGCTGGGCAGCAGCCCTGGCACGGAGAGTGGCAGGGAGGGGAGATGGCCTGGCTGAGGGTGCCTGGTCCTTACCTTCAGATTGGAATAGTTGGACATCAAATAGGTAAGGACACCAATCCTCCCCACAGCCCTCTCCTGCACAACTTCTCTCTTGGATCTGGTGAAGTCCAGCAGCACCTGGGACGAGAGGAGCTGCTGGTGAGCACCAAAAGCAAACACAGCTCTGCTCCTGGGCCAGACTTGGACCATCCCTCAAGGCTTCCTCTGACCTCACACAAAGCCTGCAGTGGGGTGCCTGCCCCTGGGGTCCCTCAGGGGCCTGGACAAAGGTCCCAGGACAACCTTTAGGTCAGGAAGGTGCCACCCTCTGCAGCCACTGTGCTTCAGAGGAGCCTGGTGCCAGCTCCTGCTTCCTCACGGGAGGTGAACACCCTCCCCACAGCACGCTCTGCCTGCTCAGCACTGGACTGGGCAACTCCTCCCTCCAGGGTGAGGAACAGCCCTGGGGCCCCCACTCTGCCTGTGCCACACCTCAAAGATGTCCTGCAGCTCCTGGCTGACACTGGAGACAGGAAAGCTGAGCACCAATGTCCTCAGCATTGTGTCCATGGCCTTCAGCGTCTGCAGACAGGACAGAGGGCAGTGCCTGTGATTCTGCTGTTCTTTCCCCCCCACCCAGGAGACTGATGTGAACTCTCAGGGCCTGAGGAGGACACCTGAACTGCCCAGGAGAGACACGGGGATACACAAACTGCTGGGGACAGAGCAGCCCGTGGCACAGGACACAGCCAGGCCCATGGGAAGGGAACAGAGCCACAAGAGTGGGAAAGCAACACCAAGAGCTCAGCCTGCCTCAGATCTCCGGTCACAGGGCAGCACAGGGAGCAGCCCAGAGGGACTGGAGGCTGCTGGAGCTCACCCAGCACTTACCTTGATGTAGAGGGAAGCGCCCGAGTGTGGCATTTCCCTTTCTGGTGGAAGCCAGAAGACACTCGAGAAACAGGCAGAGAGGAGGCTTTTGGTTTTGCCCTCCAGCACAGTCTCCACCAAGCTGCAAGGACAGAGGAGGGCCAGTGGGACACTGGTGCTGGGAGCAGCCCTCGAAGCCTTGTGCAGGTGGCCTCAGAGCTCTGGGGCAGGGTCCCACCTTAATTCATCGATGGCGATCATGGCGAGGTACCGGACCCGTGAGGACAGACGCTCCTTTGGCTCCTTTTCCAGGATGTCCTGCAGAACACACCCAGGATGGGAGCTGGCAGCTGCTAGCACCCAGTGCCTGCAGTCCCTGACCCACCCAAGCGCTGTCCACACAGGGTGCCAGTGCCAGGGGTGCTCGTCCCCATCCCCAGAACACCAGGTGTTCCCTCACCTTGATGTTGTCCACCACTTCGCACGTTTGGCAGAATAAATCCAGGCCCTGGGTCAAGCCACGTTTCAGGGCGGTTTTGCACAGGACATAGACACTCTTCAGAAATGTGACCTTGTGGGTGTCCTGGCAGCCAGGGGACAGAGACACAAACGGGAGTGTGGGAGGGTGGACACAGCCAGCAGGACCAGAGCACTGCCCTGTGAGAGAGGCAGCTCTGCCCAGCCAGCCCTCCTCCCCAGTCCAGCAAACACCAGCACAGCCACTGTCCAACCGCCCAGCTGGCCACAGTCACCTTGTCCAGGTTGCTGACGAAGGCCATGATGAAATCCACAGCTTCTTCTGCTTCTTCGTATATCGGCAACCAGCTGGCATCTGCCAGAGGGGAGAAGCAGGGAGGGCTGCAGAGGCTGTGCCCACAGGAGAGAGCCAAGGAGACCTACCCTCCACCCAGCCCCGTGCCCACTCCCCTGGCACGGCATTTTCCTGTGCAGCTGGAGGTGACTGGCAGAGGAGCTGCTCTGCTGGAGCTGCAATGCCCTGGGCTGATGGGCAGGAAAGGTCCAGGGGCCCACTGCTCCTCACTGCCCACACCCTGGAGCCCCTCTGCTGTGCTGTGCTGGGGCTGGCGTCCAGCCTTGAGCTGCCCTGGTATTCAGGTGACATCCTGCCTGTCCCCCAGGACTGCTGCAGTCATTGTGCCAGGAAAACATGACCCTGGCCCCAAGCAGGGTGTGCTGGTGGTGCCCAGCCCTGCCCAGCCCCACGGGGCCCCTCGCTCACCAAGCTGCAGCGGCTGCATTGTGGTCGTGTCGTAGAAGGACAAGGACTGGAGGGGTAAAGAGGTGCTCTCCGGGGAAGAGTTGTCCTCCTCCCAGGCCTCCCTGGGGGAGGTAGGGGGTTTCTGCTCCATCCTTTAGGATGGGCAGTATGGGGGATGCTGGGCTGGGTGTTGGGGTGGTGTCGTGGGAAGCTTTGACGAAACGCTTCAGCCCCACAGGGCTGCCAGGGGTGGCAGGGCAAGAAATGGGCTGCACTCAGGGGCTCCTTGTCAGCTCCAGGCTCCTGCCTGTCACCATCCACTGTGGGCACCAGGCACACTGACCACACCAGCTGCAGTGGGGTGTCAGAGAGGGCCCCACTGTGACACAGCACCTGCCTCTAGCAACGGGTCCCAGCGCTTGGTGACGTGGAACCTGACCCCAGCAACAGGTCCCAGTGACCCACCACCCAGGCAGGGAAGGGCAGGGTGTCCCCCAGGGCACAGGCCTGGCTCAGCACTGGGCACCTGGGTGCTCTCAGGGTGCCTCCAGACCCCCCTTTGCCCTCACATCCCCTCGGGACATCCCTGGTGCCCTCCAGTGCATCCCAGCGCCCTGTGTTCAGACATTCTCATGTTCAGGACATCCCTGTCCTTTCAGGGTACTGCAGAGCCTGACCTCTCTGTGGGGTGTGGGAGTGAAGGGATGGCAAACACCAGGATAAGGCTGTGGTCCTCATCGTGTTGGGAGCTGTTGTCCTCTGGTCCAGCCCGTCGAGGCCTTGTGCAGGGGACCCACAAGGGATGAGCAGATCCCCCCCTGAACACCGGCTGTCCCCTCACCTTGATTTTTTTCTGTGTGGCAGAATAAATCCAGGCCCTGGGACAAGCCAGCATTCCAGGAGGTTCTGCACAGGGAGGTGACCAGGAGGGTTTTCTGGCTGCTCTGAGCTGGGGTCCCCAGGTGAAGCTCATAGGGCAGCTGCAGGGTGGGAGGAAACAGATTCCCCTTGGGCATCACAGCCCCCTCAGGGACAGGGGGAATCAGCCCTGGAGGGACCTTTTTGCATGCAAATGTACTTACATATTGAAAAAAGATTGGAGGAGAAAAACACCTTTTGCTCTCAGCCCTTCTCAATCCTATTGCCTGCTCCTGGAGAGGTTTGGGTGTTTATTAGTAATGACCTCAAGTGCATCATCCACTGCTGCTCCATTACAAAGCCAGAGTGGGCTGTAGGGCTGATTTACTCAGGGCAGCAGAACCTGTGGTACTTCTACATGAGAGCATTAAAATCACAGGCAGTAATTCAGGGGCCAGAAAAGCCACAGCTCACTTTGGGTCTCATCCCAGACATGGGGGAGCACATACAGCAGGAAGTTTTACTGCTACCACTAATAACAGCAGCTTTACTAAACCCCTAAAAAACAATTACTGTTGGAGTTGAAAAATAATGAAGTAGGTAAATAATTTACAGGGAGAGGGAGAGGGCGTGTTTAAAACCCCATCAACTGTGACTGCTCTGAAGCAGCCCCCAGAGCCTGCAGCAGTCTTCAGTTAGGTGCACATTATTTAATTGGTTTCAAGTGATTTTCTGGATTGCTAATCACCATGATGTAATTAAAAACCTGGGCAGCATGTTGAGTGCTAGAGCACATTAGAGATGTTAAACTCCTGAGAGTTCCTGGAATAGGGATGCCTGCTCCCTTTGCCTGGAGTGTAAAACACCCAGAGAGGAGATGTCTGCAGCTGGGTGAAGCAGAGGGATGAGGGCAAGTGGCCACCAGCAGCTGCTGAGGAGTCAAGGTGAAATACCCATACACATTCTGAAAAACAGCCACTGCTCATGAAAACACAGATTTTGAAAAGCCATTAATTTTGGAAGGGATAGAAATTCTCCTTCTTACAGGCATAGGCTCTCTCACTAAAAAGAAGGGGACAAAAAGGAAAAATGAGGTTTTGCTTCACAGTTTGAGTTTTTTAACTCTTCATTAAATGGTTTCCAAGATCCTCATGGGGTAATGAATCTTTTCCGTGTTTCTCAGGACCAGCTGAGAGCAGCTGAATAAAGCCCAGCCATGCTTTCACCCCATGTGTACAGGATAGTAGGGGGAGAAAAGGGGACTAAAAAAAAAAAAGGCACCATCAAAGCAGCTTCGTCTGGTTAAAGACTTTCTGCAACATGATCCTGAAACCACAACACTTCATCCACCGCTTTCTGCTGCACAACTCATTTTCCACAAAGCTCCAGCTAACCGGGCTGCAGCCCATCTATGAAGGAATTTCAGATACGTCCTTTTTTGGTTTGTTTGTTTAACTTCCCTTTTTATCCCGGTGTTGATACAGCTAAACCTCAGCAGCACGGCTGTGTCGGGTTTCTTGCAGAACCACTGTTGTTTGTTTAAACATCTTCTGCAGCAGGTGTATCTGACATTGGTGTGAGGGGCTGACACAGAGCTCTCACCCAGCTGAAGCTGCTCTGCTCCTTTGCACAGCGAGTGTGAGAAGATCAAGGGGAACTCGAACATTTCCTCACTCCACTGGCTCCAGCAGAGGTTCACAGGAGTGCAATCACTTGGCAGCACGGGAGGCAGGAGGGATATTTCCACAGGAAACAGCAATTTTAAAATAGGAGCATACTCCCAAATCAGCGGGCTCTGGGGAGGAATTGCCACCTCTGCTGATCACCAGAACCATCACCTTGTATCTCCACGGGCTCTGCTCTCCAGCAAAGACAGTGGAGGCATCTGACTCATGGCACTCACCTCCACCTCAGACATCCTGCAGGGGACAGGACAAAGCCCTCCAGCTCCTTCAGAGTTTGCCTTGTGCCTCTTATTCCCCCTGTCCCCATGCAGTGCCCTGCAGAGATGCCAGGACAGGCCAGGGAGGTGAGAGAGGCTCGACTTCAACCCTAGAGAAAACCCCAGAAGCACTGCCAGACACCACGGTCCTGTAACACAGGGAGCCTGCCTGCTGTGAGAGTTCTGAGGGATTGTCTTTAAACCAGCAGGATTTTGGTTCAGGAGGAGCACATCCACGAGCACATCAACACCTGTGAAACCACAGCCCAGGACAGTTTGTGCACTGGGGTGATATGGGCTGAAATCAAACACCCCTCCAGCTCCACAGCCCACTCCTGGTCCAACAACTCAGCCAAAAATTTTGCCAAAGCACATCCAGCCCCATCTGCTTCAGTCTCCAGCTGTGATGGTGAAGCATCTCCCACCATGCAACAGCGCTGCTTCCACATTTAAGCATCATAGAAAACCAAAAAAATGAAAATGCTTTGGCATCCCCCAAACCTATCATGTCCAGAAGAAACAACACTCTCCCTGCTTTCCAGGGAAAACAGGAGGTGAAATTAGAAGCGGCTGTTAGAGGAAACATAAGTCGTGCTGTTCTAACCAGCTTTGGCTTTATGTGCACTTCCCCAGCCTGAGGAGTCACTGAAATGAGAATTCCCTTTTTAATGATTAGTTTATTGCTGGGAAGAAAACAGTTTGTGTTTGTGCATTTGTTTTGTTGCCTTCTTGTGCTTTCTAAAGGCTTTCCAAGCAAACATTTCCCAGCAGAGCTGAACGGGATCCAGGATGCGCTACTTCAGGCTTTGAAAGCTCGAGCCATTTCCCTCACTTTCCCTGTTCCTCTCAACATTTTGGCAGTGACAGGTAGAAAACCCACACCCCGAGCAGGGATGGAACATGACAGGAATGCTTGTCTCCAGAGAGCAGCTGTGTGGCTCAGCCAGGGAAGATGCCACTCATTTCTGTGGCAGCGCTGCTGGCAGCTGGGACAGCAAAGCCTCTCCAAAGCTCATGGGGAGCATCTCCAGTTTGCACAAGCTGGGCTCAACTGGCAGGATCCTGGCTGGGGGATTCTGAGAGGTTTCTTGGCCTTGGCAGCCTCCCTCAGCATTTATTGCAGCCTCTGCTCCCTTTCATGAGCGCAATCCAGGATAATGTGTCTGCTGACAATTGCAGCTCCTGACCTCGTTAGGAGAGGAGCCTGTGTCAAACCCTTCAGTGGGGTCCCTGGAGACCACGCTGCAGAGCACAGCACTGCCGGTCTCCTGGAGAAGCAGAACAACCTCAGTGCACTAAAGACATCTCACCAGCGTTCATCAGCTCAGCACAAAGACCATCAGCCTCAAGAGACTTCTCCCTCAGAAGGTGGAACTGGATGGTCTTTAAGGTCCCTTCCAACCCAAGCCTTTCTAATATTAACCATGTCATTACCCCGAAATGCAGGGGAACCACCTGTGTTTACAATTCTTTACAGCAGAGCATCACCATGCCTGTACTGAGTCATGTACAAGGAAAAAATAAAAATAATTCAGCACATTAGTCATAAGAAATCAAAATCACTTCATTGCATTATGACTTTGTAAGCATTAATCTGAAAATCTTCCGCAAGAAATGAGGTAATTATTATCCCAAAGAAAAAAAATACTCTTTATCAGATAACTTTCACAAACATAGTAATAAGAGAATCACTACTTCATTCCTTAGGAAGCAAACAGGAGCAAACAAATTACAACACAGATAATGCAGGCAGAACAATAACTTCACTTCCCGGAACCGGTTCCCATTGTCTGCTAGGTTTTTAGTTCAGTCATGTCCAAGACTTTTCCAGCAGACTTCCCCCTGTTTGGCCCTTCCCAACAGGATCCGTGGTCCTTTTAGTGCCACATCCCAGCTCAAACCTGTCCCCAAATTTTCATGGCTGTACCCACAGAAAGAGCCATGGACTGGTTCAATCAATACTCCAGCAGGGACAGAAATAAAGTGAGGGACCTAAATACAGGTGACAGCTGTCCCAGAGTCCCACAAATCAAAATCACAGCCAGTGAAGAGCTGACAGCAGCTGAGACCTGCTCAGCCCACGCCTGGAGTGCCACAGGCAGTTGTTCATCAGCAGAATGTGTCCTCTGGAGCAAAGCTGAGGACAAGTGTTTACAAGAACAGGTGATTCTGTGGAGACCAACTCATTTTCTTAATCACATAATATTTGAAGACTTTTTACAAAAAAAGAGACGTTAAGGACGGGACAGCAAATTATCAAAAGCACAGATGAGACAACGCAACACCCCTATGAGGGGCAGGAATACAAAACAAACACTTTAAAGGAGATTTAAACGAATGAAAAGGACATTCAACTGGAAAAAATGGGGTGACATGCTCCGAGGATAGGGTAATGGATCCGAAAGGATAACAAGGATAACACATCCTCCCAGGATCGAGCACTTTCTCACTGATGTCCTCACTTCATCTGGCACCAGGGTTTCTGAAAAAGGTACGAATGCTTCTGATCTCTCCTCAAAACTTAGGCAGGTGCTCAGTTTGATGACTCAAACGCGAGTCACAAAAACCACCAAAGGATTTTACACACACACAAACTCAGAGCTGCACAAGCCTTTGTAGAAATACTTGTAATGGAGTAGGAGAATTTCAAGCATCCTAAATCTTGATTGGTCCTCAAAAATGTTTCAACAATTGCAGTTGGTGTATATTGAACATGGACACTTCTATCTTCTCCAGCCAAGTGTTCCCTCCATGATAAATGCAATTTATTTTTACATTAAAACTATTTTAATAACTTGCACTCGTAATCATTACAATCACAGATCAGGATTGCTGTACTTCACAGTAGAAGACCCAAACACCTTGAAATTAATTTTGTATTTTTATTCTCCAGCAGGTTTTTCCTTCAGGCCTACAGAAATCCTTCAGTAGTTCCCCAAATGTGAAAATGATGTTTACACCACTCTGCTAATGAGAGCACTTCCTTTACAATATCCCTGCTGAGTAAATTTCTCCTGGCTCGGGCACACACACTCCTACCCATGTGCTAATTCACTCTGGAATATTAATGCCATGACTCAGTGGGATGTTGAGTCACCAGTGATGCAAGGCTTGTCCCCACAGCCCAGCTCACCCTAACACAGCAGCAGGAGCCAACAAACTCATCCAGAGCTGGGAGCAGGGAGCAGGGACAGATGTGGCTCTTTAGGGACATCCCTCCCAGACCCGCCCCTGTGCTCTGGCAGTGCCACAGAAACCAAAGGGAGACAGTGATGCCTTAGGTTTTAACTTTTATATGTTTCAAATCCTGCATTCCCAGTGTGTAACTCTGCAGTGTCCTGGAGCCTGGGAGCTGCTGCTCTCTCATGCTGAGACAGACAGAACAAAGCCTCTCCAGGCTGCTCTCCAAGGACACCCAGCCCGGCCTAGGCCCAAAATGTGTAACCCAGCATCTTGAGAAGGGGGGCAAGCTGAGGGGAAATTCCATCATTAGCTAAAGTTTAATTGGTGAAATTGGGTTGAGATGCAAATGGCCCAAAGCTATAAAAGTGTGAAGAACTCGTGACTCGGGGTCCATCTTGGGTGCAGCCTTTGGCCTGCCCAGGGTGTGCCTCTGAAGGCCTTTCAAATAAATATCCACCTTTATTCCCTTCCTCCTGTCCAGTCTCTGTTTCTAGATTGGCCTCTTTAGGCATCACCAGGACCTGGGTCCCCGTGCAGGGGGAGGTCTGGCTGCTCTGCAGAGGGTGAGGAAATGACAGATTTTTTTGTAGCCTTAATGGTTTGTAAGGAAAAACATCCCATTTCCAGTTATCCCCATTACTGCCCCCACATCGCAGGCGGTGCCTTCTCCTCCTTTCTGCTTTCTGCCTGCCATCTCAGGCCCACAGGGCAGCTCTGGTGGATAAGAATCTAATGGGGAGTGAGATTCCAGGTGTCCCCATCTCACTGGGAAGCCACCCACGCGCAGAGCGCAGCCCAGAGGGAACATCACCACAGCTGAGAGAAGGAGGTGACTCAAACCCTGGCAGAGACCCAGTTCCTTCCTGCAGGAACCAGCAGATACAGGAAGAGCCTCAGCCAGCCTCATCACACAATCTGGACCTTCCTTCCCTTTCCCTTTGGCAGCTCTTGGGAAGACTGACAGCCCCTTTGGCTCACCTCAGCCTTTGTCTCAAAGTTCTTGTCCTTTATTCTTTTATCCTATTCCTTTATTCAGTGAAAGCAGCACAGAGGGCACCCGAGCCTGCTCCTCCTTCCCCCTTGGGATGAGCAGTGCTGATCTGGGGGTTCCCCTCAGCTTCGGGGAAACTCCAAGTACCCAAAAGGCTCCTGCCCCAGTGAACAGCCAAGGACTTTGCCAGGGAGGAGGAATCTAAGTAGCCCTCACCTTTCTGGGAAAGGGAAATGCCAACCTGTAGAGTTTATTCACTGAGCAGGTTGGATTTCTTCTTGCTGGCAAGATCACCATTCCATTTTCCACGAGATTTTATTTATTGCTGCAGCTTCCCGACTGAATCTCACCATTTAAACTCCTATTTAAGCACCCACGCAGTTCCCCAGCGGCTCTGCCCCAGCTCAGCTGCCAGACAAAGCAGCCACCCCTCAAGCAATGCCCCCAAAATAGAAATCATCACCGTATGGGCCAGCCAGAGCTTTTGGGGGGCTGCAGATATGGGAACGGCTGTGTCAGGGCTGCGGCACGAATCACCACCCCAGAGTGACCCTTTTCCCAGGGAGATGCCAGTCCCACCATTCCTCATGGGATGCTTGGCTGCCTCCCAGCCACGCATTTGCAGCCTGACGCTTTTAAAATGCAGAGCTCCCTACTTTCCCCAATTAGGTGTTAAACTCTCCTCTCTCAGCTCACGGATAAAGCCTGAAGGCTCCAACTCGACCTGGAGCTTTTGCAAAGGCAATTTAAAGGAGCTGAATCCTTCCCAATAAGGCTTACAGGAGGATTAACGGAGCTGGAGGCTGCACACAGACCTCACACAGACCTCCCGAGTCTCAGCTCGGTGCCTCATTCAAACGTCAGCCTCCTGCATTCTCTGCAGTCAGAAAAATCTTCATAAAAAAGGAAAAGTAAAAATGATAATACAAAGAGTGCCCGCATCCCGAATGCAGAACTAATCCACTAGGATTTAGTTATGGATTACTTTGCCATTGTCAACTCACCGTCTCACGACAGTTAAGAAATTTCTGTCAATCAAATTAAACCTATTTTAGCAGATAGAAACATTAGCAATGTTGCACAGAAAACACTGAATTTGAGGCTTCATTTCACCATTGCACAAAGCCACGTAAATTGCCCTCCACAGCAAGAGAAAAAGCAGTCCCTCCTGAACCAGTGTTTCTTATATTTAAAAAAAAAGATAATTCAGTTTTAAAATTTCCCCTCCATCCCGGATGCTGGGTTAATTAATAGAAGGGACTGCAAGAGAGGCAGGGTTGGAGCAACAGAGCACCACTGAGGCCAGGAGCACTGGGACTGAGGTGGAGCAGGGTGGGGCTGCTGCACGGAGCAAACCAAAACTGGCAGAGGCATTAATCCAATCTGTCACCTTCATCTCTGTCTGTTTGGGAATATCACAGAATCACAGAAGGGTTTGGGTAGGAAGGGACCTTAAATCTCATCCAGTGCCACCCCTGCCATGGGCAGGGACACCTTCCACCATCCCAGGGTGCTCCAAGCCCTGTCCAACCTGGCCTTGGACACTGCCAGGGATCCAGGGGCAGCCACCTGGCACCAACTTCTCCAAAAGTTACTCACGGAGTGCAGCATCAGAGCCCAGCTCCTGCCTGCAGAGATAAGGTATTACAGCCCCTGCTCAGCCCAGTGCTGGCCCTTGCTGCTGGTGAGGCAGGACACAGCACCCAACACACCTGCAAGGACCTGGCAGACACCTCTGGCCGAGACAGAGCCCCTCGGTGGGCACAGAGCCCATGCCACCCAGCAGGGCTGTGGGGCACTGCTGCAGCGGGAACACGGAGCCACACAACTGCTGCTGCGAGCCCACCAACCTCAGCCCCGGCACAGCTCCCACCCGGACCCTACAGCCTGCTCTGGGCAGTAGGAGGGAGGGATGGGATTCCTGGGAGGCAGGAATGTCCCAGGGACCCTTAAACTGTCACCTAGTCACACATTTAGCTGCTAACACAGCCTGTCTGTTCATATTTTTGTGTACCTTGCCTTGACCTGCAATGGGTATCAGCAGCTCCCAGCCTCCTCCCAGTCCCTGCTCCACAAGCAGGATAAACCCAGGAAAGCTTCCCTAATCCCCTCAAGGGAGATGGCCACGCTTCACCCTCCCTCCACCTGCTCAGACTGCAGATTCTCACTCTAAATAGTCAGCTCTTATTCCCAAAATCACTTAAGACACAGCTGCAGCCAAACCCCCAGCATAATATTCAAAAATCTTTCTCTTTTCCGAGTAAAAGAGACATCCCCTCTTCAAGAGCTTTCCCAGAAGAGGCAGAACAGGGAATACCTCCAGGTCCTTCACCCTGAGAAGATTTCAGTGAGCCAGTTCAGGGTTCAGAGATTTCCATTTCCATTCAGATTCTGCAGTCAGGAGAGATGAGGGCTGCCTTTGCAGTAATCCTGCTCTCCTGTCTCTGCATCCAAATGAAGTGTGAAATTGGAAAGGAGGGAGTCTGAGCATCCTCACCTGTGCCTGGCTCCTGAGCCAGCCCTGCAGCCACCTCAGCAGCACCAACAGCTGCCCCACATGATGCTCAATCTCTCCCCAGCTACTCCTTGCTCTGCCAGCCCGAGTGCCATGAGAAACTGGGGGGAAAATCAGAAAAAAAAAAAAAAAATTAAAGCAAAACCCATCCTCCTCTTCCCCTTCCCTGGTCGTTCCCATTAGAGCAATAAACTCAAACCCCAGCAGCTGGTGCCAAAGCTGACAGGTCTGCAGGGGACCTGTGAGGGAAGAGCAGTGCCCCTGCAATGCAGTGGGGCCTCTTTGGAGAGGACAAATGTCCCCCGTGAGAAACCCCATGAGGTGCTGCTGTGGGACTGAGGCAAGTTAGCAACGGCTCTGCTTTGAAAGACTGTTGAGAGACATGATAAAATTTGACTTCTGGCCTGCTTGCTGTGAGGCAAAGAGGATGCACATCACTCAGTGGCATTCACTGACTGCCCTGTGATACTGCCACCTGCACTGACACCCAGGAAAAGCCTTTGGGGAGCTCCCAGGGCACTGCCAGCAGCTGGCCCAGCCTTGCAAGATCACAGCCCCTCGGATCTGCCTTCCCAGCTCCTGGGCAAGCAGGCCAACACCTCCAGAAGGAGCAGACAAACTGCTTCACCCTCAGAGTGCGAGCACAAATAAAGTCTTGGCTGTCCAACGCAGCTGCAGTTTCCAAAACATGGACACAGAGACAGGATCTGGGGGAGTTGAGCAACCCAGAAGCTTAAAACTTTTGTCAGACAACAATTCTTCATAAATTGCTCTGAGCAGCAGCAAGGTCCAACAGCTGTTAATTCGCTGAAGCAGAAAATTATAGTGGGAGAGTTTTTAAGTCTCATTTTCTTTTTCCTTCTTTCTCTGCAAATGGGAGCCTGGAGAGCACAAACTTTTGTCATCTCTCCACGTTCCCTTGGACATGGGTCAGTGCAGAGATGTTTTCCCTGTAGGAGCCAGACAAAACCTCACTTGGTCATGGTCTCATCTCTGCTTCAGAGAGAAAAGCAGCTGGACAGAGCCCAGCCCAATGCAGCAGAGTGGGCAGAGAGCCCAGAAAAAGCCACCCAACAGATCCACAGAGCAAATCAGAGACTCAGAGCAGCTGGAATCAGGGAGCTGTTCCCGGAATTGAGGTCCCCACGGTGCCAGTTTGCTTCACTGGAAGGTGATGCGTCCAGGAATTGAATGTTGTACGCACAGAGAACTGGGAGGAGAGAATTCCTGATGGGAACAGGGAGCACGCCTGCAGATCTGAATTCAGCACCAGGGGACTGGATTGCTGTCAGTGCTGCCTCAGACAGCCTCTGACTGCAGAGCACAGCGATGTTCCAGCATTTCAGGTACCATCCAGCAGTCAGGGGAAGAGGAAAGCTGTGCTGGACACCATTTGTATTTGTCTCTCTGCACATAAAAATATGATTAAGTCTATTAAAGAAACCAATTTGTTTTTATGGGATCATTTCCCTGGTTGGAGCTAATGCTGAGAAAACCACTCGCCTCGCCAACAGAATTCCCACTGGGAAGCACGAGGAAGAAGCCGATGCTGGGTGAAATTAGAGCTGCACAGGATAAAAGAACATTAATTTTCTTGTAGATACTGATTTTCTTTAGATCAGAGAAATGCTTGCACACACTCATCAGTTAAAACTACGCAGAAAAGAGAGGAGAAAACTTTTATGAGGAAAATCATCACTTAGCCCCAAAAAGGAATTTAAACCAGGAGTTTAGATATTTGAAATTGCTTTCGATTCCAAACAAGAACGGAAAGCAGGAATGCTGAGGTCTCTCATGAACTGGAAAATGAGACATTAGGGAGCCCTGGATGAGAAAGATTGAAATGGAGTATTTATTTTCAATAGAATCACAGTATTTTGCTAAATACTAGCACTCGTAGGCTTCAGGTGAAGCAACAGGAAAGAAAGCTTAAAAAAGTTCTTGTCCCAATTAATATTTACCACGGAAAATATCAGTGGAAGCACATTTTTTTAAATTACAGAAGTCTCTTTTCTCTAACATTACTCATCTGTGGTTTCAGGAGGCTTTGGAGAAGGCTGGGATTTGGGAGGAGGTGTATGAATTACTGATTAACACCGCAGGAGAGCTCCGAGCTGTGAGATCTCAGGGCTGGAAAGCAGCATTTCCACAGGGCACCTGTATCATCTCTCCATCATCTGTAGGCAGGAATTACAGCAGGCAGACAAGGTGAGATGTGCACACTGCTCTGCTGAAGGGATTTCTGTGTGACCACAGGGAGGATTTCAGGCTGAGGGAACATCGACAGCACAGGGAGCTGTGAGTTGCTAAGTCAATATCAGTGAGACAAGGGCTTGTCGTTCTCAAGTCAAAGTCTTATTAGCTACATTTTTAGCTCATCATTTTTTTGGCTTTTTTTTTTTTTTAGCCAACTTTACTGGAAAGAGGAGATGGAAAAAAGAGATAGCTGAGTCCAGGCTGCTGCCAAACAGGAGTTGTATGACATGCTGACAGCCAGGTGCCCATGTGTTCCCCTCACGGACAGTGAGTTACTCCTCATCTATAAATAATGCAGGAGAACTGTCTGCAAAGGATTAGCCTGTGGTTATTCTGTTATTCCGTGCACACAGGGCTGAGACCTGGGTTCATTAACCTCAGCAATGGCAGAAGGGGATGTGGGATGTCAGCACAGCTGTCACTGCCACGGTGTGGCCAAAGGAGAAGTGGCAGGAGGATTTGGGCAAATGATGCTTCCCACAGCTGGGAGCTGGGGCTGATAACAGCAGAGTGGAGCAACACCGAGCTGGGGGCTGAAGGGACAGCCCAGCTCCTGATTTATGGTGCACAGATTGTTATTGCCAAGGTATCACATTGTCCAGCCTGTCTGGCTTTCCCTCCATGGGAGGAAATCCTTCCATGGATGCATCCTTCCATGGATGCCTGCCCATCCCAGCAGCACAGCACCACTCTGAGCAGCTCCAGGGCAGGGCTGGGACGTGTCTGCTCCAATGCTGTTTCATCACAGAGCATCAAACCCAACCACTCCTCACCCAAGGGACTGCTCCAAGGGTCCTTTCCTTTCCATCTCCCCCCTCCTGCAGTTCCCTATGGATAAAAAAAAAAGGCCTCAGCAGGGAATTTCTTTAGCCTTTGCAGCACTTTGTGAAAGTTCTGTCTTTCCCATGTGAAGAATTTAAAACAATGTTATAGTTTTGTAAACTTCTACACCTGCAGTTGCTTCTTAAGGACTGTTTTGAACTAGAAAAACATCCAGAAACGGATGTCTCAGAACTTGGCCAATCACCCCAAGGGGCGGATGTCCAAGGGACCAATTGTTTTATGCCATTCAACACACTTCTGTGTATTAACATATAAAAGCTGTTCAGTCTTTCATTAAAGTTTCTTGCCTTGGACCATCTTTTGGGTGCTTGGACTGTGCCATTCTTTACCTGTTCGGGGGTGCTACAGCGACAGTTCCCCTCTCATTTCTGTATTTAAAGCCCGCATTTAATAATAATAATTTAATAAATTCCTCCCTGCTCTGTCTCTGCAGTGCCTTGGATTATCACAAAGCTGTCAGCAAGGTCCTCCAACAGCTCATCTTCCACGAGCCAAGAGCAGAGGTCATCAGACAAATAAATAACTGGTTAGAAGTTAAGGAACAAAGCGGAATCTCTGCGATGCCACGCTGAGAACACGAGCCAGCCTGGGGAGCAGGAGCAGCACAATCACAGCAGCACAGGCCTGCACCCAAATTGAGCAGTGGGAGCAGTGGTAAGTCTGAGTGGCAGACTCATGTGTGCAAAATTGACAGAAAATGCCTCTAGGGATGTGTAAAAACACTGAAACACTCAGGTTCATGACAAGAGCTGTGATCAGAGGGACTGTGAAGGCAGCCTGGAACAGCAAGAGCCTGGGCACAACCAGCTCTTGGATGGAAGAATTTGTTCTGTACCACAGAAAGATGATTTTTATTATTATTTTTCTTCTTGTTCATTGTTCCTTTTCTTTCTAAATCCCTCCAGAAAACACCAGGGGTTATGTGTTAAGGGCTGCAGATGTCAAAGAATGCTCTCTGGTGCATTTAACAGCTCCTTTATCCCTTCTGAAAGGACCTGGGGTCAGCAGTACAGACTTGATACCTTCAAATGGTTTTTTAAAAGCAGCATTTACAGTCTGAGTATTCTTAACTCAGTGTTAGCACCACATGCCTTAAAACATAGATTTCTTTTTACACCGTGAGTTAAAGGCCAGAAAATCAATGAAATAAAATAAATACACCCGACTGTGATCTCTCCTGCTGCTTGAGCTTATTTCAAGGATGTCAGAACTGCATTCACCCAAAAGCTATGAAGGCGGCCAGGGATGAAGCAGCTTCAGCTCTAACTCTGGAGTGTGGCTTCAAGTTCTGTGTGGTGAATAACTGGAAAGTGGTGGATGTGATAACTAGAAGGAAGGTTTCAGTGATGAGTAGAGGGACCATGGAGCAGTAGGGATGGTGATTTAGGAGAAACTGGAGTAAAGAGAGTGAACAGATACTTGGATAAACAGAGTGGGGAAAAGGCAGCTCAGGTCTGCCTCAGGAATAAGTTGGAGCTCTCTCAAGGAGCCCGTAAGGGTGCAGAAATATAATTCCAGCAGTTTGTTTGGAGTGTCAGAAAGCTGTCAGCAAGGTCCTCCAGCAGCTCATCTTCCACGAGCCAAGAGCAGAGGTCATCAGACAAATAAACAACTGGTTAAAAGTTAAGAAACTAAGTGTGGGGGTAAATGGCCAGTTTTCAGAGGACACAACCACCTGTGGTGTCCATCCAGTACCTTCCTAAGAGAGCAGGGGAAAAAGGAATGAAGGCAAAAATGACAAAGTTTGCTGATGATGCAGAGAGAAGAGTGAAGATAAAGTCCAACTGAAACATTAAACTTGTTTGCTTCTTGATCCTGACAATATCTGAGTCTCCCAGCTAGGGCTGCACTCAGAGCAGGGCTCCAGCAGCAAAGGCTCCTCTGTGCTCACCCAGACCACGGACACCCCTTGTGATGGAATCAATGTGCTCACACAGACCATGGACACCCCTTGTGATGGAATCAATGTGCTCACACAGACCATGGACACCCCTTGTGATGGAATTCATGTGCTCACACAGACCATGGACACCCCTTGCGATGGAATCAATGTCAGGATACTGAACAGCCAGGTGGGTCCCTGCACTCTGCCCCGGGCACGGCTGTGGTGCTGGAGCAGCTCGTCAGAGGGTCTGCCAATGAGAATTTGAAGTGGAAATGCTTCCAGCTGCTGGGCAGAGGTGGCACAGGTAGCAAAGGCAAAACTCTGCCCTTCCCTTCTGCCCCAGTGAAGTGCTGCCAGCTCCTATTGCTGTCTGTGCATGGCTGAGGGATTTCTCACTGCTGGGCTGCGAGGAGGAGGCACAGCCAGATGTTGCACTGGCACAGAGTCCTGGACCATCCCTTGGATAATATCCCAAGGGGACAGGAAATCAGCCAAGGTCAGCACAGGTCACCCAGAGCCTCTTTGCAAAAAGCTGTGGGACATTAATTGCAGTCATCGCCGAACTGAGTCACGCACTGCTGATGCAGGCTGGCAAAAGGAGCTTCAAGGCACTCAAATCCTTGAGTGTTTTGCTTGCACTTCACACCGGAGGTGTTTAAAGGCTCACAACAACCATCCTCCCCTGGAGCAGGTGCCCAGCCTCTCTCATTTGCATTGGACACGGCCGACTTGCAAAGTGGGAAGTGCTTAAGGCACCCTGCCAGCCCCTGAGCCTGCCTGTGGTTCTCACCTTCGCTGTCCCAGCCTGGAGAACCATCTTATTCCAAACACCCTGCTGAAAACAGTGCTGGCTTTTCAGCCCTGCTAAAAATAGTGCTGGCAACACGGGAATAGCCAGGCTGTGGGCTAGCAAGGAATTGTGGTGGCAGGGATGAGACAGGCTCCCCTCTGCCAGGGGCTCAGGAGGGGACCAGAGCAGCCTGAAGCACTCTGAGCCAGAAGATGTGTGGGAAACCTCCCTGCAGCAGTGAGCACGCAGTTCAGAGGCAGCATTCCCTCTCTGCACACACGGAACAGCCTTCACGGTGGAGTCAGGGTGGCTTTGAGCACAGCCATGAAATGATGCACTGAGTTTCACTTGAATCTCTTCAGCTGCACAGCCCTGGGATGCTGCAGCGTGAGACAGGGTGCAGAACAGGAGGGTTACACAGCAGAAAGCCAGTACAGCTGGAACAGAGACACTTACAGAGACAACAGCTCAGTCAGGGGGCCCAAAGCTGCACCCCACAGCACCCTGAGAGGAATCGAGAGGTGACGTGCTCAGGGTCTGGAGGTACAGAAGAGAATTTCAAACTGCTGCTGGTTTCTGCACTGAGTGGGTATTTTTTTATCCTTTGGGGTGTTTTTTCATTAATACAGGTGTTCGTACGTTTTTTAAATTATTCTGTCCCTCATAATATCCTTTTAATTATTCATCCCTGGAAAACCAGGGATGCTGCTCCCTTTGTCTCACCAATAAACCAGCTTTGACACGCCTTCCAAAACCCAAACCCCTCCCCATCTTCAGCCATGTGCAGCACCCAAAGGCCATGGCACACTGCAAAGGCAGGTCCCAGCCCACTGGGAACAGTTTCTTCTAAATTTAAAGACCTCCAAATGTGCAGCATTGGTACAATAAACAGGTTCTGAAGCCACCAGGGTATTTTATGCTGCAGCTTTGTGGTGACTTTCATGCAACATCTTCATGGTGATTTTTTGTGGCTGCTGCCACAAGTTTTTCTGTGCCATGGCTGGGAAATCAGCAGAGAGAATAAAATATTGGCAGTGAGTCCAAGCTGGGCAGGGTGCTGTGTCCACACGCAGAGGGAGGTGAGAGGAGCTTTGGATGGCACCAAGTGCTTGAGGAATAAGAGGGAAATGATCTCATGGTGCCAGGAGGGCACTGCCAGAGCAGCTCAGCATGGGGAGAGCAGGAGGGGAGGCAGGGTGGGAGCAGCACAGCTGGGGCAGGCCGGGTGTTTCCCTCGGTGTGGCCTCGGCCACCACAGTGATGCAAACTCGTGATAAACTGATTTATCCCAGAGCAGTCGGTCTGACAGGGGCAGAAGGGCATTGCCTGGGCTGCAAATGAGCAGTTTCATGGGCTTGTCTGCACCCCCTCCTCACACCAGTGCTGGGGTGAGCCCCCAGCAACCCCAAGCCCACCCTGAGTCTCCCCATCTGCTGCAAGCAGCCCCTTCCCCTTCAGGGGGGCAGCACCTGGAAATAAAATAGCCTCCATCAAGAAAAGTGTTACTTTGGACCAAACCAAGGCAAGGAAAAGCATTTTGAGACAATCAAACACGCTTCCCAACTGTGGAACCAGGCACCTGCTCAGTCTTCCCGCTGCTTTGGACTGGGGAATTAAGGCACTTATTCTACATTAGAGCCATTTCCAGGGGAATTTCCCTCTGACACAAAATGCCAGTGGCCACATCCCTCTCAGGGAGGGTTTTCAAAATGCAGGAGCAAACAATGGTGGGCAGGGACAGTGGGCAGGGGGGTGCTGCACCCTGGCAGAAGGGAAATTAAAGAAGAAACCACAAGAGAGCGTGGCACAGGTGAAGTGCCACATCCATTGCTCACTTCAGCCAACATCCTCCAGCCTGTTCCTACATCAAAACCTCCAACAGAGGAACAAACGGTGCCCAGGCACCTCCCCTGTGCCCTGCAGGGTCCTTTGCTGCTGCCCACACCTTGTGCTGGTGACACAGGTGTCCCTGCAGAGAGGGACTGTCTGACTAGCACAGATGAGGCATCTGCTCCCTGTTCTTCATCCCAGGAAGCAGCCCATGGAGGGCAAAATGCTTGATTTAAAAGCTGGCACATACTTTCAAGTCTTTTAACTAACACCTGTCATTTTTGGCTGTGCTTTTAGCTCAAAGTCTTTCCTTTCCAAGGCCCCTGCACAGAGCTGTTCCCACCTGCCTCGGCGGGGAGCTCACAGCAGTGCACAGGGAACAGGAGGTGCATGAGCAAATCCCTGAGGAGAGACTTAGCTGCTGGATTTTGAGGAGAAGAAAGAGTTTATCTCACTCAAATCACCCAGCCAGTGGGTGACCCAGCCTGTCCTGCAGCCCTCTCTAAGCACAGGTTGGTACCCAGTGCCACCACCCTCACTGGGTGGCAGGAACACCTCCATCAACTCAGCCTCGAGGAGAGATGACTGAGGGGACCTGGGGACCTCATCCCTGGCTTCAGTGTCTGCAGAGAGGGCCAAGAGCAGGGACCAGGCTCTGCTCCAGGGCCCCCAGCCACGGGACAAGAGGAACAGGCAGAAACCTCCCTTGGACAGGAGGATGAACTTCCCTGTGCAGTGACTGAGCACTGGATTGCCCAGAGAGGCTGTGTCATCCTCACTGGAGAAATTCCAGAACCTGGACACAACCCTGTGCCCTGTGCTGTGGGATGGCCCTGCTGGAGCAGGGAGGTGGCACCAGATGAACCACAGGGATCTCTTCCAGCCTGACCCATCCCGTGTGACCCCACACACCACAGACTGAGCCAGGGGGCACACCCTGGCCAGGGCACAGGCAGCTGCATCAGCTGGGGCTGCCCATGGCCTGGGGCACCCCCTCTGTATGGCTTATGGAGGGGGGCACAGCCCTGCCCCGGCTTGGTGAGCCCCAAACTGCCCCTGGCACCGCTTGCTGGCAGGGACTGGGTGCTGCTGATGCCCTCAGAGACCCGAGGGGCCGCGGTGCAGAGCAGAAAGGGGCTGCAGCCCCAGAGAGGCTGACACAGCACCAGGAGGACTCTGGCTCAGTTTGGTGACGCTGCCACAAGGGGGAAAAAAGGACTTTACTGTCTCCTTTACTGTCTCCTTTGCTGTCTCCTTTGCTGTTCTGGCCCGAAGTGAAGACAGGCACTAGAAGTCAGCACTGAGCCACCATCGCTGGGCATGGGTTACCCACCAGAGTAAGCAAGGACATGTATTCTCTGGGAGTGTAATTTACTGCAGAAAACAGCTTTTTAAAGGAGAATTTGAATTAGCATCTGCTGCTCCAGAGAAGTGACCCAGAGCAGCACCAGCTGCCACATCCCCAGCCCCTCCCAGCTCTGCCCCGGTGTGTGCAGGGTGGCAAATGCCACCACCGAGCCCACAGTGGCACCAACTCAGAGCAGTGACATTTGCTGCTCTTTATGCGCTGCCAGACAACTTTTCACACTTCATCTCTTGTCTCCTGTGAGAGGGTTTTGAGAGCTCCAGAAGAAATCTTTGCTGCCAGGCTGAGGATGTTGTGTGCTGCCCTCCACGCTGAGAAAACACCTGGGATCGGCAGCAGGAGCTTTAGCTGCAAATCATGATTTTTTTCCTATTTTTTTCTGGCCCCAGGGAACTTTCCTGAATCTTCCAATTCCCAGCTGTGAGGAACCAAGCTGAGAAATACAGAATAGTGTCCCAGGAGGGAAGAGGGCAGCTGGAGAGGAGGAGAGGCTGAGGGCAGGGATCCAAACTGCAAAGGGATGCTGTGGTCAGCACCAGGCAGATCAGAGCACGGAGGTGCTCAGGATATATGAGATAGAAAATAATGGCAAAGAGGCTTTTTTCTCTAGTCCAGCAACAGCTTCTGGCCCTGCTCTGTCTGCGAGGAGGACACTGCCACATCAAGGACCTTCTCTCTCCCAGTGGGAGCAAATAAAGCACTTTGCCAATGGCTTCACTCTCAGTGCTCACCCAGGGACTGTTCTGCTCCCTGGAGTCACCCAGGCAATGGGAAGCTGGATCTTCCTCAGAAGACAGCCTGAGAAGCAGCTCCCATCCCAGCTTTCCCAAAGGTTTCTCGGGGCCAAACACAAAATGCAAAGTTAGAGCAAACAGGTACATTTGAGAGTGTTCGGGCTGGGGTTTCTCAGCCAACCCTTGCTAATATAAGATCTATTTTTACTGTAAAATCCGGCTTCCACATGGATTTGCTCTCAAGCCAAGCCCTCACCCCACTCAAAAGCCTGTCCCTGAGCAGGGCCCTGCTTTGCCCACTGTGGGGCAGGCACAGCCAGAGCTCACCAAGGTGCTACCACAGCCACCCTGGGCAGCTGCAGCCAAACTGGGGTCCCACTGCAGGAGCAGAAGACCTCAGACACGAGATGTACCCCAAGGCACCCAGACTGCAGAGTGTGGAAGGCTGAGAACGTGGAAGCAGTGATATAAATACCCAGGGAAAGAGGCAGAGGAGGGAGCAGCACTGGGTAACAGGGATGCAGGATGGGTGTGCCAGGGCTAGGTGCTGTGCCAGGAGCTGGTTTCTCCCAGGAGCCCAGTGCTGGGATGCATCACCTGCCCACTGCGGTGCCCAGTGCCAGGCAGTGAAGCAGGCAATGGGCCTGCCAGGCATCTCCCACACCCCTGTGTCCTGCAGGAGACACCGGGCAGAGCTGAGAGCTCCTCACTTCCCCCTGGCACAAATCAGGAGCAGTTCCCTGCAGTCCACAGAGGGAACTGGGAGCGAGAGCAATCCCATTGTGTGCGAGCAACCAGCACAACGTTCAGCTGCTCACAAAACAATCCAGAGCTCAGCTTCAGCATTCCCCAGCTCGAACCCCATCCAAACATTGCTCTGTTTCAAGGTGCTGGGTTGATCTCACCCTGTCTTTGAGTATCACTGAGGAAAAGGAACCATCCAAACCCCAAACAACTCAGGTAATATTTCATTTCTGCCAGCCTGAGCTGTCTCAGATGCTGTGGTGTGTGATACCACTGCACAGATTCATCTCTTCATACGCCATCCAACCCAAATAAACTTGGGCTTCGCTTTGGAATTGATCTCCAAATCAAGGAGCTCTGCCGTTTCCCTGGGCAGCCCATCCTCCCGCAGGAATCTGACCCTCCCGCAGGATTTTAACCCTCCCTGGCCCACTCTCCTTCCCCAGCCGGGCTGGCTTTGCTCAGGCAGAGTTAGGAATTCGGGAATTTCCTGTGCAGTGTATGGAGAGTGCTTTGCCTTTCACCAGTCCTGGGATGAAACAACCTGAACCTCTCTCATCCCCATCCGGGCAGGGGGAGGCAGCTGAACAAGCCGTGATTATCAAACCCTGCTTCTTTAAACAGCTCTTCACTGGCTGCAGTCAAAGCCACGCTATGCCTAACGTCAGCGGGGAGCAAAAATAGCCGGCACGAGTGGAGGGAGGGGAATGTGAGTATTAAGAGCGCCCAGATTTCAAACATACTTGGCTTGGCAGCACGCTCCCTTCCTGCCCCTGCCGCTCCAGATGCGACAGAGCACCGGGATCTCTCACTCTCTGCCCATGAAGAAGGATTCTCTTCTTTCTTTTTTTCCTCTTTTTCTATTTTTCTTCCTTTAAGTTTCAGCTTTGATACTACTAGATCGATTTTTTTCTGAATTTTCTTTCTCGTAGGAAACTTCATCTGCCGGATTTAAAAGCAAGGTTTGAGCAGGAGAAATTAATTTCTGTTTACGGCTGTAAATATGCGTGGTACTCCTGTGGGATGATATCGTAGAGGGAAAGGCAAGATTGGCTGGGAAAATCGCCTGGACCGTAAGGTGCTTGAACGGCTGCTCGGAATAACAAGCTCTCTATTGTGTGTGCATGTGCGTGAGTGTGTTTGTGTGCGAGTGCAGCAGCGATGGGAACTTTAAAATGATTCAAGGGTTCCCCGTTTGGCTTAATTTTTCCCCTCTAGCTCTGTCTGCAGATAGGTGAAATGTCTGAATGGAATTGGTGCTGCAGGAATTTTATGAATGGAGCAAAAGGCAGGTTCAGCAGAAGAGGAGCAGAGCAGGGAGATGCAGCGGGCTCAGCTCTCTCCGGCGGGAGCTGGCACTCCAGGGAACTGCACAGACGGGCACCAGCATGGCACAGATCTGCTGCAAGTCCCTGGGACACCAACTGAGGCAGCTGCAAGGAGGCAGCACCTGAGCCATGGAAATACGCTCCTGGAAATGAGCTCTCACTGACACCGAGCCGAGAGCTGCGTGTGGGACCAGCCCCGGGCTCAGCTGGAGCATCCCGTGCAGAGCTGCTCATTTCTGACCCAGGCTGCTGCTGATTGTGAGGCAGAGGAGCAGCCACAGCTCCCGGAGCAGCCACAGCTCCCGGAGCAGCCGTGTGTCGTTCATGGGAGACACCTTCAGCGCCAGCACAGCTCGGACACCAACATCCATAAAGGGGACAGCGAGGGAGCAGGACAGGCTGGCGACACCTGCCCTACAGCAGGAGGGCACTGCACAGCACAGCAGGAGCAGGACCAGGCAGATTTGGGGTTGCAAGGTCCAAGAAATGGATCTTGATGCTGGCGAAGCTGCTGGGGACCAGCCCAGAGCAGCGCTGTCCTGAAGGAGCACTGAGCACTGCAGAACCACGCTCATCTCTCCCACTGGGATGCTGTACTCAAGGGACTGGGGTGGGAGATGGGACCTGTGTGTTTCTCTTTGTTTTGCACTTCTATCCCAATTGCTAAGTGAGGAAATCTCCCTCTGTACTGGATTGTCCTGTGTTATACAGAGTTTTTATGACATCTCTGTAGCACCCATCACCCTCAGTGGGTGGGAATGGGGAGAGGGTGAGGGTAAGTCACGGAGAGGATAAAAATCGTTCATCCTCCAGTGCCACAGAGGTCAGTCAGGGTGACACCAGGGCAGCAGGAGAGGGCCTGGGACTGTAATCCTCCTGCCAAGGAGATAGTGGGAGGAAAGAGGCAAAGGAGTCAGAGCTGGTGAGGAGGCAAAGGGACACCTAACTCACTGGGAAAAGCTGTGAATTCCCTGGATAAAACAAATCCAACCTGCCTAGAGGAACAAGGCAGAGGGGAGTCTTTGCCTGCTGAGCCCTACAAGGACAAGGCAGTCCAGCACCCCTCCCCCTGAGCATTTTCCAAAGAAAAAGAGACAGTCTGAGTGCTGTAAAACACAGTGCAAATTCACTCCTGTATGCAGTGACCTTTAGGATGGCACAGGCTTTTAGTATGCCTTAAAATGTGGGCATTTTAGCTACTTCTTCAGCATATCCCTGAGGTAGGTTTGCTCTCCTTTTGCCTGTGCCCAGAATGAATTTAAAACAACACAGCCCTGATCTGTGCAGCACTGAGTCTGAGCTGAGCAGACGCTCCAACGTCCAGAGTTGCCTCGCACGTTGCAGAGCAACCTCTCACCTCGCTGCTCAAGGCTGCTCAGGCACGTTCACACCCAGCTCTGGCTGAAACAGATCTGTTTTACAGACACACAGAACTCTCTGGTAGAGAGAATCCACAGAACTGGACAGAGAGCATGAAAAACCCCGTGTTTACAGACACAGAAATCCCACAGGGAAACTACACTTTGCTTTATAAAGTGCCTTTTCCTCCATCACTCAAATACTGTTTGAAACTGCAGGACAGAGGAGGAGCTTCTCATTCACGGGAAGCTGCTCTGCGAAAACACTGCAGCAATGCTGGACAGGACTTTGAGTGCACCTCTAACACAGAACAGACAATTCGGCTGCAAATGAGAAATCTAAAGTTTGTTTTCCCTTTTTAAGTGTCTTCCACTCCTTCAGAGTTAAGAATGTAGAAACGAGGTTTAAGCAATCATGCTCATAGCTCTGTGAATTTAGGAAGGATGTTTTTTTGCTCCAACCCCAAACTAAGGACTGCAGTAAGTGGTTCCAGTGATCCACACAACCTTTTTCGTCTCTTTTCCGTGGACACACCTCACAGCTGGGCTCTTCTAATGAGAGCACGAGCCCTGCACGAGCAGCCTCAGTGCCAAAGACCTTTGGTACATGCAGGCAGTGCAGATGTGTGCTCAGGGACAGGTAACTTCTAAATGATCTTTTGTGTTGCTCTGGCAGATTTCTAACATGTTGGTTTTGATGTCTTTTCCCTAGTGGAGAATGCAGATGGTCCTTGGATGAGATCCAGCTAAGAAATGGTTCAACATCTCCCAGCAGCCACACTTCTCAGAGAAGGAAGGAGCTCTCGGAGCTTCCTCAGACCCCTGTGACATGAGCAAAGCCTCTGGCATTTAAACCCAGGAGGATGTCCCTAACTGAGGAGCTGGAGAGCCACTTCCCTGCCACCCCCTCCATGGTGACAGACACGAGTGAGGACAGCCCGTTCAGGATCAGGCCCAACGTCTCCGCCAACGGCACCGGGGATGGGTGGGCAGCGGGCTCCACGGAGGACATGGTTGCCATCTGCACCATCGGGGCCATCCTGTCCCTCATGTGCGTGGTCGGGGTGACGGGCAACGTCTACACGCTGCTGGTGATGTGCCACTACCTGCGCTCCTCCGCCTCCATGTACATCTACATCATCAACCTGGCGCTGGCCGACCTGCTCTACCTCCTCACCATCCCCTTCATCGTCGGCACCTACTTCATCCAGAAGTGGTACTTCGGGGACGTGGGCTGCCGCATCCTCTTCAGCCTGGACTTCCTCACCATGCACGCCAGCATCTTCACCCTCACGGTCATGAGCACGGAGCGCTACTTCGCCGTGCTGAAGCCCCTGGACACGGTGAAGAGGTCCAAGAGCTACCGCAAGGCCATCGCTGTGGTCATCTGGCTGGTGTCGCTGCTGCTCACCCTGCCCATGCTCATCATGATCCAGCTGGTGCAAAGGGACAACAAAAGCATCTGCCTGCCCACCTGGAGCAAGCTGTCCTACAAAGTCTATCTCACCATCCTTTTTGGCACCAGCATCGTGGGCCCCGGGGTGGTCATCGGCTACCTTTACATCCGCCTGGCAAAGATTTACTGGGTGTCACAGACTGCGTCCTTCAAGCAGACCAAGAGGCTGCCCAACCAGAAGGTGCTCTATTTAATCTTCACCATAGTGCTGGTCTTCTGGGCTTGCTTCTTGCCTTTCTGGATATGGCAGCTCCTCTTCCAGTATTATGAATCCTTCCCTTTATCTCCCAAGGTGATGAAGAACATTAATTACTTGACGACCTGTCTGACCTACAGCAACAGCTGCATCAACCCCTTCCTCTACACCCTGCTCACCAAAAACTACCGGGAGTACCTGAAGAACAGGCAGAGGTCTCTCAGCAGCAGCAGCGGGTACTTCCAGAGGAGGAATCGTTTTCAGAGGATTTCAGGGAGATCCCTGTCCACGAGCAGCCAGCACTGCACAGAGACTTACGTCCTTGCTCACGCTCCTTTGGGAAACAGCAGTGCCTGAAGGCAAACTATATCTCCAGGAACAATCGATATTGACTTCAATGCTGCTTTGATTTAAAGTGTACATTGTACAGCCTTGGCAGACCCAGAATGTGCACACACTTAGTCCAGAGGCTGTGCCGTGTGTCTGTTCTCATTTCTCCCGTGCCACTGATTTGATGCTAGCAGCACTCAGCTGAACATCTATCTAAATAGCCTTTCACTTTTTATCTTTATATTTTATAGTGTATGTCTCCTCAAGTAGCCATCAATAATGAAAGCCTATAACAGGGCCATGATTTTTAATAGTATCAGCCGTCTCACAACATTTAAAATTATGTTACCCCATGAATGGCTGTAGTTTGTTCTTTTTTTTTTCCTCAGCAGTAGTGCTAAATTTGTAGTTGTATGAGGACTGAAAACAATGAAATAAAGAAAAAGCAGCTGATGTTTGTGACACACCATGCAGTTTGCATTTGGGGTAGGACTGGACAACGTGGATGACGCATATCCAGGGCTGCTTTGTCCTGGTTTGGGTCATATTCACATTTACTCTGCACTCTTGTGTATGCACTGGGCTGGATTCTCCAGTCACACAGGGGTGTGCAGTGCAGTTACACCATGGTTCATGTCAGCACAGGCTGCCCCTGACAGTGCCACAGGCAGGGAGCCCTCAGCATCCCCTACTGCACTGACCCAAACACCCACGGGGAGCAGCATCATCTGTTCTGGACAAGCCTATCCACCCTCTGCCCTCCTCCAAGGAGGAACTGGGAACCTCTGATGTTGCTATCCTCAGGGCATCCACTGGCAAACTGCAACATCCAGCCTGAAGCACCAGACCTCCACTAGCAAGTCCAGGAGGAAAGGACAGAGGGAGAGGAGGGGGTTGAGGAGATGTGATTTTCCCTGGGCAAAGCAATGTTCCCTGAAGTGCTTAATACTCCCAATTATAAAAGTGCTGGTTCTCAGTTAGAGAGACAACTTGTTCCCTTCACTGGAGGTGATTTGGCCTTTCTGCTGCAAAAAGCAAACTGAGTCCTTCCTACACCAAGAACACATTGCCTGTCCTGGCTTTCACCAATGATCAGGCATCATTAGTATAAATATATAATCCCTGATGTCTGGCACTTCCCCAGTGAGTCTAAAAGTATCTTTTCTGAGATGCTGCCAACCTCCATCCAGGAGTCCTGTGCTTGCATCAGCCCTGCTAGCTCATTAGCAGGGATGTGAGGATGCAGTGCCAACACAACCCCAACCAAGGCACAGAATTAGAACCAAATGAATGCTGAGAGATGAACTCAGAACTGCAGTGTGAAATCCCTTTGGCAGTGAGCTCTGTTTGCTTAGACCAAGCCTGAATTCAGGATTTAACCATCTATTCCCCTTCAAGGTGTTTAAATGGTCGCTGCTCATGGGGACAGGGCAAGCTCTGCATGGAGCAGAGCCTGTGGATGGAGGTGAAGAGGTTTGTTATGGAATCATAAAGGTTGGAAGAGACCTTCAAGACCGAGTCCAACCATTACACCAGCACCACCTCCTTCACCACATGTCCCCCAGTGCCACAAACACACACATTTTGAACATTTCCAGGGATGGTGATTCTACACATCCTTGGGCAGCCTGTTCCAATGCCTGACCACCCCTTCATGGAAGAATTTGTCCTAATATCCAATCTAAATTCCTGAACTCGTTTTCCTCTTACATAGTCAGGTGTTTATCATGAGTCAGAATGTAAAGTTTCACCTCCTTTTTTTTCTTTCAAATGGCAGTTTTAGCTTCTCCTTGCTCAGGAAGAACCAGACAAGCTCAGAAGGAGCAGTTCCCATGGTTGTGAAGGAAAGCTGCTGCAGCCTGAGCCTTTAGAAAGCACAGCCCATCTTGCCTAAAATCAGACAGTCAAAATGAAAGGGGGTTTGGAAATCTCAACTCATCCAGATGTCACACACCAATGCAGACAGTGCAGAAGCTACTGAAAGATATTGGAGCACATCTGCCTTCAATTATTCAGTCTGACCCCTTCAACCTCAGCAGCTCTGCTCTGTCTCCTCCAAACTCTCCCCAAGCAATCCATCTCACAGAAGAGTTGCAAAATGCCTTTCACGACTCTGTCAGTGCAGCGTGAGCAGTGTGTTGAGGGCATGAGGCCATGCCAGAGGTCCAGGGAAAGGAGCTGGGGTTCCCAGTTTCCCTGGGAGAACACACAGCCTCAGACCCGGGCTGCACAGTCTCCTTTCTCATTTGAAGCTTGTGCTGTCTCAGCTTGTGATGTGTTTGTCAAATCAGCACAACAAAGCCAAGAGGAAAGGCACCCCTGAGTCAGGGGCTGGCTGTGGGTGATGCTGCTGTCAGTGCTGGGTCATCTCTAAACGATGAGATGTCTCATTCAAGCTTTTCCCTTCCCACCCCAGGCTGGAGCTGGTTTTTGCTCCTTCAAACGCTCCCATCCTTCAGCACTCAGCTCAGGCAGCAATAAGGGAATATTATTCCAAGCCTGCAGGTACAAGCAAGGCTCTGAGCACTTCCCAAGCAGCATCAGTCCCAGCCCTGCATCCCAAACTGACTTTACAGAGCACCAGCCACGCTCAGACACAAAACATCAGGGAGCTGTTCTCTGCCTGAAACCAAACAGCAGCTCAGCCTCGAGGGATGAGAGAGCCTGCTGAATATTAGCAGGGGAGCAGGAGCAGCCAGTGAGAGCCAAAGAAGGAACTGCCTCCTCCAAGACATAGATTAATTGTGTGTTTAATGATAGCCATAAAATTATTGTGCCCTATTTATTCCTCCTTGCACAAACCCATCATCAGTCAAAGACCCAAGAGCAGGCCTTTGCATAAATAAAATCCGAAACTGGCGTGAAAGGGAAGTGTGTGTACATGTGGCTGTGTGCTGGCATAGCTCAGACCTGACTCTCTTTGTTACTTTTCTCCTGGGGGGTGAGGCCAGGAGCTTTTTCATGATCCCAAATCTTTAAGTCCCCCCATCTCTGAGGTATTTGGTGCCCACCAGACTGGAATCACCAGCTGAACTCCAGATAGTGAAAGCCAAAACACTGAATTTTTTGCCCATTTAAGCCTGGAAGCATTAACAATGTCTCAGAACTCATAGAAAGTACAGCTGTAAATACACTAGGATTTTCCAAAAGGGCCAGGACAAGGATCAGTCCTCCTACAGCTAGGAAAGGCCAGGTACCCACTCTGGTGGCTGAAACAGGCAGCAAAGTACAGCTGGGGCCAGGCAGTGTTCTCAGCTGGGTATGGGCTTTGCCAGAAAAGGATGACGTCTATGTTTACCCAAACTATTTGCAAATCCACCCAGAAATTTAAGAATCTTTCTGGAAATTCTTTTATTTCTTTTTTTTCCAAATTCTGAATTGTCTCATTTCAGCCTTTAGGAGGCAAAACAGCACAATTTCTCACCCCAAGATGAAGCTTTACCCATCAGTTTGCTCACACTTAATTTTAAAAAGCCTTTTTCCATTTTGTTCAAACCACAGGGCTCTTACAAAAGTCCTGTGGTCCAAGGAGGAAAGCAGAGAGCAGCTGTGCATCCCTCTGTCCAAACCCTGCCTGGGCAGGGTGGTGCCCACCAAACTGCCACCCCCTGCCCAATTCCCACATGCCACAGCAATCACAGCACAAATCCCCCTCCTCAGCTGCTGATGGAGCCTGATTTGAGATCATCAACAACCCCAGGTCCAGTTTGAGCCCCCTCCTTGTTCCTGCAGCCCCGTGGCTGAGGATCCCTCCTCCTGTGAGTGTCCCACCTCACCCGCTGGGACACAGCCAGCCCAGGAGCTCTTTGGCCTCCAAGCACCCAGAAACACCCCAGCACAAGCTCCCACAGAGGTTCAGGGCAATTTATGCACATTTTGCTTCACTTCCAGCTCGAGGTGAGGCTGGCTGGGTGAGGAGTGGGATTTGAGGAGCTCTTTGGCTCTTGGTCAGCAGCTCAGTGATTACTGACAGGGCCAGGGGTGAGGGCTGGCATGTGGGACAATTTCCAGATCATCAGGTGATCTTTCATTTCTCTGGGGTGTGTGCTCAGAAACTTCTCAATTCAGTGTTTGCTTCAGGGCATTCAGAGGAGAGGCCAAAGGCTGAGCAGAGCTTGGAGAGCAAATCCACACCTTGGCAGAGAAAAAACATTCCTCTTGCCAGTGCTGCCCCAGTGGCATCTGCTGTGGCTGCCACAGAAGGATGTGCCCACGGAAATTACCTGTCCCAGCCACGTCTGAGCAGCACACTCACACTGGCTGCTTTGGGGTTTTCCTTTCCCAAAATGCACAATTAAATCCTGAGACCTCCACACAGCCCTTACTCCTTCTCCAGATCAAGGTCCAGCTGTCTCCAGTGCAACAGGGAAGAATTAACTGAAAGAAAAATATCAGACCCTGTCTTGTGCTTGGCAGCTTTGCTCTAAAGTGCCACCTGAGCACACTGAATGTTGTCCTGTGCACCCCTGGACCCAGGGCAGCCCTGCATCGGGATCTTTGCCATCTCTTTACTGCATGAGCTGCCATATCCTGGCAAACAGAGTCAGTTCTAAATGACTCTGACCACTTCTGCACCTCCAAAATCAGTATCTTATCTGCAAGTCCTGCTTAGACTTGATTTTCAGCTGAGGATGCTGATGCAGGCACATCAGAAGTGCAGTGGAATCAAAGTAATTGAGGAGACAGTGCAGTAGCAGAGAGTAAATTATGCTGCCAGAATATAGAGGGGTATTTGAAAGTGGGTTGGAAACGGCAAGGCAAGAGCAAAAGCAGATGATTTGTTGCTGACTCCCAGTTTTTCAGTGTAGAAAAAATGAAAACTCACTACAAACATTGCAGAAAAAAAGAAAAATCCCACATCTGTGAGTGAAAGCTGAGCAGCAGATAAATCCATTGCTGGTAGTAACAAAGCAGCTGATTTTTATTCTGGTTTCCCAGGAACAAACACCCCACCAACGTACTTAAAGATCAGGGAATCCACCTGTCAAAAACTCTGAGTTTTCAATGCACACTGAAGGCTTGCTGCTAAATCCACTCTTCCCAAACATTTATCACCTGTGAAGCCATCTGTCTGCGAGGAAAGCACATGTTTTTGCCAAAAGAGAAAGTGCAAATATCACAATTTGTGTTTCAAAGACCAAACCACTCAAGCATGCATAATTTCAACTGTTATTAGCTTTAATTACATGCCGAGTAGCTGCTGTTATTAGTTTAAAGCTGTCTAGGAAGATGATAAAATAGCACAATAAGAGCGAATATATGACAAAAATCAGTGAAATAACCTGCCTCAGTGACAGAGTGGAACGTCCAGAGGCACAGGAGCAGACAGGACAGGATTTGCCACAGCAGCTCTGACTCTTTCTACCATCCCTGGCCAATTCTGGCATCTCCCTTTCACAGACATCCTGGAACTCCCATAACAGAGTTAATTCACTGGCATCAGCTGCAGTTCCAGCCACAAAACATCCAAGACCTATTTTTTTTAATTTGTACCAAAGGCAGCACAAGGGGTGCACCCACCAATGGACAGATCCTCACAATAAATTAATCCTTGTGGGAAAGAAAGGCGATGCCAGGAGTGAGGTGTGAGCATCAGTAAGGAAATTCTTTGAGCCCTATGAATATGAGAATCAAATATTATGACAAAGATTTCTAATTCTTAATCGCTGTTTCACAAAGGGAAAAAGAAAATCTTAAAAGGAGGGAGGTTTCATCCATACCCCAGTGGCAACAGGTACCCACATGCTTTGGGAATTAATGGCAACACTCCTTCCAAGGTTTTCCTTTCCATGTTGAATTTGGTGCCCAATCTGAGCACACTGGGCAGCAGAAGTGCACTTTGGCTTTATCTGTTTGTGTTTATTCGAAACACAACAGGAAGCACAGGCAGCAAAGCCTCCTGCTGATTGTTTAGTTTAGTTTATGGCTTGCTGCTCACAGGAGAGTGTAACATAATTAATTCATTAACTGCAAACGTTCCACAAACGGAATTGCTCCATGTTTATGTGAACTGCAAAACGTTTATGTGACTCCATGAGTCACTGGTCCTCTCTGGTATCCTCAGAGGAGAATTTCCTTCGGTATCCAGAACAGGGAGTGTAGAGAGCTCAGTTCTGAGCACAAGGCACAGGGTGCCACCAGCCCCAGCAGCCCCTGACCCAGCTGCCCTGCCAGGACCCCCTCCCTGGGGGTCAGAGGTTCACCATTCCAGCCCCTCCACCCGGGAGATGCTGGATGCCACCACCCGAGAGCAGCGTCTCCACTGAAGTCTAATGAGGAACAAATACTCAGGTGGTTTGGCAACACTTGGCAAAACCTGGAGAGGAGCAAGGCAGGAGCAGAGCAGCAGGTGGGGCCCACCTGGCACTGCCTGGGATGTGCAGGGAGCCCAAGGAAAAGAAAGCCTGACTGTGAGGAAAATGGGCCAAAGCAAGCAGGGAGCCCAGGACTGATGTGCTCAGTCATTTCTGTTTTGTGTGTCTGTTCATTGTGTTCTGTTTCATTTCTGGAAGAAATACTTATTTAATTTTGCACAGAGCCTGCCTATCCTGTGTTTTCAACTGAGGCTCTTAATTTCTTATTTCATGCAAGTTCAGCTTTCCGAGGAAAAGCCACAAGTCTCTGAACAATAAAAGGAGGTTTGTTTCCACTGGGGTCAATGCAGTTGTACCAGTTTACAAGAAAGAAAAAAACCAACCCAAACTCAAAACCAACCCAAACTCAAACCCAGGAACACTCCAGACATTTTTGACCCTCTGACTCCAGGAAACCTGCATTTCAGCTGCCCACATTAGTAACAGTCAAGCTATCAAATGACCCCATGAATGACAAGGTACTCCATTTGCTAGGGCTTGAAGTCTTCAAAAGTGAGACCTACCCCATCACACCCGAAGCTGTGCAAAACCATGTGATCTAAGGTGGAATTTCCAAAGTTTCCCAGTCCTTGGAGTATCAGAAAATGGTAATTTTCCTCTCTTTAAGGGCAGCCTGTGCTGTTCCAGCCTCCTCCTCCATGGCTGGGTTTCAGTACAGCAGCTTTGGCCATCTGGCTTCATTAGACCATCATCCCCAGCTTCTTTTTGATGGGCCAAAAATAGAAAAAGCAGTTTCCCTTTGGGCATTTATCAAGCTAACTGGTGGGTTGATTAAGATTTAGCTTAGCTAATTAAGGAGGAAAACATCTTTGTAAGCTGCTGGGTCTTGATTTGCTTTCTGCTGCCTAAAACTTCTTCCTTGGAAAGATTTGCTGGTGCACCAGAACAAACCCTGAGGCAAACACCAAATGCTGCCCCACTCCTACACTGCAGCAAGGAAGGAGCTTTAATTTGTGCTATTCCTCATCAATGGGTGGAGCTGAAAACCTCTAAGAGAAAACAAGCAGCACCAGCAGGATTTTGGGCACTCACGCAGACCCCACTGAAGTTGTTCTTTATGGCTGTCTTGCCCAGGCAGGTTGGGCACATCCATGCCCAGCTGGGAGAGGGCTCCATCCCACCCATGGAGCTGCCACCCTCAGATTCCCTGTCCAGCTTGAAGGGAAAAAAGACTGCCGTGCATGGAGCAGCTGTGCTCAGCCAGCAGAGACCTAAAAGCTCTTTCTGCCATTCTACAGGAACACCAGAATATTAAAATCCTTGACCAAAAAGAGAAACCCACAGGCTCTCAAACCCAGACGTGCAGTGGTTGAGGATGATCTTGCATGCTTAAGGATCACAAAAGACCTGCTTTAAACATTTTTCTGGAGAGAAAAATCCTTCTTAAATGTGATGAAAAGCAAAAGTCCAGCCTATATCCCAACACCCGAAGGACAAAACACCCTTCCCAGGAGCAGGAGGTGGTTATTGTACCCTTCCCACACGAGGAAATCCCCATCCCCAAGGCGTGGAGGGGAGCAATGGAGATGTGCTGAAGACACTTGGCTGAAACTGAAGAACTTTTGGTGAAACTGGCTCCAACACAGACTTTCATGTGAACCCCAGTCAATTCATTTTTCTGTGTTTGAGATTCTCATCACTAACCTGCCTTTTCTTTCCTCCAGTTTTGTCCCTCTCCTCTGTTTAGGACACAAACTCCCCAGGACACCAAGTGCCTCTTGCAAAGCTCAGCACAGTGGGGCCACAGACGGAACCAGTGACTTCAAAAGCAGTGTGACACAAACAGCAAATTCCAGCTGCTGATGGTAAAAGCAAAGGTATTTACCAGACAGAGCTTTAATCCTGTACAAAGGTGGTGCTGTGCTGGATGTCCACACCTGGACAGCACCCACCACCCGTGCTCCTGAGCAAGGAGGGGACAGGACATGTCCCTGCAGCAGAACAGACCTCACCCTGTGCTTGTCACCACCTCTGTGAGATGGCTCTGCCCTTCCTGAGCCAGGTTATGCAGCTGCCTCCAGAGTCATTGCAGCAAATATCTTTTTTTTCCTTTTTCTTTTTTCCGTTGAGTAATAAAGCAGCCTTTCTGCCCTGCTGTGAAAAGAATGGATATCTCTGGATATGTGCTTATGGAAGAGCTGCACTGGCATATTTAGAGCTTCTCTGACTGGTCAGGTAAATCCATCAGTGACATGCAAAAATGCTGCCCAAAGGGATCAGCTATCAGTCTGCAGGAAAGGCAGAAGTGAGAAAAGCAAGCTGCTGTCAGATGACCCCAGGATCAGTTAAGTGCAGTTGTTTCTCCTCAGAGAAGCTGCTGAATTTGCAGCTTTGGGAGCTTGGGTTATGCACAGCTCTACCCAGAGCTGCCCTGACACCCACTGCAGCTGCCCACAGCCCACCCAGCACACTGCACCCGAAAACTGCCTTTGAAGGATTTAGGAACTGTAGAAATTGGCTTTCCTGGGGCTTCTCCACACAAGCCTGTGAGCTCCTGGGTGTGCTGTGCTGAAGCTCAGCAAATAACAGAATATCTGGGAACCTCAGAGAGACCAAATCTCCCCACACAGCTGAGAAAGAGCAACAAGTTGGTGTGCACAGAGGGAAGGAGTTTTGGGGTCACAGTCTGCCAGATCAGGGTGGAGAAGGGTTGTGGATGTGTCCCCTGGGGGTTGGCAAACTCCTCCAGAATCTCAAACTGCTTAGCTCCAAACAGGAGGAGCTGTGTGGCAGCTCAGGGTGTCCCCTCTGCCTCTCCTGAGGGAAGGCGAGCTCCATCCCCAGGTCTGGACCTTGAATCAGCACTGCCACATTCCCGTGGACAAAGAAAAGCTCACAACGTTTGTTTTCCTTCCTGGAGGCCTTTGAGATCAATGCATGGAACAACAGTATGCCCTATACCTCCTGCATCTTCTTTTTGGCATAAACTAACACCCAGCTCTGTGTTTTCTTTATTTCTGAGCAAAATCATTCCCAAGAAGAGAGAGAATCTGCCAGCTTGGTTGGGAAAGGGAGAAAGAAACATTTGGGTGCAAGCAGGGAGACCTGAGAGCTCTGCCCAAGGCCACGTGAGCCAAAATCATCTGCCTGGCAAAGTGCATGACAGCTTCAGCCCCCTGAGATTTGGCTTCTCCTGGCTCTGGGGCCTGGGAGAGGGTAAGGAAAAGCCTGCCCTGAGCTGAAATGGGAATGCTGCTGAAATGGGAATGCTGCTGAAATGGGAATGCTGCTGAAATGGGAACCCTGCTGAAATGGGAACGCTGCTGAAATGGGAACGCTGCTGAAATGGGAACGCTGCTGAAACGGGAATGCTGCTGAAATGGGAATGCTGCTGAAGTGGGAAACTGAAATGGGAACACTGCTGAAGTGGGAAACTGAAATGGGAACACTGCTCAGCCCTGCGCCGCTCCCGACAGCGCTGAGTTATCCCTGGCACACATCCCCTGAGCTGAAGTGATGTTTATAAGGGTGCTCTTTTAAATGGAAGAAAAATATACCCACTCTGAATCCAATGGCAGACGTTTGCTTAGAGTGAAGTTTGGCCGGGGATGTGGAACAGGATTGTTCTGGCACCATCCAAGGCAGCTCCGCTCCTGTGGAGGTTTCTCTGTCTCCATTCTATTTATTTATGTACTTCTTGTGAACGTGGAGTTCTCATCCAGGGCTTGGCATGGCCTAGAGTGAAAGGGCTCACAGTGCCCACTGAGGGGGAACCCAAAACTGTGGGCAGCAGAGTAACCATGTGGGAGAGTGGATGCAGAGCTGTGGGCATATGAATGTGGTCATGTCAGCATGGAAGTGTTTGGAGGAGCAACTGGATGGTCCTTTTGTGCTTGACAGAGGCAGGTGAGCGGGGTGTGCACGTGAGCAAAAGCACCATATTCCTCCTAACCCTCTGTGTTAACATTCCTGGTGGATCAGCCACAAAGATAACAGAGCTGCCTTTCAGTCCTGGAAAGAGTAAATGTATTCTTTGGGTAAAGAGTTACAGGAGACAATCAAAACCCACCAGCACTGATTTTCATCCAAGGAATTTTCCAAGACTTTCCCAGAGGTCTGTATCACATCTGCTTAGCATCACCTCCACAGCCTCTAAGCACCTCCTGTGCCAAACCAGCTCAGCCAAGACAGGGCAACACAAGAACCTGGTAATCACAGCACCTAAAACCCCCACAGGGAGGAACAATTTGCCCTTCATCACTCCTGAAACACAAAGATGTATTGGGCTACAGTGAATTTCTATTTTCTCTGCACCCATTTCTTTGGAAAAACCTCAGCAGCAGGAGCAGTTTGTCAGGAGCACATTACAACCAGCAAACCCAGCCTGAGTAAGAAGGGAATGAGGGCTGGAGGGGGGGAAAGCAGCGCTTGCAAGCAGTTTATTACACCTCTAATGCCCAAATGGATGTAAAGAGTGCCCAGTGACAGATCCAGTGTGGCCTAGCTCAGTCTCTTAACAGCCAGAGACCCCATCCCAGCTTCAGGCAGGTGACCTCAGTGTCCATGCCCTCCTACAGCCTCTCCATCCTGAGAGGGATTTCCCTCTCAGTAGGGGCTAGATCTAACGGGAATCCCCACACAGAGCTCTGGGATAGAGCTGCATCACACCGGAGGCAGAGATCAACACATCTGACCCTTCCATTTGATTCATAACTCTGTGGCTAGCACAAGGGTCAGAAGATGTGGCTGGCTCTGCAGAGCAGCAGGGCAGCAGCTCCCACACCCTCTGTAACTGGTGGGACCTGGATGCTGTTAGTCACCGTGTGACAGCAGCAGAAAACCAGTGTAATTGGCATTGTGAGGCCTGTGGTTATCCTGCAGAAAATTGTACCTTTGCTGGACCAAACCACAATCAAAGAGCTTCATATAACCCTGCAGCTGAGTGCTCTGAGGCCCTACAGCAAATCACTGTTATTTGAGGCACTATAAATATGGCAGCAGTTCAAAGGCTGCTGCAGATGGGCACGAGCACCCTGCTGACCTCCTCTGCTCCTGTGGGACCCAGCTCTGCTGCCTCCAGCCCTTGCCCACGTTCTGCAGCACATGGATCCATCCCTCCGAGCCCCAGTTCCACTGGGGGTGAAATGAAACTGCCCATTCTGGCAGAGATCCAGGCAGGGAGAGCCAGAGACAGCACACAGGAGGGAGCAAATCTTCCTTTGTCCTTTTTCTTTCCCCCTGTCCTGCCTCCTGGTGTTTTCTGTTCCAGTCCCCATGGCATTCAGTACATGAGAAATAAAAGAAGCTGCTACAGGGAGAAACAGCAGGTGTGCACATGGGCGGGAAAGCTTTCAAATAAGCACTTTAAAATCAATTATTAGATAACAATGTTGTCTCTGAAGGCACTTAGATAATGGCACATTAATAGCTGGCAGGACTGACAGAGTCTCTTCTGCTCACACAGGCACAGCAGAAATCTGTGCTTTATCTCATAGCCCTGCTGGGTGCAGAACACATTTCTCTGAGGGTTTTCACTCTCCCCCAAAGCACTTTGAAAATGCTGTTTGTCCCATTACACACCCAGCTCCTCCCTCTTCCTCAGTTTGAGCAAAAATGCTGGGTACATCACCACAAATGTGCTTCTTTATTTGCAGTCCCACACACATTCTCTCATCTGCCTAATTCCCAGCCCTTTGCTCTTCTCATCAAACCAAGGTATTCACCTGCACAGGTTTGCCTCAGAGGATGGCAGAAAGAATCAGCTCATGCTCAAGGTGTGGAAGCATATCCCAAGTCTGAGATGTCAACTTCTAATTTTACAAAATCCAATTTTTTTTCCAGCGTTGCCCAAAGGAAAACGAAAGGAATTGGTTCCCACTTCCTTGGGCAGCTGCATTGACATGAAGAGTGACCTTAAAAATCATCACCAATCAATCAAATTCCTATAATCACTGTGAGGAAAACGTTCCTGCAAAGCTGGGGCTGTGCCAGCAGGCTCAGATACCCACCAGCAGCACTGGAGCAGACACAGGAGGAATGAAACCCTCCCTGCTGCCAGCAGGACTGGCTGGCTCCAGGACACTGGGATGAGGAAAGCATCCAGGTCCTGCCTTTTTTGAGGCCTGAGGAACAAATTACCATTTCAAGGCATGGTGTCAAGAGATGGATAGCAAACGCTCTGGCTGCTGGTGCTACTGCAGCAATGACAACAAATTAAGTAGACATATGTTTAGAAATCAAAACCATACACAGGCAGGCAAGAAAGGAATCTGGATCCTTCCTGAGAGGAATGGATGTTATCATCACTGATTTTTTAGCTCTGAGTCGTCCTGCAATGCCACATTTCACGGAGACATTACCTTGGCCTCCAATACGGGGCCTTTTCAGAAGCGCTTGGTGGTGTAAACTTTCTCACGAGTGGACATTTTTCCACCTTATGAAGTCACCAGGGTTTTTAATCTCTCTCTCTCTATCCAAGACAGACTGAAATCCCTGCAGAGTGTGAGGAGGAGGGCTTGGCCCAGCACTGAGACTGGGAGAAACCCATACTCACAGAGTGCCTGCCCTGGAGAAGGCTCCTGGTTTCATCTCCCACAAGCACTGAAATTTATTCCAGGTTTCTGTTTTCTTTCCTTTTTTTTTTTTCTTTTTCTCCTCTAAGTAATCCTAAGTCTCTGATGGGACTCTGCATTTTGTTTATTCCAATCAGCAGCAACTCTAGTGGCTTTTTGGACTGCAAAAAGCAGAGTGAAAAAGCAGACAGTGGTGGGAGAGAGAACACACAGACAGTGCCAGCACTGATGTCACGCTGAATTTGGAAGAATTCCGTGTCTCGGTATCATTTGCTCCCAGAAGCAGCAGCTACCCAAAGCACTCCAGCATGATTTGCATCCAGGAATTCTGATCTGTGTGTGCCCACCAGGAAGAACAAACTCTGGTTTGTATCTCACGTTGCAGGGTCAGGATGGTTAAAGCCCCCCCTGACTTCTGGTGTCCAGCTGTTTTATGGCAATTCAAAAATCATCTTCACTGGCTCGAATGTGGCAGTTCCCCTCCCCAGGAGGTGACCTGAATCGAGGGGTAGGACTTCTCAGGGTGACACTGAACGGGACCCCCGTGTCTCTGCAGAGGTTTGGGCTCACTCAGGCTCCCTCCTTCCTCAGGGGCATGGTCTGCTGGCACTGAGGTGCTGGCACTGAGCTCCCCAGCAAAGAGCAGGGACATGCTCTTTAAGGACAGGCCCAGCAGAAAATACTCTTATCAAAAGGCAGCAGTAAGTGGCACTAAGAGATGCTGTCCCAACCTCACCTCCATCAGTCAGACCCCATCCCAGCAGAACCAGGGATATGCTGCAGGGATCAGGGATGGAGCCAGGCGTCCCTTGGGCAGCAGAGACCTGATTCCATCCGTCCTGAGCCCCCTCCAGTGTCATTCCCTGGCCTGTGCAGTGCCTGGTGCAGCTGGGCAGGAGCAATCTCAGCACACAGAGCTCTGATGCTCCGAGGGAAGGGCTGGTGTCCAGCAGCAGGACCCTCAGCACGGCCAGGAGCTGTGCTCTGGAGTGCTGCTCACGCCGTGTGGGCACACAGGCACCACGCTGCCCTCGCACAAGCCATGGTGCCAGCAGGATGGCACACTGCAGAGCCTGGCATTGCTTCTCTCCACCACGAGGGCCGCTTTTAATTGATGGAGTGGGACCGCTGACAGGGCTGGGAATGCTGGGAGGAGGTTTCCTGCAGGATAAGAGCACTCCTACTCCTGCTATTCCACGGCTTTACCAGTGCATAAGCCTTGTTACTCTCAGCAGGTGAAACTCACCCTGTGCTGACAGCAGGCAAAAGGCATCTGAATCACATCCTGCAAATGTGGCAAATTAAACCTGGAACAAAACAGCATTCTGTGACCTGTCCTGGGATATTCAACAGGCACACACCTCATACCAGCTTTCCTAAAAGCGTGTGCCACTGGTCTCTTGGTCTAGTGCCACAGGCTGGGAATAGGTAAATTGCTGAAGGGGGAACAGGAAAATCCTGTGGCCAAAACCAAAATCATGAATGAGAATGAACTGGAGAAACCTTTGGTAGCAAGACAGGGATCCATATTCCGTGGCTGCCCCAGCCAAACCCAGACATTTGGTCATTCCAAAGTGATTCTCTCCATGCATGTGAAGGACTTGGAAAGCACACACACCATCCCCCAAGCTACAGTACATCAATATGACCAGGGGCATCTATATTCCTTTATCCAGTATTTATTTGGGAATATTTATTTATTAGCCACTTATTTATTTATTAAATATCAGCTTTTCCTCTGCTGGTCCCAGTTGAAACAGATCAAACGGTTTCACAGGAATGAGTATGAGTTTCATAGGAATGATGTGAATGAGTTTCACATCAGCTCTGGAGATGATCAAAACATAAAGAGAAATCAGCAGCTGTATTTTTCACTATAATCTGAGCTGCCTGGCTGTAGGATTTACTTCCCTTGGATAGATGAAAGGAATTGTACTTTATGCTGAAGCACTAAAGCCACAGGCACACTTTTCCCTCTCATGACCTTCTCTAAATTAGTTTTCTTCACTATGGAACAGAAGGCAAAAACTCATTAAACTACCAGCACAATGCATTTGCCCCACAACACTTTTTGCCCCTCAATTGATGAGTATGGGCAAGAAAAAAAGGGCAAATATGGGAACAGTTTTTAGGCACCACTATGGATACAGCAATCACCTTCATGCTCTGGGCAACTGATGTATTAACAGTGAATCAGAAGTGACAAGTTCCAAGGATTCATGCAGTGGAGATGGTCCTCATTTGCCATAACAAAACAGACCATGAAAGTACCTGTCATGATGCTATTAACTGGTTCCTGAGCCCGACTGTGCCTCCTGTGACACGGCTTCTTTGCATCCAGAGAGATGCTTCACACTCCTTTGATGCCCACATAACGAATCAGCAAGTGCAAGGTGGCCAGAGCCATGTCTCACAGTGAAGCAAAGACAATAATTCCTTCCATTTTCCTTCTTCTCCTCTCATGATTTAAAAAGACCCCATTATCATCTACTCAACTGGATTCATTTCCAGCAGGCTCTGATTTTTGTCGCTCAGTTTGCAGCTCAGCCCAGTGTCAGGTGAGATTTCAACCAGATGAAACAGACTCACAGACCTGGATTTCTGATGAAAATTTTCACACTTGCAAATTGACACAGTTGCTCCCTGCAAATCACTCGCAGTAACTTTTCCCAAAGGCATTCCTGACAGCAAATGCATCAGCTCAGGTACTTGGGGATTTCACCACCAACAAGGGTACAAAAACCAGCAGAAGTAAACACACCATTTAATTTGACAAATATTTACCAAAAAAAACCAGCACCCAGCCCCTGTGGAAGCCATCCCACAGGAATTATACTCCTTGAAAGCCTGTCTAATTTAGAAAGCCTGAATGAAAGGAAATCATCAGTATTCTTTGGGGGAAACTAAATTTACCTTGAGTAAAATCTAGCTTATGCAACCAGCCACCAAAAGCCCTGCCAAACTCCCGGGCAGGCCTTAAGGACAAATTTTGCCAGCTGTAGGCTACGGAAGTCTGTGTTTAATAAATGTTGACCCATCAGTAAGTCCCTGGCAGCAGCCTGAAGGGAGAGCGTGGCAGGGTTTGAAAGGCACCAGGCTGAGGGAGCTCACAGATTTACTTGTCACGGATGACAGTGAGAAACCTCTCAAAGGCTACTCTGAGAAAATTGGTTTATGTAATTACAGAGATTTATGTCTGTTACAGCTCCAGAAGTTTCACTGTATCCTGGGGATCTCGGCCCACAGGAGTCAAAAAAAGAGAAATGTAACATCATCCTTGGATGGAGACTGTAGGATCGACACCCACGGGGTAAATAAAGAGTTTGGTTAGGATGGAACCAAGCAATCCCTCCCTGGGAGGAGGCAGAGGTGGCAGAGGAGCCTCGCTGCAGCAAACCACCCTGGGGAGCAGCAAAAGCCATCGCAGCTGGGAACCAGCAGCCACATTTTGATTTATTTCCATGGGGCAGAGAGAAGCAGCTCATTATCGAAGGCACTGAGCCTGCCAAGGCTTCTCGTTAGCAGTGCACAGTTGTGTGGTCAGCCTGAGATGATTTCCAGGGCTGGAGTGTACTAAAGGCAGCGTGTTGAGGTCTCATTTAGGGCTAGGGTGTCTAGAGTAAACATCTAGAGCTGTAAACCACAAGAGTCCTTGCCGCAGCCCTGAATTTCCTCATGGTTGTGTAACAGTAAATTCATCACTTAAATAGCACCCTGACTGAGATTTCAATGAACCAAATATATGAAAAATAAATGTCCAAGCCCATCTATGTTTTTCAGTGTACACACAAGGCAGAAATAATGACTCCACAGAGATGGAAATCAAGGACTTTTAAAACCAGATTTGTCATTGCCCTATCAAGCTTACAACAGGACTTTGTGCCACCAGCTCCCACAGTTTTCTATTAAGGCTCAGCTATAAAGTGATTTTTTTAAAACACTCTGGTTCCTGAAATCCCTGGACTGTTGGAAAACATCGCCTTATTTTAAAAAAATATATACAGTTTAATTTCTAGCCCCTCAGATTAGCTCACGGGTGTGACAAAGAAGAACAAGAGAACCCCAGGTCTATTTTTTCATGCTATCCTGTGCTACCTAAACCAGTCCCAGCTGGAATTCTGCCTCAGCTCAAGGCTAATGCTCCTGCTACCCAGCACCCATGGATTCACTGCCCTGACCTGGCACATGTATCCCGGGAAAGTCTTGTGCCAAAGACCAGGGCAGGATAAAGATAGTGAAGAAGAACAAACTAAAAAGGCTTTTTGGGGTCTTCCTGATGCAGCATTTCCTCAGACAGAATTTCTGGAGAAAGGACCACCACAAGGAACCCAAATCAGGCAGGCTGAACCCAAATGATGGGAGGCTCACAGGCTGAAAGGGATTTGGAAGGTTGGCTTCTGACTGCACTTATACGTTGATGACAACATATTGGTAGATAATTTTGAATGAATAACTCTTTGAATTTAATGCCTGAGCTCCGGGCCAGGGCAGCAGCCCCTTCCCAGGACAGGAGGCTTGCTCAGGCCATGGACCCTGCTCGCTGAGGCAGAGGATGGGAAAGGCTTCACGTCAGCACAGCGCTGAGGTTTTCTCTGACTGGAAACGTTCCTTCTGTTATTCTGAACAGTCTGTCCACACTTCACGGCATAAACTGCTTTAGAAATTACAGGCTGGAATGTAAACCCAGGCCGGGCTGGCTGCGGGCCCTGGCTGCTCCTCCAGCCCTCTCTGCCAAAGGGTGTCTGGTGTCAGCAGGAGAAACAGGGACAGAAGCATAAAAAAGCAAACACCTGGCTCCAGCAGCCATCCACCCTCCTAACCAGCACTGTTTGCTCTGTGCCACAAGAGAGGGGAGAATAGAACCCACATTTTGGACTGCTGACAGCCAAAACCAGCACAGGGACAAAACACCTCCTCCAGCAATTACACTGCCCTCGGGTTTCCATCCACATCTGGATTTAGCCCCGATACCATGGAACTGAGCCTCTTGAAATAGCTCCTTGATCCACCAGCATTGGTGTGGAAAGCAAGCGAGGCTGTTTTGGGGTGAGAAATGCTCAGAACTGCCACTCTGAGTGGTTTGGGAAGGTTCCCCAGGAGCTGAGAGCAGGGCAGTGCTGTGACCATGAGTGTGCCTGCCCCAGCCTCGGCAGCAGGAACAAGCAGGATCTGTGTCAATCCATCCCAAACACAGCCAGTGCAAGGGAATGCAGCCAAGGGAAGCAGTCTGATCCCAGCCCTGGCCTCCAGATGTTGCCAGATAAGATAGAGAGCTTTGCACCGCAGCAATCAGACTTTTCCTCCCCTCTATTAACTCCCAACTTATCAAGGGTTAAGAGGGCTAAAGTTCAGACACAGTAATGGGGTTCAAACACAGTGATCCAGCCCATATTAAGGCAAAAAACCCCAAAGCACAGCCCAACTAAATCATGCTGAAGTGTTGCATTCCTCAGCCCCTGAGATGGCCCCCGTTTTATCAACACACCAGCCAGAAAAGGGTTTCTGGCCCCAGATGATCTGCAATAATTATATCCTAAGAGCAGTACTTGAAGGACACATCTTCTCCATCACTCCCTGTGTTTTTAATGTTAAACTCTCTACCACCATATTTAAGACCAAAGAGGGTTCACAGGGCAAAAGCCAAATATGTTAAGAAGGTCTCATCACATAAAATTGCACCTTAGGCACCGAAGAGAACAAATGAGAAACTGGGCGAAGGCAGAAGCCACAGTAATGAAGCTAATGCTGGAACTCTTTATCTCACAGAAAAATGACTGGGTAGCTGCTCATTTGATGTGCAGCAATTAAAGACTAATTTACACAGTGCCACTTAGTGACAAGTATAATTATGTCCTACTCAGGGTACATATCAGAGAGTAATTGCCTCCAGCTGAGCTGGAGGTTGTAACCCACTAAAAAGGACTTTAATGATGTGACCAAAGATGGATTTGAGCTAGAAAGTTTGTGACTGACCAGAAGAGCACAGGAGTTGCTCACAGCTTTTTTGGGAAAACTGCAATAGAAGCTTGATCTCGTCTGTATAAACAATTGCACTGATCTATGCGTAGATACATGACAAAGATAAGAAGGTACAAAACAAATTAGATTTCTAGGACAGATCATACAGGAACCTGTTCAATTTGCAGGGTTCTGGTGCCTGAAGTTTTTTAAAAAGTACTCTGCAGTGTCTTATCTGGCTGTGATCAGTCCAAAAGACATCAACTCCCACCCCCAGGATGCTGCTGGAATTAACTTTTAACATCCCTCATTGAACCAAAGCCCCAAAGAACAGAAACAAGCCTGGCTTCTAACACTTGCATAAAAAATGAAGTCTCATGTTAAGCTGTGGACAGACTTGAGCTCTCCCATAGAGCAGAAGTGCTCAGCTGCACACTGGGGAAGAGACCTTCAGAGGGGCTGCAGCTCTGGATGTGCCCCCAAACCTCCTCAAGGAGGAGGAGGAATTACCAAACAGTGGTGCTTTTGAGCATGTACTCAGTGTTTCTCCCCCCAGATCCATCAGCCTTCCCAGCCCCCAGTGAGGACTGCAAAGGGAGAGGGGCTGGGATGAGGGTGTGGGAGCAGAGATGTGATTTGAGCAGCATCAGCAAAAGCCAAGTTGGTTTCAGAAGGCTTTGGGATGCTGTGGCTCCACATCAACCATCCAGCTCTACTTGTCATAAGCATATTGGTGTTAAATTTCTGTGATTTGGGGTGTGCTTTAGTTGGCAGCTGCACTGCACTGAGCAGCAAGGAGCACGAAAATAAAGCAGGACAAGAGCACAGGTCATAAAAACTGAGCCGGGTAATAATTTGTGCTGTAAACTAAGCAGCCTTAGGGCTTCTCGTGGATTTTATCGGCCTGTTCTGGGGAACAGCATTAGTAGTAGAGGTAGTTTTGATTAACTGCCATAACATGACTCAAATATGCAAGTGTAGAAATGCATCAGAGTGGGATGTCAGCTCACTGGAACAATCAAAGTCACTTTAAATGAAAGCTCAAGGCATTTTCTCACACGTATTTGTCTTCCTCCTCCTCTGATGTGACGAGAGATATGAGTCAAATTTTATCTCTACTGCTAGTCCTGGTTTCTAACTGGAACAGGATTCTCAAACAAATTCATTAAATGGGTGAGATGGCTCAAGAGTTTACCCTGAGTAATTACACCACTCTCCCTCTCCTCATTGCCCCTCACCATGAGCCACCCCAGAGAGGAGACACAGTGTGACCTGAGGCTCTAACTCCTCATCACTGCTTCCTGAGCAGGGTCCTCTCCCATGACAGCCTGGGACTCACCCATTTCTCACCCAGCTCCTGACAGAAGGCCAGTCTCACTAATCCAGAGCAGTCAGAAGCTCTGTGCCAGCCCCTGCTCCTCCACAGCACCCAGATGTCACAGCAGGCCTTGGGAAACTCCCTCAGGGTGCAGTGGGTACCGAGACCTGAGGTTTCACCTGGCTCTTAAAACTTCCCTTGTCCTTGGAAGTACAGGTCTGCTAAGGCTAGCCTGGGGTGAGGGATTCCTCTGTGATGATCACCGTGATTTTGGGAGGAGGCCAATGGCTGCTATCATTAGAGCAAGACTGGCTTAGCAAGGCTGGATATGATGTCCCGTGACCCTTTGTGCACTGTTCCCGCTGCAAAAATAACTTCACGTGGGATCATTCTTCCAGGCAGGAGCACAGTAACACACACACAGCTCAGCCAGCCCTGCCCCTGAGCTCAGCAGGGATGAACACCCTGTTCCTGCTGTTCACCATCCTATCTGCTGTCCCTGCTCCCCTCACTCGCTGGATTCTCTCAGGTATTGGGAGATAACCAGGTTTCCAAAGCCATCTCCCCTTCCACACCGCCCCTGACACAGCCACAACATATGGGTATGAAAAAAGGCCTCAGGCTGAGAATTTCTTTAGCCCTTACAGTACTTTGTGAAGATTTTCTTTCTCATGTGAAGAATTTTAAAACAATGTTATAGTTTTGTAAATCTCTGCACCTGCACCTACTTCTCAAGGACTGTTGTGGCTTCAACCAGAAAAACATCCAGAAACGGATGTCTCAGAACTGGAGCAATCACCCCAAGGGGTGGGTGTCCGAGTGACCAATCATTTTATGCCATTCAACACAGTTTCACGTATTAACACATATAAGTTGTTCAATCTTCCATTAAAACTCTCTTACTTCAGACAAATTTGTGGTAGCGTGGGCTCTGTCAGCTTCACCTCCTTGGCAGCAACAGCGACATTCCCTCGCTCACTGGATTCTCTCGCAGCTTTTGGGAGATAACCAGGCTTCCAAAGCCAACTCTGGCCAGTCTCTCCTTCCACATCTCCCCTGACACACCCACAACAGCCATCCCTCAGCCCTCGTGTTCCCAGCCAAGCCCTTCAGCACACACAATGTCAGATTTTATGCCAGTTCTTGCCTGATTAGGGAGTCAGCAGCACACAAGGTCCCAGCACAGGCTCTGGGATGGGTATGCTTGCTCAAACAGACACATCCAGATAAAGCACCTTGTTAACTGTGTTGATAATTGGACCAAAAGCTGTCCTGGGCTCTCTCCACGGAGCTTTGGTAATTAATGCCTTGCACTTCCCAAGCTTCACAGAAAGCATTTGTAATTAACCTCTTCTTCTTTCCTGCTGTATGGTGCAAAAAACAACTGTTGCTCTTTCAAGAGCTCAGGAATATCTATTAAGCCGTCTCAGTCAAATCAGGGCAGAAGCAATTTAAAAGACAATTACAGGCAGGAGACGTGAGCTCCATTCTCAGCTCCAGACACAGCACTAAAGAATAAAATGCCTCAGCTCCCAGGCTCTGTGCCAAGGGTAAGCAGCATGTGAAAACCTCTTCAGCCCACAGCACAAATCAGAAGGCCTTGAATTGGAGAGCATGGAGCAAAATAACTAAAACCCCTAATTATCTAGGACTGATTGTTCTTATAATTGCTTGTTTCCAGGTTTACAGAGAAAGCATCAAGTTCTTCACGCTTTAATCTCGGTAGCTGAAGTCTGAACTTGTTCTCCTGTGGACCTCATCTCACTTTTAGGAACACCTGATGAGTGGAGGCAGAATTGCTGAGCATGCTGAGCACTATCTCAGGACAATGGGAAGCACAAGGATAATGGGAACTGCTGCTGGAGGGCAGCACTCTGGGTACAACAGGGTCTGCAGCTGGGGCTGGAAAAACACCAGAGCCAGCCTGAGGAAGTTCTGTCTGTCTATAAAGCTTGTGGTACCCACTACAAGCTCTGAGGGGGATGTGTGTGACCTGCAGGTAGAAATCAAATCACTTCTCTTGGAGGGGATGTGGCAATGAAGCTATTCCCACATCCAGCACTGACTCCTGAGTGAGCACAGGAGGATAAGGCAGAGTAGAGAGCTGCAGTAGGCAAGGAAACACCAGATTAATCACAAGGTAAGGACACACAGCAGCAGTGTGAGCAGCAGTGTCAATACTGGCTGTAGAAATCATGTAGAGAAACCCCCAGAGCAAACCAATGCACTCAATCAGTAAAAGCACCAATTTTTTAGATCCAAAATTACCAGTATGCTCAGCAAACATCACACCACCAGCTGCAGGGGATGTATCTCAACCCTTCTTCCAACTGTACCAATAAAAAAAGGGTATTTTTTAGTAATTCTGCTTCTTCTAATTTCTTCAAAATTGCATGTTTATTTTCAAAGCTGCCAGGCCAACACCCCACCACAAACAAGGTAAAGTGTGATACTGCTCCAGATACTGCTGAGCTCTCTGCTGGCACTTGCTGGTGCTTCCTTGGTCTTAGGGAGTATGAAAAGGTCCAGCAGCTCCTTGAGTCATACATCCTATCTTCTTTTATGTCTTACAAAGGGGGAATGTTTTATTCAGAAGCAATTGAGGAGTTAAAGAAAATATTACTCTGGTATTGAAGCTGTTAATTAAACACAGTACAGAGTGAAAGGCGCACTGAGGGAAACCCTGGAAATAATCAGGAAAAGTGAGGCTGCTTTGCTGTCTCAGGATGGGCTTTGTCATCCTGCACCACAGGTTTTCTTGGCTGTCTCTGACTTGATGCCCATTCCTCAGAGCCCTCCTCCTGCTCTGAAAACAGGCCCTGCTTTGCATATTCCATTCTACCAGAGGAAGAAAACAAATCCAAACCTCGGAAAACAAGAGCAGTGGCAAAAAGAGCAATGAAACCTCCAGAAATATCGTCCCAGATGAAGCTGCAGTAGCTCCCAGCACTGAGGACATCCCCAGAGACAGAGCCCCTGGGAATAACCACGTTGCTGAGTCCCTGCAGGTGCTCCCAGAGCAAACCTTTGTTGTGTTTTCCCACTGCCACTGATGCCTTAGGTTTTAACTGTTATATTTTTCAAATTCTGTATTCCCAGTGTGTAACTCTGCAGTGTCCTGCAGCCTGGGAGCTGCTGCTCTCTCATGCTGAGACAGACAGAACAAAGCCTCTCCAGGCTGCTCTCCAAGGACACCCAGCCCAGCCTAGGCCCAAAATGTGTAACCCAGCATCTTGAGAAGGGGGCAAGCTGAGGGGAAATTCCATCATTAGCTAAAGTTTAATGGGTGACATTGGGTTGATGTGCAAATGGACCAAAGCTATAAAAGTGTGAAGAACTCGTGACTCGGGGTCCATCTTGGGTGTAGCCTTTGGCCTGCCCAGGGTGTGCCTCTGAAGGCCTTTCAAATAAATATCCACTTTTATTCCCTTACTCCTGTCCAGTCTCTGTTTCTAGGTTGGCCTCTTTAGGCATCACCACAGCAATCCCCCACAGGAGGTGCCACAGACACGGGAAGGGGAAACAACTTCTCCACACTCACTCAACAGGGCAGTGGCAATGCTGAAACGTGTCCAAATCCCAAATCTCTGAGTCCTGGTCCAGCACTCCAGGTACAGAGCCACGTGCTCATCCAGGTGCCAGAGGGCAGGGAACAGCCAGCACAGGATGTGCCCTCGCTGGGAGGGGAAGAGCATCGAGTGGCAAAAGGGTTTAGTGTTTCATTATCGTATCATTCCCCGCCACTTCTAATGTTAAATTAATCCCCATCTGTCCAGATCAGCTGAACTCATCCTCCAGATAAATTAGGTCAGCAACAGCCTGAATTTAAAAAGAAAAAAAAAAAAAAATCTGATTGAATGTTGAAAGTTTCTTCCACGGCTGATTTCCCCGTGAATTATTCATCCCAGCAGCAGCTCTGCGTTGCTCAATAGAAACATTCCTATAGTCAGGAAAGCACTTCACCAGCAGAGCAGAGCAAAATAAGCCGAATTCCCCCAAAATACAGTGGCAGGGCACACCCTGTCCTGCTGTAAATCATCCTTCACAGAGCTGCATCCCTGCCCACCACCTTTGCCTTCCTTGTTCAGCAACCACAAAAGCATTTTCCTTTGAAGATTTTGCCTCCGGGTCAAAAACAGCCAAGAAATTCCACTGGGCCATCATTTTTTTTCACCCTGCCAAGAGCAGATTGCTGCAAGAGTCATTGATAAAATGACTCAGAGCCTCTGTGAGCTACAGAAGAAAAATGGAACAGCAAAACCTTGGCTATTCCAAAGCTGTTGCAAAAACCTGTGCCAAATCATTTATTGGCTGTGCCTACAAGCACTTCAGTTGGTCCTACAAGATTTTAAATGCCTCCTAATATAGTGATGGCCCAGATTATCTTCTTACCTTATATAAATGAATTTAAAACTATTTCAGATGGACAGACAATTCCCTGCTTGCAAATGAATGTGCTTCTGTCACAGAGAAACCTGAAAATGTGCTCTAATATTAAAAATCAACCCTTCTGAATAACACAGATCTGGTGGATTTAGAGCTGTGCAGCTTTTACTTTAAGTATTAAACTATTCTCCATGGCTTGAATGCCACAAGTTTTAAGATAAAAGATGCTCTCAAAGATATGTTTAATTGTTATTAGATGGAAGAATTTAAGATACTGGATGGGAGATAAGCCTGTACAGAGACAGAAGCTGTTTTCTAGTTCTAGGAGACAATAAATCAGGCTATTGGTCTGTCTCTGGCCTTGGCTGGTAATAGATCACAGACATTTTCATACCCAAGTTCAAATAACACACAGAAATCCAGCCACAAAGCAGTCACGTTGCCAAAACACATCTTAAATAACACACGAAAAAAATGGCCACAAACCAGTCAGGGGGCCAAAATGCATCAAATGTTAGGCAGCCTGTGGTCTTCAGGATGTCAGGGTGAGACAGGCTGGTTGTTGATGGCTTTTCAAGAGAAATTTTGGGGGTTTGCAGGCCATTCCTGACAAAGTCATGCCACCGCAAAAGGAAAACAAAGCTCGGTTATTAGAGATCATGGTTTGTGGAGCCATTTTATGAAACTCCCTCTGAGATGGCTGTCTCAGAAAGGATGTAAGAGGTGTAAAACATTCAGAGTTGTTAACATCTCAAAGGCAAAGAGTGCAAACAAAAGGCTGCACAAGCAGAAGCTGGCTGCAGCTGCCACCCAGAGCTCTCCTCGCAGGGACAAGGGACATCAGTAGGAGCCACGGTAAAAAGGCAGAGGGAGAAAATGGTGAAAATCAGCATGTTGGGATTAAAAGTTCAGCATTTCTGGGCTGGGAGCCAGCTCCTCTCAGGCAAAGAAGGCAGAGAAGGGCAGTGGTGTCATGGTCAGGACTCAGGCTATGGCTGTGAGGAGCACAGTGGGGACCTCCTCACACCTTGAGATAAACACCAGAGAGTGGCCTTGAGCTGGACCTCAGGGTGCCCCTCACACCACAGCAAACCCTTTGCCCTCAGGAGTGTAAAACTGCAGCACACTCGGGGTGGCACCCACCAGGAAAGCCACCACCCCAGTGTGACACAGGGCACACAGGCCATGCACACGTCCCCAGTGTCACCCCTCTGGGGCACGGCGTGCAACAGGCTCGGTCATTCTGTGACCTCTGAGGGGAATGGTCATTCTGTGACCTCTGAGGGGAATGGTCATTCTGTAAGCATTGAGGGGAACGGTCACCCTGTAGCCACTGAGGGGGAATGGTCATCCTGTAACCCCTGAGGGGAACGGAGCATGAGGAAGTTCTCGTCTGGAAGATAATTCAAAGGGAAGCAGCAGGATCCAGCNCACTGAGGGGAATGGTCATTCTGCGACCTCTGAGGGGAACGGAGCATGAGGAAGTTCTCGTCTGGAAGATAATTCAAAGGGAAGCAGCAGGATCCAGCTTCAAAGAACACCAGTGAGTCAACCTTCCAGGAAGCTTCAGCCCCTGAGCCATCAGTGGTGATTGAAGCCGAGAGAAAGGGAACTGGGCTGGCATCACAGTGCTGACCTTTGTGAAAATTGTGATGCAGACAGAGCTGAGGGAACAGTTCGTGCCTTCACCCGCTAATTCCAGCCCTGCCACAGCTCCAGAGCAGGAACTTGGTACCCAGCCCACGGGCACATAAGAGGGCTCTGCTGGCACTCGGAAGGACTCATGTTACTGTAATTCTTCTGTGTTGAGAAGAGACAGAAAATAAAACCCCATTTTTCTGAAATGATCCTCGCTCTCCATCCTGGCACGGTATCCGTGGCATGTGGGCACCACACCAGCTCCAGCAGCGTCAGGGATGCAGACACTGACTTGGGGAGCCTTTCCCTCCTCCTGGTAAATCAATCCCAGCTTGACCTGCTGGGAGCAGTCAGCAGGCACCAGCACACTGAGCACTGAGGGGTGGGTTAGGGCACACAGGAGAGCAGACACACACTGAGGGGTGGGTTAGGGCACACAGGAGAGCAGACACACACTGAGGGGTGGGTTAGGGCAGACAGGAGAGCAGACACACACTGAGGGGTGGGTTAGGGCAGACAGGAGAGCAGACACACACTGCGCGCTGGGTTCGGGCAGACAGGAGAGGAGACGCACACTGAGGGCCGGGGTAGGGCAGACAGGGGAGGNGAGGGGTGGCTTAGGGCAGACAGGAGAGCAGACACACACTGCTCCCCACAGCCCGGATGCACCAGCAGACACCGGATGCTGTCCCATCACTTTGCATTTTTACTTCTGTTGTACCTGGAATTTCTCAGCAAAGTGAGAAGAGTGAAAGCAGCATTCCAGGGATCCCTCTGCTGGCCTCTGTTGCTCAGACCTACCATGGTGTGCTCCTCCTGCTCAAATGAGCACCCCCTTTGGAAATTCATGCTCCATTAAAAGCAGCAGGAAGTGTGCAATCATTTATCCCGCTTTAACGTGGATGCTCAGTAACAAACGTACTGTCCTGTGCTGTATTCCTCAGCTCTGTTTTCAGTCCTCATCTCCAAGCTTAACACTCTCTGGAATTAGTACTGCGTCTGAAAAATACCACTCCACATAGGTTCTGATTGAGGACTGGGAGTAGGATTAGCTGACTTCTCTCAGAAGGTGCCAAGCACCGTGGAATTGACATGACAAATAGCAGGACAAACAGAGAGGCTGAGACAGAGCTACAGCACAAGCATGACACTGAGCTGAGAGAGAAAGAGAGCAAGATTAAAATGGGGAAAACATGAGACAGAAGCCAAGGGAAACATAAAGAAGATAATGCCCTCAAAAGTGACCACAAAATAAGGGTCCCTTACCCTGTGACCAACACTCAGAGGCAGCTCCAGCCCTGCCAGGAAGGGATACAGCAGGAATAGAGTTGGTCCTGTACATTTACAGCTGCCTTTTACTTTATATTTCCAGCTTTCTAATTCCACTAATCCCAAGGGGACTCTAAAGATCACAGCTATTCTGTATATTGAGCTTCTGCTGCAGAGATCTCCACAGGCACAGCTCTGAACTGAGAGAAGTCTCTGGGACATACTAATATTCAGAATAACAAAACCAAGAAAAAAACCCAAATAGACAAAACCTCAAGGCTAATCCCATCCTTTATTGGCTGCTTTGTGATTCATCCAGGTTACAGCTAAACACTCACAAACAGAAATGAATTGACAAAATTAAACTCTCAGCTTATCATTGTGACAAGAGTTGCACCTAACCCAAGTCTCAGATGCAGCTGGCTGCAAGGGGGACCAGCAGAACAGGCTGCCTGGTTGGCATGTGGATGAAGATACTTAGCTGAGGCTGCTGAAAAAGCACACTCTGGTCTGGTCCTAGAGCTCCAGCTGTAACTCACTGCAGCTTTCGTGGCCACCACCATCCCACGTGTGGCCCTGCCGGATGGGACACAGCTGCCATGAAAGGGTTCATCAGGCACATCCAAAGATCATATTCCCAGCTCCCACTAACCCCATTCAAAATCCCTCCTCCTTTGGAAAGCTGCTTTGCAGGCCAGGAGGAGTAATCAGGCTCCATCTCAATCTGCCAGCTGCTTTCCTCCTCTCATTGAGATGTTTTACTGGGCAGTGGAGTGAGGAGACTGTTACTTCCTTCAGCTGGGATTTCAACAGCGACTCTGCAAATGCCATCTTACAAAACAGAGACTCTCAAAGCAGCACACTGCCAAGGTTATCAGATTTGGGCAGCACTTGCCAAGTAACACAAGCAGGGCTTGGAGATGAGATAGTTCTAACTGGCAAAACAAATTCCAATTCCTCAGTCGGAAGGAAGAAATCTTTTCTATGAGAGATAATTTCTTTATTTGCATATCAACTAATGATCTTCTGACATTCACTTTAAAGCTGCTCTAGAGAACTCTTTCTGCTGTAAAAAGTTTGAACTGGTCACAATCCAAACTGCACAAAGAGCAGGCTGTGTCTGCAGTGCCAGCACTGATCAGCAGGGATCCAAGCTCAGCTTTTCCATATGTGCTCCTGCACTGGTCGCTCCAATTTACAAACCAGAAGTTATTTGGTGAACTCCTTTAAATCATATGCAAGTGTCAGAACTACTTTAAATTATATATATGTGTCATCAAATTTTAAGCTGCTCATGGTCAATTCATTGCGATGGGGAGAAGCTCATTGTGTAAATTTTTGGCCAAAGTAATTGCTCCCATGGCTTAGCAAACATACCAAAAATGGAGAAAATTACCAAATATGGGGCAAGTTTGCACTTTGGATTAGTTCCAGCCTCACCCATAGTGTTGGGTGTGGCTACAGCAGTGGGAGGAAAATTGGAATTAAGCCAAGGCTTTGAGATAGGATGATAATCATTATCAAAATGCAATAGCTAATAAACAGCGCAACAGCAAAGGAGAGCATTTATTTGTGGCTGTGGTAAATCCAGTCTATCCATACAATCTCTTAAACTCCTCATCAGGCTGCAGGATAGAATTCTTTAGCTCATGCCCACCAGATGCAGAGAGTGGAGACTCCAGGCCTGTTCCGCAGGAGAGAGAAGGCTGGGACTCCTCTCTCTGCTCCTTTGGGACTCTAACTCTGAGGCTGTTTGCAGTGACAATTCCCTGAGATCTTGAGCACCAAACCACCTTTAAAAGTGCTGCCAGGTTTTATTTCACAGACTCTGAGTGCTCTGCTGCCGACAGCACAACCCCTGAACAGCACACACATGTTTCTGCAGCTGCAAGGAGTGTCAAAAGATCTTTTTAGTAAATAGCATCACGCCCAAGGATTTTAAAGGATTCATTAAGCAGATCTAACCACCCTCTTCCTCCAGCTATTTTATTCCTGCAGTGGAAGATGCTGCACAGCTGAATTGGTCCGTGCTAATCACAGTTTTACTGAATGCTCAGTACATGACCTCAGCTACCACTGATGGGCAGTTCATCTGTCCCAAAAAGGTGAGAGGAGCCCATAACGTGCATAAAAGAGTTTATTGTGGCCATTTGTGTAACAGTAAGAGTCCTGAGGCATCACTGTGTTCAGGCACAGCTCAGTTAGAGTTTTCTGTGCTGGCTCTGTGGGATTTCTGAGAGCTCTCTGACCTGTGTGTGAGGCCACTTAGATCTCAGGTGGGGACAGCCCCTGGGAAATCACTTTTTGTAGTTCAGTCTCATAAACAAGTTGGTAAAGGAAAAATACCTGATGAAAAACAAATGAAACAAACAATACACACGATGAAACAACTGACATGACTCAAACCCCCAAATCAGCAGGAGATCTCAGAGGGGAGGAATGCAGAAATTAAAAGCTTCCCCCTGAAGACAGCACTTAGAACAGGGGTGGTTTCCTTCCAAACTGGGTCACTAGTCCCATTTTTCAGACTACTACTTTGGATCTATTCCACCTGATGGACCAATTCTTCCACTCAGTCACATCCCTCAGGGAAGTCACAGCCTTCTGTCTGCACTCTCCCTGTTTGCTTCTCTGGGAACAATATCAGCTACAAACCCAGATTTACGACTTGGCTAAGAGAGGAGAGCTGAGGAAAGCAGAGAAGGAACAACTCAGTCAAACAAGATACGGCTGTGATCTGCAGCAGAGGTGCCAAGGGAAACACTGGAGGAGGGGAGGGAGCTCTGGATGGGCTCTGCTCAAAGATGTGCAGATGTGCAACGCTCTGGGAGTGCTGCAGGAACAAAGACACATCCAGTGTGATGCCTGAAGAGGCCAACCTAGAAACAGAGACTGGACAGGAGCAAGGGAATAAAGGGGGATATTTATTTGAAAGCCCTTCAGAGGCACACCCTGGGCAGGCCAAAGGCTGCACCCAAGATGGACCCCGAGTCACAAGTTCTTCACACTTTTATAGCTTTGGGCCATTTGCATCTCAACCCAATGTCACCAATTAAACTTTAGCTAATGATGGAATTTCCCCTCAGCTTGCCCCCCTTCTCAAGATGCTGGGTTACACATTTTGGGCCTAGGCCGGGCTGGGTGTCCTTGGAGAGCAGCCTGGAGAGGCTTTGTTCTGTCTGTCTCAGCATGAGAGAGCAGCAGCTCCCAGGCTGCAGGACACTGCAGAGTTACACACTGGGAATGCAGGATTTGAAACATATAAAAGTTAAAACCTAAGGCATCATTCCTTCCTTAGGTTCCTTCCTTAGGTAACTTCCACCCTGGTGCAGCCCAGTGGCCCCAAAGGCCAGGAGCAAACGGGACAGTTTAGGGCATGTGACCCACATCCAGTCCTGCAGCACAAAGCAGTGTTTCAGGCTTGGGAAGTTTCATTGCTTTTGGGGTTTTCCTGAAGCCATTCTGGCTGATCATCCCTTGGTGGGGCTTCCTGCATTGGAGTTTCCTCTTTCCTTGCTATCCCAAAAAGCAGTGTTGGGAAAACCAGTCTCCCCTTGCACTGAAGAGACACACCAAAGTCTCTGCAGCCATTGCTCAGTAAAGCTTTTCTAAAAAAAAAAAAAAAAAAAAAAAAAAAGAAAAAAATATAAA
>VWZT01009963.1:83104-139972 GCA_013397055.1 Pachycephala philippinensis
GTATAAATATTTCCATGGGCATTTGGACCCCAGGTAAAATGGATCCAGCACCTTCTGGTCGGTGACTTTGGCTGCCACATTTCACAAAGTTAAGGCAAAAAAGCCCCAACTTTTCAACATTTTCACATAGGAATGGTGGAGGAGGCTACAGGCACATTTCATCTTGTTCAGCAGCACGATTCAAACCTCATCTCTGGCTCATGCAAAATGGCTGGAAACTCTTCCTGACCCCAGCTGACTTCTCTTGATTAACAGCCTCTGTCACTTTTATTTTGGTTACTCTGAACACAGTTGCTATTCTGTGCCCTGATGTAACATCACCAAGATCCAAGGACTCAAACCAGCCTGGGAAGTGGTGTAAAAAAAACAAAACAAAACCATTTAAGACTGGCCAGATGAAAAATAGAAAAGGCTGAAAAACAGTTTGGTGGCACTTTGAAGAGCGGGGATGAACAGTGCCATAACTCATGACATAACCAAAACTCCAGACAGGACAGAATTAGCTCTCTGCAAGCTCAAATTAAACCTCCTCTCTAACAAACCCTGATGAGACCCAGGCTGGAGGTGCCAGGGAAGCAGCAGCCTGTGCCCACCAGCCCCTCAGCACTGCACGGCCCCAGGCTGGCAGCCACAGCCTCTTCTGTCTCAAAATAGCTCCCAGAGGGAGCATTCCCAGAAAACGAGGAGATAGAGTGCAAAGATAAAATGTGACATTGGACCAGATCCCAGGTATCCTCTCAGCTCTGTGATTACAGTGTAAACCCCACAGAATATTTACCATGCTGGGAAATGAGTCACATCTGAAATTAATAACGGGTTTTCCCCAGGGGATAAAATCCTTGTCCCTTTCCTGTACCACCCAAGCATTCCAAACCAGGACAGAGCCAGAGCTCTCCATCTCAGACTGTTGTTTTGTAGGCACTTTGTGTGGACGTGGAATTACAGGGCTAAACCCATGGAAATAGTTCAGCCACTACCCAAAAATGCAGAGGGAAACAGTGCTGGAGGAGCCTGGGCAGAGCCAGAGCTTCTCCCGCTGTGGGACACCACTGCCACAGCAGCAGGACATGGGCACAGTGGGTCTTAGGTGCCACTCCAGGCTGGGATGGACACAGCAGCATGGGCATCACCCAGGCAGCAGGGCTGCAGAGTAATGCAGGAAATGAAAAGAAAATCAGAGTGGGATGCATTAACCCAGAACATTTCAGGTGGAGAGGGGAGCTCCAGCCAAGCCAAACCATATTTGCATTCCTGCACAACAACTTAGGTACAGGGCATTGAGATCAAAGACAGCCAATAAAAGATAATTATTCTGGAGACTGGCTAAAATATAACCACCTGTGCCCAAGCTCTGATTAAGCACAGCCTTCCAAACCAATCTCCAGTGGAGTGCGAGTGGTTTGGGCTTGGACTCAGCCTCTTCTGGCCAAGGTCTGATGAATCAGAGTCAAGTCACAGCCAACTCCCAAAAACCCTTCTGACATGTTACCGGTGCAGGAGGGGAGCAGGCTGAATGTAGCAGTGGGGTTTGGGGATTTCATGTGGATTCTTTCCAATTGTTTAATTACAAGAGGAACTGGTGGAGAGGGAATTTAATTTTCAAGGCAGCAGTTTCAGTGAGGAAGCCAAGCGAAGATCCCTTACAGGGACAGAGCCTGACAAGGAACATTTCTTGGGCATTTTGCTTCAATCTTCTACCTACCTGTCGCTTTCTACCTTTTCTGCTTTCTACTTCTACCCTTGCTCTTCCTTTGTCTTCAAGTGACTCATCAGGAGCCTCTTTGGCTCCAATTTGTAGCTCGGATTTAATGAGGCTGTTCCTGCTCTGCAGGAGCTTCCTGCAGCACTGCTCTCAGTCAATGCCACGCAGACAGAACAGCCCTGAGCACAGAGATGCTGCTATTAAATCCTTCTCACCATGAAAGCTGAGAGCTTGTGCCCATTCCCCACCTACCCTGGAGACAACCTTTCATCTTTTTACACCTCTGTCCTCTAAAACCATGTCACAGAGGGGTGGCCTCAGAGCAGCACAACCTTTTGGTGCTCATCCACCTTGGAGCTGCACAGCCCACATGATGGACCACAGCCTGTCCTCAGCAGTTTTTCCACACCCACAGACCCCTCTCCTGCTCAGGATTCGACCCCTTCCTTGCAACAACACAATCAGCACTTCCACCCCTCCCAAGGAGCCCAGAGAGGTTTGGCAGAGCCCTGCACTTGCCTCATGCCTCTCCCCACAGGCAGCTGGCAGGCACAGCCCAGCCTCAGCCTTTCCCTCAGCTCGTTTGCTTTGGAGCCCAGGCTTATTTTTGCAAAGTCCTTGCCCCAGGAACGTGTTTCTAGCAGACCATTTCAGAGCCTGGCATTTCCCCTGCCCAGATGAGCTGATGTCTGTTGATTTATCTCCCAAAGCCCAGCTTGGGACCCCCCCTTCACACAATCTGTTCAGTTTAGCAGTTTACTCGGTAAATGTTCTGGTCAGCACCTTCACCTGACCCATCACAGCTCGCAGCACTTTCACACTCCTTCCTGCACAAGTGGCATGAGCCAGCCATGCAGGAGGGTATTTAACCAAGTAACTGGAGCCATGTCCTCAGCAGGGGCAGCCTGGCACAGAAAAGAGTATTTTCCTTGGTAGCAAGCACCTGGCAGGCAAAGCAGCTCCATCTTACAGCTCTGTCTTGCCTCCCTCACTGTCAGAAGCATCTGCTTTGTGCAAAATTATCAGAACACGATCCTGTGCGTTTCCCATTCCTGACCTTTTTGTCTCATTTACATCAATAAGACCTGTGGTATGTGAGATTTATGCTTTTTGCAATATTTGATGTTGACAGCTCATCCTTTGCATCAATAGCAGGCTGCACCACCTGAAGTACATAATCGTTTTCATAGCCCATTTCTTGGTAAACACTGCAAATAAAGTACATTTTTCAGTCTATTCCTGTCTGGTGCTTTTTGCCCATAGATGCCAAGCACATCAGAAGCCAGCAGTACAGAGCAGTCAGCAGGCTTTTATGGCTGGGGCCAATAAAACAAAACCAGAGGCAAAGGGGGCTGGAGATTTTCAGGGCCTGAGAAGCCCTGTGTTTGGAGGCTGCGTGAGGAGGTTCATTTTTAAATACTAATTAAATAGAGTGTCAAGCAAAGCTCTGCAATCTGCCACCACAGGAGCACAGCCAGAGTCCCCTTCTGTCCTCACCTCCCATGGGTGACTCCCCCATGTCCTGGCTCTAGAGATCCCCAGTAAATCCATACATTACACGGCTCAGATCCCATGAAATTCCCAAAATCCAGGTGGCTAATGAACAGTGTAACACTACATCAGCATTTAAAAGTCTATTCTGATCCTCTTCTTCATGTTTTGTGTCTTCCCCAAAACCTCCTTGGCCAAAGCCCATGTGACCCTCTCCTCTTGATTTGCTGGACCTGACGTGGAAATTTGGAGCAAATTTCATCCTCCTGCACTCATGAACCAGCTGCTTACATCCCCTCCAGAGCCTTCCATTATTAATGCCTTTGCTTTTTTTGGGGTCTGCAAGTTTCTCTATTCCTCATTAATTTTGGTTTTTTTCCATTTCACTTCCCTGGAGATTGATACATTTCTCCCACTCCTCCTTGAAGATCCTGTTGCAATTCACAGGGCTAGTGATTGAAAAAGTCAAAACACACCTTTTTTTTTTTTTTTTTACAGTACTATGGATGATTCCCAGTATTTATGAGCATTTTTTCCTCCAAGGAGATGCACAAATACAGAAAAGCTAAACACACTGAGCTCTGCAAGGGAGGAAATCCATCACAGCTCAGAAAATGTACAAGTCTGTTTCTCCACAGAACAGTTATCCATGTTCCTAATTGAACTTAATGTTTATAATCAGTTCTTGTTGAAGAGCCCTGTTAACTCACCAGAGAGTAATTATGCCAAGTCACCTTCATATTTCTCATTTAACATATTCCACGAGATAACCAAAGAAATTAGGGAGAAGACAATTACAAAGGACAATAAGCAAGCTGGAGGCAGACAATTGAGTTGGTGGCAGGCAGAGGCTGCAGAGACAGATCCAGAGCTGCCAGATGTCCTCCTGCTCTTATCTTACCATTTCAGATTTTATATTTTGATCAATTCGAGATGGGGTCAGCATTTCTGCCTGCCCAATGATACTTCTTCCAGAAGCTCCTATGGTTTTCTCCTCTTCCAATTACCTGGAGTCATTGTTAACAAACAGCTCCTTCCATGAGGAATAAATTCCTAGCAGCATCATGAACAATAACTGCAGTTTTTTCACACGGGGAAAGAGTTGTGCAGCACAACTGCCACTTCCTGTATCAGACCCGATTTCGACAGTGTATAAGTGTTGACAACAGCATTATCCAAAGCATTTTACATCTCATGGCTCTTGCAGGGAATAGGAAGGATCTGAGTGACTAAAAACAAACAGTAGCTATCCTGCCTCTTAGGTACTATCAAAATGTAATCCACAAATTCCTCTACTTCTTTTGAATACTGGCCTCACACACTCCTTGAAACCAAGAAGGCAGATTTTCTCTCTGAGCACTGAGTTTCTGATGTAAAGCAAAGAGCCACTAAATGCCACTGATTTTCCTCCTTATCTGTAAGATGTAGATGCATCCCAAGCTCTTCTCCACCAAGGCAAACCCTTTCACAAGGTGCCACTCTGGGACAAAGCAGGTCCTCCCCAGCCCTCCCTGAAGGCTCACAGGCTCTGGAGCTCACATCGACTTTCTCAGGAGATTTCTTATTTGTACAGTCAAAACTGTTGAAACCCGGCCTTTGATTTCTTCCCTGTCATTATTAATATTAAACCATATTTTGTCTGCATTGTAAAAACATCCATTATGATAGACTCATTAATGCACTCCCTGACTCTTTCTGAATTAAATCACTGATAAATTCTATTCTTTAATTTCGCCTTAGTGGGGTTGATGGATGAGCACCACGAATGACTAAGAAGGCAATAAGCTGCTGCAGCTCAGTGTTAACAGCTATTATCAGACACAATGGCCCTCCTCTGCTTGGATAGAAAGGGCAGTGAGTGACCTCAGTGCCTCTGCCTTGCCTGGTAACTCACCAGCAGAACAGGAGCTCAGACACTTCACTTAAAGGGGAAAGAAAATGTGAAACTCCAGCCTCGGCACCAGCTCAGTCTCTCAGTCTGATGTGCCAACCATCCCGGTATTCTGGGGTCAGGTACATTCGAGACATATTCACCAAGTACCGTCGACAGTCTGAATTCTTTGCCAAAGATTAGGACTCAAATGAAAGGAAACAAAACCTACTTGCTTCTTACCTCAGATAGTACCACAAACTCTCATCTGAACCATTTCACAGTTCAGGAAACCACGCTGCAAAAGCCATTTAACAACTCGAATATTTGTGTGTCCAGCTGGTGGGAGGAATGTTTTACAAACCTCTGATTTTCCATCCAGTGGCACCTGCTGTTTGTCAGCACATCAAGGAACCCCATATGGCCTGGGGAAGGCACTGCTGGGATGATTCCTGCTGCTCTCATGAAGGAGCTGGGCATCCACGAGAGCCTGGTTACACTGAAGCTGTTGAACGGAAATGGATGGGATGATTCTTTTAAAGCTGTGCAACATTTGCCCTGACTGCGTGTCAATAATCATCAATTTTTACATTAAGAGATGAATCCCGAGCATTTAACTAAATTAAGATCTCACCAAGTTGCCTGTAGGGATTCCATTCTCAAGCAGAGGATGGACTTCCAAATAAACAGAATAAAAAGTGGAGCCAGAGGCTGTTGCTGCATCTCAGAAAGAGAAGTCAAGAAACACAACTTGGGCCTAGCCCAGAGTGTTCCAGAGTCTGGGACTATCCACAACTGGACTTCTGCTGAGCCGAGTAGGGAGGGGGACAACACACAACACTTAAAAACAGATAATCCGAGCAAAGCCCATTTATATGCAGAATCCACAAGTCCCTCCAGGGATTCATTAGAGAAGGAAAGGAAATTTGCTTCTGTTTGTTTGGAACACAGATTTATTCATGGCTGTTAAAAAGTTAGCACTTGCCAGCATTTCCCCAGATAATTTTTTGCAGACCAAGTCTAGTTTAAAGGGCAAAGAGCAGTTCAGAGTTCAAAGTGAGAAAAGGATGAGCCAAGATTCAGGCTGGCCCTGATTTTATTTTGAAAGGGACCATAGGCCACTGCAAGACATTACCACCACTATTAACGGGAGCTTGCATCATCTGCAATTTGTCTTCTAACCAAAATATCCTTAAACTGTGACTCCTGGAGTGCAGTCTAATTCTGGATGTGAATTTCCGAAGATCCTGAATGGCTCTAAATTCCTCCAAGAGAGGAACACTTAAGCCAATCCTCACTTTCCCACATATTGAGATTAGATTTGATCCACGACTCGGGGTTCATGTCCCCCAGACCCTTGGAACAACTCTGTCCTTTCTCTGCAATTGTTTTTATTGATTATCATTGCAGATGCTTATTCCTAGGACAAGAGCAGGACTCTCAGCCTCTCATTTCTGGCACTTTCCCCAGATAACGTGTGCTCTCCTCCCCTCGCTGAAGAGCCTTGAGTCAGCTTGGTGCCTCAGCAACCTCTTGCATTTCCCCTGAGAAGTTACCCAAAAACTTTAAAACTTCCCTTTTCTGATAAACCTGACTGTCTCTAGGACATCTAGACTGATAATCAAAATAAGCATCCTGCTTCTTCATTTTTTTTGCTTATAATATTAAAGATTTTCATATAAATCCCCTCAACAAACATAAGAGCAGAAGTTCAGGTGTTGTGCTCCATGTACAACATCAGCTCTGATGCTGACCCGTGAGCTCTGGTGCTCATAGAAAGGAATGGACAAATAATAACACCCAGCAATTAACCCACAGTGATTTTCCTCAAAGGAGACCCAGGAGAAGATTTACTCAAGGTTTTTTGACCTTTTGGAAAGCATAAATTAGCTATTTAATAAGAAATGCTTTCTTTTCCACTCTCTCATCAGTATCAAATGTCTCATTGTCATTAGATCAGCTTGACTAATGGGATCTCAAATTCTCATTAGGGACTCTAAATGTGACTTTCATACAATATAATTATAAAATAAATGTTAGTCAAAAAGACATGAAAGTGCATTTCATTGGAGAGTGCAATTCTTTCCAAAATCATGTCAGAATTTTTTCAGAAGGAAATGGTGTCCTAGTTCCTCCGGCCCTCAAAAAAATTCTGTATCTCACTTTCTGAAACAGAAGCTCTTTGCTGTTGTTATTTCTCTATTGGTTTAGCCCAGGTAGCTCAATTGCATCCTATTTAAAATTCCAAAGAACTTGGCTGGGCATCTGTGGCAGTGTAACCATGTGACTGCACTGGCCAGTGACAACCCTCAGTCGTTCCAAAACACTTATCAGGTTATTGAGGACTCCACAGATTCCAGGGCAGGAACCCTCCAGTGGTCCAAGAGAGAGCCAAGCAAAGAGGGATGAACCTCACAGCCCTGAAACATCCAATTCTCTAACTGGGGATGGGTCTCTGTTCACAACAGGCCAGGAAGCTTCTGCCAAAAGGCAATATTTCCTGTTTCCAGATGTGCACCCAATCTGTATCTCTCCAGACCCACAGCTGCCTCCATTACTGCTGTTACAGGACACTGTGCCAATAAATTAGTACTTTGGAGCTTGGATGAATTATTCCTCTTACCAATGTGTGCAGAGTTAATGCTTCACTGGTTTTGACTCGCTGCTAATAAATAATTTTGTTCCTGATCAGAGGAGTTTCCAGCAGTACAATTACCTGTGAGAAGCCAATAAAGGCCATCGCTACGGCGCAATAATGAATTTATAAATTAAAGTTTGCTTTGCCCTTGAGTCAGAGCGATTAGCATCACACAGCCCTCTCACAGAGCAGTGGTGTGAGACATCTCAGATGCTTATTGTTGCTGCAGTCAATAGCTGACTCTGGGGAGCCCATTGTGCACCACAAACAGCAGCTCAGATAAACTCCAGCACAGCCAGGCTGAGTAAAAGAAGCCTCAGGTTAACCTGGTTCCTGACAGAAGCATCAATTTAACACCCTCAAAGACTCAGGGGCAAGGACAGGATGGGAAGTGCTGCAGGGCAGAGCTGTAAGGACAGGCAGCAGGGGCAGGGGGAACAGCCCCAACCCCAGCACTCCCCTGCTGCCCCTGCACACTCCAGGCTCCTCTTCCCACTTCTATCTCAATAAAGCAGTGCCACCATCACCTCCAGCTCTGAACGTGCCCATACTTCACCATTAGCACACAAAGTGACAGGACAAGTTATATCCAGGCAGCCTAATTCGTGGGTTTATGGAGAGATCTGACAACATCCTCCTCCTGTGCTCATCAACAGCTGAAAAAGGTGCCCTGATCGACTCCCATCCAATCTGCTTCCCTTCATTTCTTTCACAGTCTATATCTTTTTTTATGGCACAAACACAGGACCTTGTTCAGGGAAATTTATTGTGCTGCTACGCATCAGGTTTTCCAGGGCAAACACACCACAGACACAGATCCTCTTACACCATAGAGGACTTACTGCACCAACAAAAAGTACTCAACAACAGAAAATGTTACAGGTGTAGATATACTGCACCCTGTCTGAAGCCATGGAGACAGATCTGGGGACGGAGACAAAGCCTGAGATGAACAAAGAAGGAAGGAGGTGTAATGAAATCAATTGCTTTGAGACTAGAAATACAATTCCTCCTTATTTTTTCTTTGCTGATAAACTTCATTACGTTGTTTTGACACATTGTTTGGCAGGACCAACACCCTGAAAAACCAGGACAAACAGATTCCTTGTCGCATATTTGATGTGAAAAAAGCCCCAAAAGTCACAACCTTCCCATCACAACATAATCCAGAACACACTTCCAACATCCAGCATCATTTCCCAGGCTCAGCATGGCGAAATCAATTGATGTAATGGCTCCAGTGATGCTCACAAGCTTCACCCAGCCTTTTTACTGTGAAAAAAGACTGCAGTGAAAACATTTTATCTCTAAAGGTCAGCAGGACCCATGAACAGGGATTTTTCCTGAAAGACCATGTTGTGGGGACACACAAGCTGGAGTCTGAACTACACCAAGGTGAAAATTGTGCAGTCCTGAAAGTGAGTAAACTCTGGGAGATGAACAAAGGAGGAAAGAGGGAGAAGAAAACACAACTTCTGAGGCTGGAGTGGAGGGTCATTGGAGCATTGAAGCTGTAATTAATGGTCTTTCCCTGGCAGAACTGCAGAGAGGAAAAAAGATAGCTATAGCACAGCAGTGGCACAGTCGTTTGCAAGTCTGCACTTCTGATTACCTTACAATAGCCAGGAATAATTACAAAGTTCCCACATTTATTATAACCTTGGGATACCCTCACCTTGCTGGGCTACTTTAAAGCACGCTGCTCAAAGCACTCTTCTCTGTCAGCATTACCAGCAGGACTTAAAAGCTAATTTTATCTGCCAAGTTTGGCCTTCTTCTTCATCATTAGATATGATTTTATGTCATGATAAAGGCAAGAGCTGTCCCCCAAAATTCTAGAAAAATCAGCACTGTTGGAGAGTTCATAACTGGTGATGACAAAGCACAGCTTTGAGTGTGGGGGGTTTCTCTTGAAAGGACAATGCACACATGGACACACTCAGCAGGCACCACGTGGGGGGAAAAACGCTCTCAGAATCATTTCCAGGCCTTTTGTTGGACAATTGGTGCCTGATTGAAGTCGATGCAGAATAGGACTCACCAACCTTTCAAGCCTCAGCATGGAACAGTCACAAAGAAATGTATTTATAATGGCACCCAGCAACTGCAATCTATGTCCAAAAGGGTCCTTATCTCCCTTTGAACTCGGAATGATAAAAGTGAGTACTGTGGTAGCACAGTAATTGGTTCAGAGTTTGCTCTATTGCTCTATTTGATTCTCCCTCATCTCACATCCAAATTATTGTAAAGACTCATCAGGGTGTCCCCAAAGGGTATCAGATCAAGTGATACTCATAGTTCAAATAGAAGTCACCTGTGCAAGAGTCCTGAGGCTGAAGGAATAAGGCTGAACTGAAAAAGCAGATATGAATTAAATAAAAAATTCTCCCCTCAGCTTGCATCAGCCTTCCTCTACCTAAGCCCAGGACACAGCATAGATGTGAAAAGATTTATTAAATCACCCCATGGTCTCTACAGGAAATGTTTCTACCAAACACAGAACCTCTAACAAGCTTCTGAAAGATTATCTTCTTTTGGTTTTGTCCTCATCCTTTCCAAGCAATAAGCACAACCTGGAGTTTATGAATAATTAATGCATCTATCCCATTTGATCCTCCGGAGCAAAGCATTTCCTGAGATTCACCTGTCAAAAATCTTGCCCATCTGATATGTTTTCTAACATCAGAAAGCAGAAAAAACAGAAATGTTTTGGCTGTGTTGCTTTGACTTTTGAAATAAGGCCATTAGCTAGTTTTCAAAGTGTCCATGTTTTTGGCTTCATAACAGCCTTTGTAAGGAGGGTTCTTTTGTGTCTCCATGGCACTAGTTCTTTTCCAACCTCTTCTAGTCAAAAGCAAAACAATCCAGCTTTCATCTGCTTTTTTATGCTTTTGATTTGCTGATAAATGTGGGCTACAACGTCTAGAGGTGGTTTCATGGCCTGTGTTACAAAAACAGAGCACTCAAAGAAAGTCTATCAAATATGCTCAGGAAAAGAAAAAAAACCAAACAAAACGAACTCTGAGCAAGTTTTCCTACTGAGAAATGGGGAACCATTTCCAACCTCTTGAAATAAAACTGAAATGCTCCCTTTTTAAGAAGGGATGCTTCCAAGCAGGAGACTTGCGAGAACTTCCCTACAACAGAGACAACAGGAACCCCAAGGAGCAGGAACTCCATTTTCAGGGTGAGATTAACACACCACGAGCCTTGAATTATTTTAATTCTGATGGAATCAGAGGAGAAGGGAGAAGAAAGGTACATTTTCAAAAAGCTGCTAAGGTCACTCGAGGTTGGCTGTCAGTGGAATGATGTTTGTTCACTAAGCATCCAAGAAAACTTCCAAAACCAATAAAGACAGGCCTATGCAAGAACATTCACAGAATGGGGCTGTTTGTGCTCTCAAAACCAGCTCCATTTCAGCCGGGCTTTTCAAGACATCTGAAGGAATCTCAGAGCCTAAATCCCACAGTGGCCAACATTTATCAGCTCGTGCTCTTAGAAATAGCCTACGTTTCTTACAACATCATATATCCACTCTAGGCTCGTGTGTTTCCAAGGGAAATTCAATCTTTTTGTCCCCATTCAGAAAGATTCTTGAAATGCTGAACAGAGAGATCTAATTCTGCTTTTTCAGAATAAAACCAGACACCAAACCAGGCTCTGTTTGGCCTGAGCATGGCAGGAGGATCTTGTGATGCTCAGTGCTCCCAGGGCTGAAAGCAGATTCCTCTCTCTCATAAAATCCAAGTTTAGCAACAAGTGTATAAATATATATTCAGATACCAGGGGCTTTTTCCCCACACCACTTTTCACCCACACAAGAATCCCCACATAAGCTGTGTAATTGCTGCCCAAAATGGCAACACATGCTCTGCAATTATCATTAGAGTTAATTAAAGCCTCTGAGCAGGAGGCAGCTTGAATTGCTGTTTACTCTCAAGTCTCTGAACATGCTGCAGGTAATTGAAAGAGAAGCATCAACCCAATATTGCTGATTTTCTTATTGGCCAGGCTTTGATAATTTGATTTTGGTCATCACATAATTCTATAACTAAAATATTAATTTTCTCTGAAGGCCTGAATCTGCCCTTCAGCACACTCCACTAAGGTATTTTCACATTTCTGGGTCCTTTGCTGTACTGAATCTTGGAAGTTCTAAAAGAGTCAGGTCCAAAAGGAGATTATATACAAAAAAATCTCACATGTACATGACTTTTCTGCATTTCAGCCCACTGGCAGCAGGTGCCTAGGGCAGGTGTACGTGCCCCAGGATGTCAGTCAGAATGGGAGCAAGGCACAGGATTTGAAAAGCCACTTTGGATAATCAACTGAAGGCAATCAATTTTTGCAAGACCTGAATATCCTCAGTATCCATTTGAAGAAGAAGAAACATTCAACAACTCTCTCCATCAGGGCAAAATATTTATAAAATGGACACTTAGAGATGCAAGATTTGCCTAAAAGTAGAATCTCCATCCCACAACAAGGACTGATGGCTCTGGTTTCTGATCTAGCTCTGAAACCAGCCCACAGCTCCATTCTGCTCCCCAGGCCACGTGCTCAGGACCCTGCTCCATGAAAATTGGTGGCCTGGAGCACAGGGTGACCCAGGCTGGAGGAGGAAGACCCAAGAAATTTAGTTTCTACTCAGCTGTCTCTGAATTAACCCCTCCCCTAAGTCATGCTGATAACTCCACACAGATGCCACGCTACCCAAATTAGACTTTTTGTGCCTCCCTTTCCCAAAGAAATGCTGTTCTCTGTCTTGTCTCCTGGGAAAGCAGCAGAAAGGTTGTGATCACACCAATATTTTGCTGCCAGAGCTGGAAACCTGAGCAGGTGCTGCAAAAACACCCAAGGTCAGTGGCTAGCAATGAACCTCTGCTGGCTCCTGTACATTATAAAACACTTTGAAGGCTGCTGATGCCAACGTGCTACTGAGCATGGAGCTATTTTTGGGCTGAGAGGGGCCCTGCCAAAGGAGAACAGTGGTCACTTGAAAAATACAGACTCTGACTCCATCAAAACTCATCTCTTCCAGACATCCTTCCTGCCCTAACCTCTTCAAAATTCAAGCAGAGAAGTACACACAAAATTCACCCAGCTTTTTCAACTTGAGATAGAAGGAGGAAAGCTCTGCCTTAACTCTGCCTCAGCCATTAAGAGAAGGGTTCTCCATGTCTCTGTTAATCTCCTCCTCAGCCACAAAGCTGATATTCCAACAAGAAGCTACAGGGAGTGACATAAAAATTAATTGGTTTTTAAAAAGCACAGATGAAACATTACCTGGACACAGGAAAGCACTCCAGGAAGATCAAACCCCAAACACTGCTGAAAACAAAATGGGTTTTAATGGATGGCAGATCTTAGGTCAGCAATAGATAGAGAGATTAGTGGAACCCTGATTAGATCAAAGTCTCAGAACACGGCTTAGAGACCACCACATCTGGGCATGGTCACTGAAACCCGAAGGCTGAATTCTGTGTTAAGAGGAATCTTTTTTTGTGTGTGTGCCTTTAATCAGAGGAAGAAGAAAAGCTGTTTGAAAAGTGCTTTGACAGGTGTGAGGAAGATAAGCTGGAAGCAGATCACAAAGACAACAGTGTTTGATAAAGAGAAGACCGGGGATTATCACCACAAATATGCATAAGCTCCATTCTGTATAGGAAAGCATGTCATTATTAATAACACTACTTATCCCTCTTAAAGCATTGTAAGCTTTCAAGTGCTATACAAATACTAATCACTAAGCAAAGGTGCCAGAGAATCCTTTCCATCTCCTGCTGATTGCACAGACTGAAAGCACAATAAGTACAACGTGTACAATGGCAAACACGGGCCCGAACAATCACCGTAGTTCATGATATTACAAAAGAGATTGTGCTCCAAAGGGAAAGATATCAGTGTGCATCCATCAGGAAACTGCTTTTACCTGCTGCTGGGGCGTGGGGAACAGCAGATTTGTTGTTGATGCTGCTGGGAGGGAGCTGGAGCACAGAGGGGAAATGGAAACCTTCCACCTGCAACATCGTCTATAGGAGATGAGGACAAAAACCTCCTCAAAGTAGGAAACCTGGAGAAACTTTGCTGATGTACTGGAGAGCAAAAGGTAAAGCTGGGACAAAGATGCAAGAGCAAAAGTAATGTCATTAAATCAGCCAAGAAGGAAGGTGCTGGATCTTGGCAGTTTTACTTTATCAGAAATCAAATAAGCACCTGGCAATCAGAAGGGCTGGTCAGGACACGGGCTCATTCCTTGGCAATGGGAATGAGGAACAGATGATATTAATTTGGGGTAATGATGGGAAACCGTTGCCAATTTTGGTGAATACTGGTTAGAAAGCTCACATGAATGGATCCTTTCTAGTCCTTGAGTCCTCGGGCTGCCCAGCAGCGGGTTCTGCAGGAGTGCTCAAACAGAATGCACAAAAAGCCAGGGTCTGTCATCGCACAGAGCCGTCCTTCCCACAGCAACACAGAATAACCACAATTCCCACTGCTCAAATGTTAATCACTGCAGCTGCTGACCCTCCCAGGAAGGGCTGCAGGATCCCACCAGCCTGTTCAGGGGCACAATGTGGTTTTTGGTATGAGTGCTCTGCACCAAGGTGGGCTCTGTCCTAAGCACCCTTCTGCAACCAGTGCCAGTAAAAATGCTTCCTCACCTTAAACCCTCTCTCCTACTCAGTGGGTACCACACACCTGAGCTTTCTGACCTCAGCTTTTAGTCAAACAGGAGCAGAAAACTCAGTTATTGGCAAACATGTCCCTGTTTCTGATGCAGGAAGAACAGAGAGAGCCCCTGCTCTGATCCTAAACCAGAAGCTGCACGAGCTGCTGGAAAGGTGCAGAACAAACTCAAGTGCACTTTTCAGGCAAATCCCATTCACATCCCTCCAGGAAAGAGTTGTGTTGTCTCCAAGGCAACAGGGAGGCAGACCTCAGCCCTGGATTAAATGAAATTATTTCATTAACGTTTGTTTCCTTATCTTGTGTTTCATCAGTGAACACAGAAGATGCTGCAGGTACCACAAAAAGACTCTTCCATGCAGAAAGGGGGAACATAACAAGCAGTGGAGAGGTCCCAACTTTTTTTCCCCTGAAGCTCTGGCAAAGCATCTTGGTTTTCAGGGAGGAAAGATAATGCAGAAAACATTGAAAAATGACAGGGCACAATTCATGATAAGGCATCAAGGTTTTTATACCTGTTTAGTGATTGCCAGTGCTTTTTACTTGTAAATACTCATGTGGTTGATTTAATTAGTTTGACCTGGAAAAACTTCCTGAGGTGAAGGGTCTTCAATATTTCCTATGTCAGAGACACCCAAACGAGTAAAGTGTAATGAGATTTGGATCTATGGCTCCTTCTGAAAATGTTGACCCTTTTTTCCCCCATTTTGCTGAACAAACTGAGCAGGATCTCAGTGAAAAGGAGAAGAAAAGAACTGATGGATGACAGAGAAATAACTCTTTGGAGATGCTGAAGTCTTACCCTTTGTTATCTGCCTGCTGTCAGGGATTCAGCCCCATCCCATGAATGCACGTGGTTAAAACATCAATATCTCCAAAATACCACATTTGAGTTTGGCTTGTCAAAAAAATCAGGTTTCATTTACTGAATCTCCAACTGACAAGTTCCTCATTCGTGTTGCTGTTTGGATGTCAAAGATTTGCTCCGGGGTCTGAATCCAACAGGCATCAATGTCACTGGGAACAGCCTGGGATCACCCACAGGCTCTGATTATTCTTCAGCTCCTTTCCCACATCACACTGGAAATGGGCAGTGCATGGCAGGAGCAGCTCGTGCTGTGAAGGAAAATCAAAGCACAGTATTCCTTATTTTTCTGTTTTATCTCCCTCACTCCTAATTGCTCTTTCTGGTAATTCACTGCTTGTAGTTTTCATTCTTAAATCCGATCATATTTCTCAAATCCCTTCTCATCACAGAGCTGCCACCTACACGTTGTGGAACGTCTTCCCTGGGATCACAGAAATCCTTTCCCCTTCCAAAAAAGCTCAACATTTCTTAGTCGCAGACAGCAATACCACCAAATTCCTCCAGTGCCTTGGATGTGTTTTGGATATTTAAAATTCAAGAGAACAGCTGTCAAGTGAGATGATAATTGTGCTGTCAGCGTACCAAAGGAGAATTAGTGAAATTACCCTCCAAAGAATGCACGCCACATAATCTTGTAAGCAAAAAAAAAAAAAAAAAAAGGTTTCCTTATCACACAGAAAGGGAGAGGTCTGAAATAAGAAACACTCCTCTGAAATCAATGCTGTCTGAAAGATGAAGTGAACCACATGCATTGCTGGAAGCTCTGATAACAGAGACACACAGGAGAGGCCAGCTGAGGCCACCGTGGCAGCACAGGGGCATCACTGCCAGCTCCAGAGCATTTGAGAGAGACTCCAGGCAACAACTGCACTGCTGTGACTCTGCAAAGAGCTTGGGGCACTGAAAATCCCTACACATTACATTAATGCCCCTTACTTCAGTATGACAATGCAGAGACACCTAAAGAACCCCCACACCTGCTAAACTGGGTGCTGTTAGACTCTCATTCCCTTGTTTTCTGATCCAGGTGGCTTGGTACAAAGTCCTCCTGGCCCATAAGAGGTGATACCAAGCTAAGGAGAGACCAGAACACAAAAGGAATTCAAACCCCTCTGTTGCCATCAAAAGTTCCAGGACTGATCTCTCAAACAAAATCTCAAAGGAGGCTTCCACCTTTAGGAAAATCCCAAAGAGCTGCAGCAGAGATGAGCAGGGAATTCCTAAATTCCCACAAGGTGGATATGGCACTGAGCCAGGGTGGTTGAAATAAGATAAGGATCACAGCAACTCATTAAAAGACAAATTGCTCAAATAACCAAGCAAGACAGTCCAGCTTCAAATTAGTGATTTACCTTCTCCAGCTGGAAAAATCAACAGCAATTTTCACATTTTGGAGAAAACCCTAATCAGGCAGAAATGAGAAAAAGATGAAAATTGGGAAATGACTTGTGAGATAGCTGCATTTGTCCTGTGGATTCTCCAACAGCGTTTGTACAGAGCCGAATGCTCCCACTGCCTCCCCAGGATCAGAAACTTCCAGGCTCCAAGGCAGCTTTCACACTAAAATATTCCTCAAAATGCAAAGACAGAAATCAAGCCCTCCCTTTCAGTTATTAAACAATCATTAATTGTGATTTCTGCTGCATTTGTATTGCTTTCACTCCCATTGAAACCTGAAGAGAGGTTTTGCCTCTCCATCACAACTTCTCTATAAAGGGACAAGATCTAACCAGAGGCTTCACAAGCTCAGAGGTTACCACACTTTCCCAAGATTCACAAGGACTGTGGAATGAATATAAAAAGGTCTCATCCATGCTAGACACATGGATTTGAAAGTGGAGAGAAACCATTTTCCATGGATGGGCACAGACTGGCCTTTGGCACGAGGGCACACATTGAAAAATCAGAAACCAGAGCCAGGATGAGAAGCAGCAGAATTAGACAAAATCGTTCATCCTGGTTAAAGCTAACGATAAACAAAATGGACCTAAATCAGTGCTAAAGTGAGAGGCAGCAGCTGTCTTCATTTTAGGGGGAAAAAAGGGAACTCTTAGTCTGAAAGATTTTGGCAGGTGACAGCCAATGTCAGAGCACACTTCAAAAAGCAGAGTCAGAGCAAGGAGCCTTACAGAGTCCACATGTCACTGTCCTTACTTGGTCAAAATTCCCATCACATTCAGAGCTTTTTGTCCAGAATTAGATACCAAGCTTTAGCTGAATATAAGAGCCTTCATTCCTCACAATGAATATAAAGTCACCCCCATTTTTTAGCAGAACTACCTTCTGTGAGGAAGCTGGACTTGAATCTGCTCCATTTTTTTCTCCCCACAAAAATGCTTGCGCTAGGTTGAAAAAACTGTGGTTTCTCCTTGTGTTTTTTGGAAGAAGTCAATAATTCCTGCTGGAAAAAGGGTGAGGAGGGAGAAAAATATGTAAGAAATGATCACTTTCCAACCAGCAGCTCCTGGTTTGCTTAGGGTCTGCATTCAAGGGGCACAGGAAAAAAAGAGGCAGATAATAGGGAATCATCCCCACAGACAGCTCTACCCAAATCCTCTCCAGCTGCTTCTCTGCTTCATTCTCCAACTCCCCTTTGGAGAGGGAACTCACTCCACCTCGCCCCCTGCACTCAGTGTGATGCTACACCGTGGATAACTGAGTTCTTACATCAGCTCAGTTGGCTGTTGCCAGTATCTTCTGCTGCCTTATGATTTTTTTTTTCCCAACAGGGCTTTTCATTCAGTAGAAATCTGTTTCAAAGAGTTTCACAGTAACGCTTTGCACTTTCAGATTTTGAAGAATGGAAATCATTTCACCCTCGCAAGACTGATCTCTTACCAAAAGCACCTTGCAGACAAAAGGCAGAAAACAGACAGACGGATGAATAAAATACAAAGGACAAGGAAAATGTGCCTGCTGTAGCTTATCCTGGAGTAAAAAATCCTTTAGAGCTCAGCCAGGTTAATTATCCTTTGTATTCATTAATGACTTTCCATTCATTCTTACAGGCTTCCTGTGGAAGACAGCTCTTATAAAAACCTGTGGTAAAAATCCCCATATTTTTAAGCTGCCCCTTTTATTGCCTTTTCCATGGAATAAAAGGAAGGAAGACAGAGAGGTGAGGCACAGACCACAAGGATGCTGTGGTAAAACAACAGCTCAAAGCCATCCCAGGAAGCCAAATAACCAAATGAAATCACATATTCATACAAACAGGAGCCCAGAAGATTTGTTGGATTGCCTACACAGATTGAACATTTCTACACCCAAAAGGTCTTTTCCCCCCTTTGGAGGTGCCTCACACCCCCCATCTCCATCAGCTCCAGGTGGAGTGGGTCCTTTGGGGGGGAAAGGCTGCACAGCAGCATGGGGCATCATCCACACCCTCAGCAGAAAAGGGAATAATGAAACCAAACCAGTTTCCAAATGTGTTTGGAGCAGCAGGTGCTGATGGTCACACACCAGCAAGGGGAAATCAGTCTCTGGGTCTGGATTCTTTCTCAGCCAGAGTTATGCAGTTTGTGAGACCCATACTACCACAAGGAACATGCTGCTCTGATTCAGCTGAACCTTTCTGCAGAAAGATTGGGGTGGGTTTTGTTAAAACCATCACTCCACTCCAATTTTCCTCTTCCTTTTTGAAGCTCACTATTCCCAGTAAGTGGCATCACAGATGAAGCTTGCAGCCTCTCATCTACACAACTTCCTGGCCAGGGAAAAGCAATCTTAGAGGGATTTATAAATCCTGTCCCTTATCAGTGGAAAGCAGGTGTGAGAGAAGCATCCATAATCCCAGAGGGACCTTCCACTTGGAAAACTTCTCACAGCACAACTGATAACCCTTGTGCCTTGGATTTGGTTACTGAAACTACTCAAATCCATTTAAGGTGTTTCAGCCACACAGAAGCAGAAAATGTAGATATGTGTGTCCATGTGCACATCTGTGGGGGGTCATATGTGATATATACATTTCCTGATGTGAATTGCACTTCACTGCAGCTTTAGTGTGAGCCAAGACACTGTGCCTGCCTTAGGTTGCTGAATTCTTTGTTTCAGAGCTCTGGAGACACCTAGTTTGAAAGTGTTATTCCGTTTTGTGAGAACTTAATAAACGAGGAAAAACATCTTGAGTAAATTGCAATGTGTTTCTTTGGTTATCAGTCCATTTGAAAGATCAAGCCAGCAGATTCCTTACAGTTCGAACTAAAATTTAATTTCTTTGTAGATATTTCAGAGCCTTTCTTCCAAAAAAAAAAGTCCCTCCTGTATGCAATTGCCCAATTAACCCTCTCCCTTCTGCATGTCTCCCTTGTTACAGACAGATTATCCTCATTCCCACGTGTAAATTCCCATATCCATGGCAATTTCTAGGCTGAGCATTAGATCTGTACATATAACTGAGAATTGCATTTGATGTAACTAGCCCATAATGTTAAGAAATGTATTTATGACTGTCTGATGTGTGGAATATTAACAGCCCTGCAAGAGTTGCTGGAGCTGTTGAACTACTTTTACCAGGACCCCTGGAAAACCCCCCCTTAAAGCCAGAGACCTCCAACCGCAAAACTTGCTGAGGACAGGATGAAATATCAGAGGGAGATAAAGCTGACTCTCACAGGGACCTTTTCCCAGTGCCTGATGAGATACAGAAACACCTCAGCCAGCCCTGTACTTCTGAGATGCTGCCATAGGTTTTCCCCAAGCTCAAAGCCACACAATTTTCTTCCTATCATCTCTTTAAGAATTACTCCCATTTGTAATTGTTCTTTTCCATCTCATCCAGTGGGAAATACTGACAGCAAAAAGTTCCCTACTCATGCAGGAGAAGCTGAGGATATTAAAAACTACATGGCACAGCCTTAAATCTTCACAAGCCCTCACTGTCAGATGGATCTGGGCTTCCTGTCGATAAATGCAAAGTAGTGTCTTGTCAAATCAATCTCTTTCCTCACTTTCCCTCCTCCCCTATGCAGATTTGGAGAGGAAACCACCGGCTGCAGCTGGCACCAGCCCTTAGCAAGGAAAAGAGACACTCATGTAAATAAACAAATCACTACCAACATCTTTCTCCAATGTGTCCTGAAGGCCCTCGCTGCCAGACATCCTCAAACACCCACCTGGAGTGTTTGTGAGCTGGAATCACAATTTAATTGAACACAGCCCCCCAATCACAACAATCTTTCATCATCCTCTCATGCCCAATTCCTTTCCCGTGCGATTTGCATTTCCTGTGTTTTGCCCATTAACATTTTATCGTGGAGCACAGAGAGCTGTGTTTGAGCAGCCGAAGCCAGACAATAAAAACCCTTGTGCATTCCAGCCAGAGGAGATGGATTGCACTTCAGCACTAGGAATTGCATAACCACAATGTGATTATATTTAAACACCCATCGTGTTATTTCAAACGGTCTTTGATTGGCCAACAGAGGTTCTCCAGCTCCGGAGCTGCTCCTGCACATCACAGGAGGAGCAGAGGAACCACCTGGCAAAGGGGGGAAGAAGCACCCACCACCTTTATTGTTGTTCTCTGGTAGCCACACAACGATCCTCTTCTCTAATTAACAGACAATTCAACCTCAGCAAAGCACAACCTAATGCTTCAAACAGCTGCTTCTTGTTCTCCCAGCAGGGACTCTCCAGGGATTGTCCATTAAAGTCATATTTGAAGATAAAGGGGGGAATTTATGCAGTGAAACTTTGCAGGAAAAACAGAAAATAGAAGGAAGAGAGACTGAAGACCTAACCTGGCAGAAAACCAAACAAAAATACACAGCAGCGATAAGGAAGAGGTTTAAAAAGGAAAATGAAGTGTTTAGATAGCAGAGGATCTTAAGCAAATAGATGTTCCTTTTGGGAATGTGAGCTTTAGCCTGACAGATAACACACCTTACCCACAGCTCCATTAAAACCAGAGCTGGGCCCTAGAGCAACAAAGGAAATAAAAATATTTGACAGGAAACCAACAAAGCAGCCAACTGCAAGAAAACCATATTTGTTTTTCAGTCCCTGCTGAGGAAAGTCCTCATCCCAATCAAGTCAGCAAGACAATTTCAGTACACATCAGAAAGCCCTGTGGGCACTGAGCTTTGGGGAGCCAGGTAATCTCTGAGATAAAACCCACTTGATATATCTGTGACTCCTGTTATCAGGGAAATGAGGACATTTGGTTCTGGGAGCAAACAGGATCAGTTCTGCAGTGGTGAAGCCCAGCTGGAAGAAAGTGGTAAAGGGTTCTTTTTCCCAATAAAATAAGCAGAAGGGAGTCACTCTACAGAACATTACCACAGGAATGAAAAGTAAAAATAAAAAAGTGTCCTCTGCACCCTAGTGTTAATTTAATGGTGAAAGGTTTAGGAAAATATTACAATATACACGGAAAAAAGGACTCTGAAAAAAACTCCATTGCAGGTTAAGCACCAATGCACAATAAGAAATATACTGACAATGCCAGAAACCCCAATATTAAGCAGCTTTGCAAAAGCTCTGGCAGGATTAATGAGCTATTCCATTCTTGGAGGACCCCAGATTCAAAGCATTTTGCAGACCACATGAAATCCAACCAACACAACAGTGACATGAAGTCACCCCCAGAGTTCCTTTCCAGCACGTTCAGATGGCTCCCATCCCACTCCAATATCTGCTGGCACAAGAGTATTTCTGTGCCACCAGAAATACACATATATTTATTAAACAAATTTATGACAGGCTGAGTGACTTAATCAACATCATATTATAAACCTTGCAGGAAATATCACCCAAAATCCACAGATTTACCATTCTCCCTGCAGAATATGGAGAAAATAGGAACTTCAGGGCACATCTTGAATACTAACACACTTGAGCTACTATGGACCACGGGCAAAGACACAACTTACAGTCTCTATTCTCTTCATGCCCTTCACAGCACATTTTGTTGCCCAAAGAGTGAAACCACAGACTCAGGAAGAGGAACAGTGCCTGGGAGAGGCTTCCAGAGGATCTGAAGAGCTAATGAAGGGAGGAGCAGAGCCCTGGGATAAATAACAGCTGTATCAATCGAGCTGAGCTTCCCTTCTTCATCCTCCCCCCTAAAACCAGCTGGGTGAGGGATTCAGCCCATCTGTGGGGCAGAGGGAGGTGCTGCTTGCTGACAAGAGTAAAATCTCTCTATTTTTATTTCAGCTCTTCTTACTGATGGGAGATGTGTGCTCATCCAGGTAGCCTCGACACCGTGCTGTTCAGGTTATTTACTGCACAAAATTGCTCACAAGATTTGGGCTTCATTTCCCCGTTCATTACTGCTGGGCTCCTCAGAAACACCAGGCTGCTGGCAGCACTTTGTTTTGTTGTTAAGAGAAAGAACCACATCATTTATTTTGGATGAACAAAACATTGTCACAGAGACTTTTTTTTTTTTTTTTTTGGCCACAATAGCTGCCCAGAAAGCTGTCAGAAGCAACCTTTTGTCTCCCAGTTAATCTGCACCGGGAAATGATGAAGTGATGAACTTGCTGCTAATAAATAGACGAGCATCTGCCTCTCTGCAGCTGAGAAATCCTTGCCACCACCGTGGGCAGCATGCTGGGCCTGATTAACACCATCCCAGTGCTGCAGGTGCCTCACACTGGGATTAATCAGGCATGCACAGGTTGAGCTCCTGGTGTACACTGGAGAGGGCATTAGCTGCCATCAGCTGGATGCTCTCAGCTGGCTCCCTGTCTCTCAATAGAGCCTCTTCTCTTCTTAGCTGCCCAGCTATTAGCAATCAGAAGATGCAATAATTGTTTAGGGTCCAATCAGCAGGAAATTTCATTAGCTGCATAGATGCAGCCTGTGCTTTTTACAGAGGCCAGGAGGGAAAATAAAAAAAATCCCCAGGTTTATTTAAGGAATATCTAAATGTTCCTCAGACACCTCTCTGAGTGGCCTTTCTAACCGTGCTCTGTGATTCACAGACATTAAGATCATTAATTCCTTCCCAAAAAGGCTTCCCATAAATAGATATCACAGGAACTTGGGGCCATTAATTAAAGGTTTTTCCTGAGAAGCTGCAAGAGGAGCCTTTGGGCACCTGATTGCTTCTGCACAGGAGCAGGGGAGAGGAAAAGAAGGGTTTTAGGTGATGGATGTCTCCCCAGGGACATGGCCAGTGGGTAAAGCCATGAGCTGTTTGCAGGTGAGCAGAGATGCAGCCAGAAAATCTCGTGTCCTGCAGCTCCCAGGACCTTGGCTGCAGAGCCTGCAGCTGAGGGGCTCCGTGCCTCAGTTTCCTTCATTTCTGAAACAGAACTAAATGTAATTTTCTGCATTCAGAAATTTTGCTGATACCCATAAGAGAAGAGGTCTTAAACTTAAGGGGATGTTCCTCTCCTGAAGTTTTTGTCTCGTATTTTTTGTAGAGTATTTGGAAGCATTTCCATCTCCTACAAAAACTGGCTCCCTATAACTAGGCAAGGCACCCTCCAACAAGTCAAACTCTTCCGCTCTGCCACATCTCTTCTTTTTCTATGCATTAAAATAAGATTTTCTGTGTTTCATCTGTCTATCCCTGTTCTCTGAGCAAGAAACAGGACTTCAGCAATCCTTTTGAATTCATTAGTTTCATTTAACTCTCCTGCTCTGCTTAAGGGCCAGTGGGGTCACTTGGAGCTTTTAACCTCTCCTTCCTTGTTCCAGCCTGGCACTGACAGGTGCCATTCCCAAACTTGCCTTTTCTTCTCCTCAGCCTCACCCGGCAGCTCCAATAATTCCAGTAAGAGCAGGTTAAAAGTGAGAGGTCCACAATTTTATTTGGTCTGTGCCCAGAAGCTGCAGCTGGAGCTGTTTTTACGTGGAGATGCCCATCGTGGTGTGAGACCCCCCATGGCAGCTCCTGCTCCTTTCTCCAGCTGCTTTAAAGCTGCACAGCAGAACACTGCTGGGCAGGGAGCAGCCCAAATTTGGAAGGCATCCTCTTGCCCTTTACCAGTCTGACTGCCTGTCACTGGTAGGCTCATTAGCAGAATTTTGCAAAGCTTTTTAAAAGTACATCAAGGCACTTTATGAGGAGATGTGTCATTTTGGACTCTTAAGCTTTTGTATTACCTATAAGCTGCTGAAGGAATAAAGTCACACAGGTACCTTAAAGGAGTTTAAATCATGAAAATTTAACAAGAGAAGAAAGCAAGCCAATCTGAATCATTAGGATTGCTTTTTCCTTTTGGTTTGTTATTCACAGACCTGTTGGAGGCCCCAGCATGTGAAGTCATGCTCAGACTGACTTCAGGCCTGGAATTCAGCACAGCTAACCAACTAGACTGTCTGGAGACACCCAGACCTTGGGAGTGGATTGTGTTTCAAAAAAAAAAAAAAATAAAAATTAAATAGTCAAAAATTAACATAGCAAGGCAAATTCTCTGTGTAGAATAGCTCATTTGAAGGCAAAGCCAATTTACAGGAAACAAAAACATGGCTCATTGTGTTCTCCAATTCATGTTTCCATCCTTTACTCTGCCCAGACTTAGACTAATTATTCTCTCCAACAGGTTGTCAAAACCCTTCCTGTTTCCTGTAGCAATCACTGTTGTATGCTTTCATACCTGTTGCTGTTGTATATTTTAATAACTCTCTCTGAGCAAATTGGAGGCCCCAGGCTACTCGTGCCCTGACACTCTGCAAGTTCCAGATGGAAACAGGACCCTGCACAGAAATGAGTCCAGAGCAGGGCATTAGAATTTCAAGGCTTCAACTCTCTGAACAACACAGGAAAAGCATTAATTTGTAAGTTAACATATGAGGAAATTTCACTCTGCTCACATAACAGGCATGGCCAGGAAGAAAAGTAGCAATACTTTCAGGGAATAAAACTCACTATTTGCAAACAGCTGCCCAAAACACTGTTTGAACTATTTCTCTCAAAGTATTTTTCCTTCTATGGAAATAACTTTGCCTCAGATGGCAATGGCTTCTAGCAGACGATTGCATTTCAAGGCTTTGTGAGCTGAAAGAGGCACCAACCCTTCTCCCTCACCCTCTGCCCCAACCAGCACCCTACACGGGCACTGAGACCTGGGTGGAAAAGTGTCACCCCACAGCACAGAGGGGACTTCAGCGGGCACAAGCCCCAAGAAGAGGGCCCAGAGAAACATCAGAAGTGCCATCAGTTCTCAGGAGGACTCAGAGGTGTGTGAGCTCAGAGACAACACGGAGCAACCTCGGACACCCAGCTGAGAGGGTCCCCAAAATTCACTGTATTAATCCCAGAAATTCACAGTATTAATCTCAACGCAGCCAAGGCATCCCTGTTCCCACAGAAACATGGCAGCATATTTTGGCAAGTCTGTGCCATTCCCAGCCTCCAGCATGCTCATCAGCTCACAGCACTTCTGAGGGAAATTCACCTTGATGTTCACCAAACCATCTCAGTGATGGCAATGCCCTCCCAGGCTCCCCACACAGATTCCTCTCCCCATCTTCCCCAAACAAAAATTCCTCTCATCACCCCATTTCTCCTGAGTTAACAATGACACTCAGTGGTCAGGAGGATTCCATGCAGTCCACGCTCATGCTCCAGCACCCCACAGTTAATATTCATTACATATTGCACACAGCAAATGTCTTCTGTGAGCTTCAGGATCCTGAGACAGAGTCTGAGTGATACAGAAAGATCATGGAAGGAAAGGCTTGAGAAAAAGGTGAAACCAAACCATAATCTCTTTTCCGATTTGTGCAGTGACCTGGGAAAAATTTTCCATCAATCCACATCCAGGCTATTAAAAAAGCAGACCAGAGGAGGCAAAGGCAGCTCTAGATGAAATTGTTAAGCAGAGAACATGGAGTCAGAACGAGTCCCACTGCTACCACAGAGATCCAAACCACAAGTGAAGAGTTAGTTACTTATAGTGCGAAACTTCTGGTTTGTCCTCCTCTTCCACCCCCAAGGATGGATGAAAAACAACTGCACAGCCCCAAACTCTGCCTCTGGAGCCGGGTTCTGTTGCTTTCTTGACACAACAGAATTTCCACCTGTGCTCCAAATCCAGTAAATCACAGTGTGATGTGAAACCAGAAGAGGATTAGAAAGAAATGCTGTTGTTTGTGGGCAAATATGTGGTGAATAACTCGAGTCCTTTGCCAAACAGCGTTTAATCAGCAGTTTGAAGGATTCCTCCACGTCTCCAGGAGAACAAATCACACTGGGACGATGCCTTTCAGTTTTGACCTAGACACGACAGAGCTTTGCAATGAATTAAGTGTTTGATTTACAACGTTCCTGTGCTGAAAGAAAAAACAAGCAATTAGATATCACACTTCAGCAGTGTAAATTATGTATATCCCAGATTCTGTTTCTCAAAATAATTATCCTCCTCCCTAAAGTGCTGTGCTTATTATTTTTCTGAAAACAGCTTGACACCTTTTTTTTTCAATATCTGGGCTGCATCTTAGGCAAATGCACAAAAAGCAGGAATTATTCTTTTGAATTATTTTGCAATGTAAAGCACACACAATTTTAAGTGTATTTATACATTGACAGAATATTAAACCATGTATTTCACTGCTTCCAACAATAATAATTCTGTTCATTCAGGATTGCTCATTTCCCTTTGGACTGGAATAGTAACACGCCAGAAAGAAAAAGGGTTTCCACCCTATTTATTTGCAAAGGGAATTCATTTCAATCTTACCCAGGGTTCTGCTTTTTCTCTTACCGTTGTGGCATAACTGTGTTTTCCATCAGTCCAGTGAGAGCATCACTGGATATATAACAATAAAATATACCTTATTGTTAAACATTATTTACAGCTGCCAAGTTGAGCATTCAAAGAACAGGAAATGCAAGAATTCACGTTTGGCTCCCAGCACATTTACATGCATCAGGATATGAACTTTATCATAAGATCTGCCCCCTAGTTCTCCATATTTTATGCCCAGAACTGCACCCACTGAGAACAGTTTGGGCTCCCTAAAGGCACCCCTGGCAATGCCCACATCTCTCCAGTGCCATGGTCAGGGTCTCACCCGGCTGCAGTGAGTATTTGGGAATGCCCACCACGGCCTATGGCTGCAGGAATATCAGCTAATAGGACACCAGAATACCAAACAGAGAGAATACTTAAAATAAGGAACTGGAAACCATTTGGGAAAACCATCATTTAAACAACTTTCCCAGCACCAGCTGAAAAGTCAATATAATTTGGAGGGGAACTGGAGTGGCACAGGGACTCCCTGCAATGAAGCACCCTCAGGTCACCAGGCAGGGACAGCCCCTGTGCCACCTAAGCCATGGTGAGAGCTACAGGACACTCAAACACACCTAAGGACAGGGTTTTAGAGGCATTCAAGGCTGAGGCTGAAGAAGTCTCATGTGGGTTGCACATACCCAGAATAAACAAGCACAGTTTGGCACTGATGAGCAAATTGCACAGGGCTTTCCTGGTGCTAAAAGGCATTTCATAATTAGCTCCACATCTCTTTAAGATGAATAGCAGCCTAGAAAATAGCATCCTTAAGTCATGCCCTTCCTCCCTGTTTACCATTCCAATGATGGAAGGGTAAATTAAAGTGCTCCAGCATAAAGAAGCATGAGAGAAACTGAAGATTCTACCTCCCATAAAACTTTAATCAGATTCACTGACCAAAAAAAAAGAAAACGCTGATTATTAAAGTGATATTTAAATTACAACTCAGAAGGACTCCAGCTGCCAAAATAAGAGAACTCAGTTTTGCAAAGCTCTGACACATTAACATAAATCCCTGCCAGATTACTCAGCTCAGAAAGCCACCAAAGTGACCCAAAATGTGACTTTTGCCCACAGAACTGAGCTCCCCTTGTAAGATTCCTGCAGGATTGACACCAGTCAGGAATTAATTAATCTTAGAAAGGAACTCAGCTTGTGGCAAGGATTCAGGGTTGGAATGCACTGCACATGAGCCCCCTGCCCCACAGACACACGACATCAGCCAGGAAGGTCACTTCATTTACAGGGCAAGTGCTGAGCATTTAATCACACACCAACACCATCCTAAGCAGGTAATTACAGGCCACCAGCCAACTCATTATTTCTCCCTTTTCCCCATCCTCAAGCCTGCAGCTGCTGCATAACAGCAATCACACTCTGACTTTATTCAAACCTTCAATAAACACACAGTTAAGCAAGAAGTCTATTTAGTAAATAATAGCTGTTCCAAATATTAATGGCAACTCCATTTGCATGTTGCTGGGGAAATTATTTACTCACTAAGACCTGGGGGGGCTGTTGGAAAGCAAATGAAGGTCAGCCAGAGATTAAACCTGCTCCAGGCCTTGCTTAGCTCAGGTAACCCAGCAAATGCCTGGCTCCAGAGCAGCTATTCCACAATGAACCTACACCTTGGCCAGGTGATTACAACCAAAAAGCTTCCAGAGCAAGAGAAGCAGGAATTCCCTTAAAACCCTAAATCTCCTGATCTCTTCCCCCACCAGCCCTGATGCACAACAGAGCTTTTACCCAAAGGCCAAGCACTCCATGGAGTCATAAACCAGGATGTGGGGGAAATTCCCTACTTTCCAACCCCATCTTTCAAAGGCCACCTTTCTGCCCTGAAAATATATCAATTTAATCCTCTCCCTTCTGAATTCTTTTTGAAAACTGGACCTTGGGACCTTGCATAACATCTGAGTGAAAATAAAGGAGAAGTAGAAAATAGAGATCATCGAAATAGGATCTCCAGGTGCTGGAGAGGTAAGAAAGGCATATTGTGTAAGAGGATAATAAAAATAATTTATTCCTGGCTTTTTAACTGTGGAAAACAAAGCATTTCACAGTGGTGGTAAACATTATAATCTGTTTACAGCAGAGAGAGACTGAGGCACAACAAAGAATTTATTCAAAATCCCACAAACAAGTAACAGCATCAGGAACTGCACCAAGCTCCCAGCAGCAGCTTCAGTGTTCCACATCATCCAAGGACATCAAACAGCTGACAGGTGACAGGGGAAATTGAAACACTGGGAATGAAGAGGCACAAAAGGGAGATTTGTATTGTTCAGCCACTTGACATTCACTTTGACAGGATTTAAATCACTGCAGAACACACGTCTTCATCAGAGCTATTCAGAACGGGATGAATCAAGCCCCAAAAGTGGCTTTTTTCCTGCCCTCATTTTCAGTGCAAGGTACCTGAGTGTTCTCACCGACGCAGGCACTGACACTGCAAGGGTTGGAGATTCACTGGCAGAGTTTGGTGCCAAAACTCTGTGATTTTCCCTCAATAATTATACCGAGATAATGACTACACCTTGCAAAGTCACCGCTATTGAGACAGAGAATTAGGCAAGTATTTATCCAAACTTTAACTCTTAGATCCAACAGGTATCCTTTTTCTGTGAAAAATGTCATCCCTCTAGAAGGAAAAAAAAATCTGATTTTTCTGGTTTCTATCAACCAAGGTCACTTCTTGAAAGAAAGCATTGAAAACGGACATTTTTCAGCCAAACCTTACAAAAGTTCATGTTCAGCCAAGAACAGCCTGCTCTCAGTTTCCTGAAAAGTTAGAGGGGTTTGGGGATATGGATTGCTTTTGAAAATAAAAACAGCACAGCCCAAATTCAGGTGAGTCAGTGCCACGTGCAATGTCCTGGGAAGGAAAGAGGGACAAAGATGGGCTGGGGGTGGCCCTTGCTGCAGGTCACCACATCAGGCAGGACATCAGGTGCCTGAGGTGCAGAGAATATCCTCGGCTGCAAAGAAATGTCACCAACTCCTTCCCCAGAGGCAACAATCTGTCCTTCAGTCTCTCTCTTCAGTGCAGCAACAGGGACATTTAAAATATATATATATACAATTTAAAAAATTAAATATATATATACATGAGGCCCTCTAAGAATTAAAATCTCGTTGCTTTGTCGTGCAAACACAGAGTTTGGAGCACTGCAAGATTGCACCTCCCCACACTCCCAGTCACCCTGGGGCAGGTCGGGGTGTCCTGCCAGCCAGTGTCACCAGGAGCTGGGGACAGTGCCACCCTCCCAAACCAGTGACCCATCTCCTGGGCATTGCTGACCTTCAGTTGCTCCAACATCAGCAGCACAGGGAGTGCCAGAATATGTGAACTGGCTTGATACAAAGATGATTTTAAGATGTTTCTGAACCATTCAAGGCTGCTTTCACAACACAGAGGAAGCTGCAGAAAGGATCACTGTACTTTTTCCTCGGGATCACATTGATGAAGCTGTTTAAGCCCACTGTTCACACACATGGCTGCAGCTGCAGCAATGCCTGGGTGATTATTTCACTGGGGCAGGGAGGCCATCTGGATGCTGAAGTTGTGGTCCAGGCTGACCCAAATTCGGCAGCACAGCCAGCTGCCACGAGCCTTTCCCAGCTCAGCTTCCTCGAGACGCTGGCAGCATCCCCCTGATTTAGCCAGCTCCAAATCTGGGCTGAGCATTCCTGGACACCCTTCTCCTATCTCACAAACTTTATGCCAGGGGTGTTTTTTTTTACAATTTGTAGAAAAATCCTTAGTGGAATTGCAGGAATTCGAGGCTACAAATATAATTTGAGTGAAAGCTCAGTGGGAAGCAAACCTGGATGCAGCTTTATGGCCAAAACAGCAACTTTTGCTGTGGAGCAATCACTGAGCCCAGAGAGAGTTAAATACAGCTAAGCTTCCTCACTGCTCCAAACCTGTAAAGTAAATAAATAACAGATTTTCTAGGCTGAGGCATCGCCTGTTATCAGCCTGGAGGGATTTTATATCCATGAGTTAAGCCATAAGAAGACATGCTTATGTAACAGAGCAGTTTACAGGGCACCAAAGAGCTCCAGGCACTGCTTTAATGCCTCATAAACTTCCACGCTTTGGGGCATTATTATTTACACTCCCCCCTTCATTACCTCCAAGATTTCCTGGGATTTTAGCATAGCACCAGTGCACTCTATTTTTAAAAAAAAATCAAAATCTCATTTCCTGCCATGTTGGCACATGACTTCATTGCTCTGCCCAAATGAAAAAGAAATCAAATGTCATGCTCCTGTTCACTGCCTTTGTCATCTACATGAAGCTTCTTTTGTTAAATAAGGGCTGAAAACAGCAGCAACCCAAGCACCTGCCACAGGGCAAACCCCAGGATGTGCCCTCAGCACCCCGAGATGTTCTGTCATTTCATGGACTCAGACAAGCAGAAAGCACAAGGCAGAGCTGGTGCAGCACCTCCTGAGCAAACTGCTCCTGGCTGCTGGCTCCCGGGGCGTCTCCCAAAACATCTCACAAAGTCTTTTTGTTCTTGGGACGGGCTGAATTTGGAAACAATGCGCTTTGAAATGATGTTTTGGTTATGAAACGTACCCTAGTAAAACTGAATTATGTAATAAGGGCTTCTGTAGCTGGGTAACTGGCCAAGAACCATGGCTGGGGTGAACCTTCAGGGTCTTTGACCTCTCTCCAGCCACTTTTCTCTCTACATCCCACAACTCTCATGCTCTACAGAGATAATACCAAAATAACAGAGATCTGGAGCCCTTTTTTGACCATCACCCAGCCAGGGACGAGCAAGGGGCACCTCTCACACATCCCCCTGCCCTCGGCTGCCCAAGGACCAGGTTCAGCAGTGCCCACGTGGCACCAAGCCCAGCTCTGTGTTTACAAACCCACATCAGTCATTTGGGGGAGGTTCTGCAAGGGCTAAACGTCACGATGAGAAATTATTTGGTATTCATCCAAAAGCGAAACAAATCGGTCTCACTCAAGCCAGGACACCTCACCCTTGAATTCTCTCCAGGCAAGATCAGCAGCAGATAGCACAGTGTCAGGCTTTATAAATGTCACAGAACAGGCTCCAAGCTGCTTCTGCCTTCACTGATTAGAAGGGAGGAGAGGCTGTTGTGCTCATCTGCCTTGGCCTCCCGTGTTACACAAGCCAGGGAGCTCACTAGGATTTACTCCAGGTGGAAACTGTCAGCATTCAACCATTCCTGACTCCTAAAAGCACATTTTTCCAAGCTGCTTTCCTTTGGAAAAGATTGTTTTATTCATACCAGTTAAGCATTCTTTTTTGTATCCCTCTGGAGGGTTTCAAAATCCAGCCTTTAATGCTGATGGGAGAGAGGAGAAAGAGTCAGGATTTTTAATCATGTCTCGGCTAAAGAGCACAAAAAATGAGCTACTAAAACACCTGTGGCTTTGGGATATTCCCTGCAGCTGGAGGTTACAGGGGTGTAATTGGAGTGGTAGAGCTGATAAGGAAGCCTTCAGTGTGTCTGGGAAAGCAGGAATAGATCAGGAACAAGGCAGGGTGGACCTCCACGATGAGATGGGACAACCCACTGCCAGGCACTGGAGAAGACCCAGGAAAAAAACCACCAAACAGGAAAACAAACAAACAAAAAACCCCAAACAGGTTCTTCTCCTCAGTGCTGAGCAAAGAGGAATGGGCAGGAACTGATGCTCGGGAAGTTCCACCTGAACATGAGGAAGAACTTCTCCCCTGTGCAGTGACTGAGCCCCGAACAGATTGTGCAGAGAGGGCCTGGGGAGGTTGAACCAGGTGACCTCAGTGACCCCTTCCAACCTCACCCCTCCTGTGAAATCCTTTCTGCTGCTCTCCAGGCTTTCTCTGCCGACCTGCAACCCCTCTCCAGGTCTGTCTTTCTAGCACTGGCATCAAACTAATAGGAGTGGGATTGATCAAGGTTCCCCTGCCCCGGAAGCTTTAAATTAAATCCCTCTCATTATGTTAAAAAGAAAAGTACGTGTGTGTTTTCAAATGAAAACCACAACAAAATTGTGCAGGGTGTCTTTATTTTAGAGTCAGAAACCAATCAAAATTACCTTTCTTATAAATGAACATGACTCATCCAGGCTTCTTTTTGAAGTGGTGGATTTCTTTCCAGTAATTTAACAGCTGAAAGAGTTTACCATGAAAACAACAAGCCACCATCATTAATATTCACACGGAGAAACCAGAGAGGTTTTACAAAATCTACTTGCATTTGACATTTCTCCCAGCTCCGAGCAGCGAGTACAGATTCCATGGGACTGTTTGTTCCTGGAAAATGCAGCCCCAGCTCAACTCTATATATCAGTTTGTCTAGAACAAACATTTTGTACTTACAAACAGCGTCCTAATTGACTAAATGAAAAAAGCAGAACATTTGCTCCACATAACTAATGGGGACGGATTTCCTTTGTCTCCTGCCACATTGCCAAGAATATACATTAGGATGAGAAAAAATTCTTGAGGGTATTGGTAAATCCCACGTTCCAAAACTCTGCAAAGTAGTTACAGTTTTCATGCCTGGATCTCTGTGTAGGTCCTGATGAAAACTGACATTTTTCTGGTGTGAAGAAGAGAATTTGTGTCCAGACAGACCCATGCTGTGAATTAAAACTCTGTCACCTGGCTCGTGGGACTCTCCAAGCTGAGGAATGATTTAATGCATATCTTTGACTTACTGCGTATTCCTTAACCCCTCAACATTTTTGTCATGCAAACCACAGCACGAAGCAGATTTCTGTATTAATGCTCCAAATCTCTTTAATGCCCTAGGCGAGTCTATGAAAATTTTCTTTAATTCAAAATTTTTCAGAGACTGCGAATGAGTTTCCAATGATGAGGGAGAAATCATTTCTTCTCTCACCATACCAGAATCCATAAGTAGCTCCTATTTACTCACATCTCCCAGCAGAAGTCAAAGATGTTTGAATTAGGTTTTTTGAGGAATTAACAGAAGATACAAAGCATCTTTATTGAGCAGCAAAATTAATTAAAGTTCAACAGCCTGGAAATTAATTTTAGATTTCCCATTGAAAAAGTTCATTCCCAAAGATGCCACCCTCAGTCCTGACCTGGCTTCTTCACATCAAAATTATCAAGGGTGGAAGCGTTTACATTGTGCAGTTTAAAAGTGAAAATCAGTGCTGAAGAGAAGTCCCAAGCACTCAGGAACATGAACCAAAAGGTCCTGCTCAAAACAGGGTGTGACGATGGGAGACACCTCACCCTGCAGGATAATCACAGAGCTGAGCCCCATGGAAACAACTCCTGTGACTGAGAGGTCCCTCGATTTTAGTTTAAAATTATTCAGTGAAAAAGAAAGAGCTTTTCTGCAGTCTAAAGTACATAATTGTTTTGTTTTCAAACAAAAAACTCCATTAAAATCGGGCTCCCCTGTGTGGATGTGTTCTCTGTCCAGCAATTTCAGCAGACCCTGCGAGGCTCCATCGGACTGGGACTGCTCAAGAAGAGCTCCCCAGTGAAGACATTCAGCTTTTCTCCATCCCCAGCTGCCTTTTGTCTCTCCCTGACCTATGCAAGGCACCAGGAAGATATTCCCAGAGCTCCCAGTCCCCGGGGCAGCACTGCCCAGAGGAGGAACACCAGCACCGCTGAGGGAAGTGTCCTTGGGGCACCCTCTGACAGAGCAACTGGAGATGGTTTAATCAAACCAGACAGGGATCAGGCTGTGCAGAGCCTTCTCTCTTCTTCCTGCCACCTTGCACCCTGTTTTTGTCTCTGCCACACCCCAATTAACAGATTAATTACGTAAAACTGACACAGAACCCTCTTTTCCCTGACACTCTCGTCTCACTTTTCTATACACATGCATGAAGCACCCTCCAGCCACTTTCTCCCCCTCTCTGCTGTGTCAAACGTTCACATAATTTATTCATCCATTCAAAGTACATCCTCCAAGAGCCTGTTCCTGTGTTTAAGCTGAAGCACCAGAGCTGCCAAATCCACAGAGGACCACAGTGTCCAAAGCAGCAGCTATTTTGGCAGTGTACAGAGCCCCATGTGATGGATCCAGCACCACAACAAAAGCTCCAGCAGCTTTCTCTGATCTTTTTGGAGTGGAACAGGAGGTGTTTTTCTTAAGTGCAAAGCATTTAATATTGCAGCAGCCGCTGAACTCATTAAGCCAGCGCAGACAATGATCACATCATTACCATAATTCCATTTAAAGCACTTGCCTCTTTTAAGAGGACCCACACAACACAATCACTACGACGTTTTCCTGGCAGTTACCATCGTTGTTTGTTGAGGGAGTGAGAAGTGAATTGAAACATCCTCATTTTTCTCTGATTAAGAGCTCAATTAGGAAATAAAAGACTTATTGATGTCACCACAGTATTTCAATGTCCCAAATTTTCCACTGAAGACCACAGAAACGTCGCTGGACTTCAAAAGATGAGCAAATTGAGCTCCTTGCTGGAGCCAGCACCAATATGAACTTTACTGATCATTTCTGTCCTGTTTAGAATAAAATTCATGTTTCTTATGACCAGAGGGTGTTTTGCAAACGCAGTAAGAGAACACTCAAATGGTTTTTTGGTTTTTTGACTCAGGCAGCACCTGAGAATTCCTCACCACATCTCCCAAGCCTCCGTGCCTGCAGGAGGGCACAATATTCCCTAAGGAGCAGCGTGGAGAGGAAATGCATTGTGAAAATCCCATTCTAGAGCCCTGAGCAGAAGTGCCAGGAAGCCACCCCCGACTGCTGCTGCCCACCCAACACCTGCAGGGAAGGAATTGCTGTGCAGGTGATGAGAGACAGATCTTTTGGGACAGCAGGGGAAAGTCACCCAGATGAGAAAATGCCTCTCAGAGAGCAGGCTGCTGGCCAGCACCAGCTGGAGTGAACCTCACACTCATTTCTGAGCTAAAAAGACACTCAGTGGTTCTTTTTCCAGGAAGGGCTGTGCTCTCACATTTCCAAGCTGCCAGATGAAGGATATAGGTGGATAACTCCATGTCAGTGGGAAAAGTGGTTTTCCACACAACTCTCCCTTGCCCAGCCATTCCCTGTTCCCTGCAATTCATCGAGTGAAACCACAAGGCAGCAGGTTTTAAACAAAGAATGTGCCCACACCTGTGGAATTAAACTGGGGAAGGGTCTGCCCTGGTGTGAAGCAGCCAAAAGCCAGGGGAGCTCTCAGAAAGGCTGATATGTGCAGAGCAAATGACCAGAAGGGGTTAATTTTCTTATGAAAAAAGACTAAAATGTACCATTTTTTCTGGCCGTGGTGAGAATGTGTTATTTCAAGGAGGAGATTCACAATTAACAGTCAGAACACTTGGATATTGTACATTCTGGTTCTTTTCTTCGTGGGCTGCGAGTCTGGATAGCTTCAGGCAGAGAAAGTGAAAACTGTGGTAACAAGGCATCAGTCCTGGGTGTGCTGCTTCCTGCCCCTGCCAGCAGCTGGGAGCATCTGCTGCCAGAGGAAATTCTTTTATAATTTCTTATTTCTTTATTTATTTAGATTTTTTTTTTATGAATCAGAATCCCTAAGCTCCTTCCAGAACACACAAATTTCTATTTCGCAACACTTCTCACCGGAAAGTCTTTCCCCCTACCATGCCTCCATTCCAGCTGTAAATTTAATTTGTATTTAGTCATAGCTGCCCTGTCAGCAGCAGGCTGTGCTGGATCATCTGCAAACTTAAAAGTACAAAAAAAAGAAATTTGTTGATACCTCTCCATACCCTCTAGTAAGATATTTTTATTCTAAAACATCGTAAGAACAAAAATTACACTGAAAGCAGCTCAGGCACCAGGGAAACGTGGGAGTTTGCTGCCTCATTATGATTAAATGAACATTTATACAGCAACCATGATATGCATCAGTGTCAGGAGCAGCAGGGGGAGTTAAGGGGAATCACGACTTGCTGCAAAAAAAAAAAAAGATGTTGTCTTGGATGAGGAATTTGCAGAGGGAGTTCAGGGCACTTTAGAGGTGCATTCCCTCACCTCAGTGCTCCTGCTTGGGTCTGTCCTACCCTAAACCAGGCTCGGGCTTCACCCTGAGCCTGAACTGAAGTTTTCCAGGAGAAAATCACTGGCACCACAAGGGCACACAGAGAATCTGCACAAAGGGATGGAGCATTTCTCCTCCGGTTCTGGAGTGAATTTGAATGCAGGAGCGAAGTGCTGAGCCAGGTAACTCCTGCTGCCTTCCCTGCGAGATCCTTCCACAATGGATTCATTTTTAAAACGTGTTTTGCTCCCTGAGCAGTTGTCCAAAACCAGAGGAGGAGAGAAAAGCAGCTGAATTTAAAGGAAAAGAACCTGCTCTCTGCAGGAACAAGAGGAGGAGGGAACAGAGAGCTCTGCATGGGTGAAGGCCAGCACAGTGAAAAGGGGTGAAAAGCAAAGCTCGGGGTGAAAAGCAAAGCTGGCCCCGTGGCAAATTCCATGGGCTCTGTGCACAGATCTCAAATCCCTCAGAAAAGCAGAATTTCAGCTAAATACATGCTTATTGCCTTCAATATTTATAATTCTCTGGCCAGAGAGAGGATTTTGTCTTAAAGGTATCCCACGAAAACACAACACAGACACTGATATTTAAGTGACAATGTAAGGATGTGGCAGAGGCAAACAGCTGCCTCTCACCATCAGGTGCTGCTGAAAATCCTCACCATTTGCCTTCAGTCTTTGCTGACTAATCTGAAATGCCTGTTTTAACAAGGAAGCTTCAAATGTCACTGCTGCACATTTTTCAGGTGAAATTTGCCCTTTAAATTTGGACTAGCAAAAAATACAGACTTTCAGACTCAGTCAAACTTCTGCTGAGCAGGCAGCAGATTAAAATATGGGATTTTTTTCTTTACGTTTTCCTAAGGAGAGTTTTCTGTTGAAATTTTGGTCTCAATATCATTATTTCTTGATAGTGATAAAGAAATTTCATCAGATGAAAATTATATAGTCTCAACTAATTCCTCAGAAGAATTCCCATGGAAAGCTCAGGTGGAAATCTGTGTCCCTGCAAAGATACTTTTATTTTTCCGAGGAAACATTTCCTCACAGAAAACAGACTCTTTGGTGAAATTTTAAAACTCTTTTGGTGATTTTCAAAAGCTTTCAAATTTTCCATTTAGAAACAAGAATGCAAAAATCTCTGGACAGTTTTTTTTTACATTTGGGCATTGATGCACACAGACAAGCAGCGGCATATACCAAATTTCCTTCCCTTATTGATCCTGTCACTGTGACAAAAGCTGCTACACAGCAGAAAGGCCAATCCAGGCAAGCCTGAAGTGTGAATTGAAAATAAACTAAACAAGATTTCTCATGAGAACCAAACTGTTAAATCTGCTCCTCCACTTAATAAACATCATGTTAAAACCAGTGTTGTTGCAGTATAATTTCTGTCTTCATTCACACTTTGCCTGATCAGTACAGAGACAATTTAACCCATTTCCCAGGAATTTCGCTGGCACAGGAACACAAGAAGTCATTTTGACTGTTTCAGCTTTTAAAAAGGAACATGTTCATAAAAAATAGTCCACGAGGTCAGAGAGAGAATGGGATTTAAGAGATTATCAGTGTGTTGGTGTACTATGCTTGTTATGTTTGTAGTATTCCCACTACAAGCAGTGCGGGATTAAATGAAATTAAATTAAAGATGTGAATAAACAGGGAGGATTCCACGTGTCATTTCAGCCATTCCCACAGGGAATTCCGTGCTGCAGCACATCCTGATGAAGGACCCGTGAGCACAAACCCCCTGCTCTCCTTGGAGGGCCCCCTTACCCCAAATCCTCCTTGTGCCCTCAGCAGCCAGACCTGGCCCAAGCCAGCCCAAAGCCTGACATTCATTTCTTGCCCTCTGTGCCAGAAAAGCTCCCCCACTGCTGCTCTAAGTGCTCTAACTCTCCTCCTGCAGAGCCAGCACATGGCAGCAAGCGTGGCACATCCCAGGGGGCCAAACAAAACCCCTCAGGCTCACAAATCACTTCTGCAGCCATGGGCACGGGGAGAGTTTGTTCACTTTTGGCTGGTCCTGACATCCTCTGCTCCTCCAGCTCCAGACACACTCACCTCGCTGTGGCACTGCTGTTGGAGAAGATGAAATAGGAAAGCCTTATAAATATGATCACCTGGCAAAAGATGCTGAGAATATGGAAACTATAAGTGACATTGAAATGAAGACAAGCTTTGAGATACCAAACTCCAGTTACTGAACAACTGGAAAACAATGGTATGGCCACTGAAGGTAATCCCCCTTTGATGAAACAAAGCCCTCTGCTTGCTGACACATCCAAGGGTCAGAACAGACCCTGTTAATGTTACAGAGGGTCCAAAAAGCAGTTTTTAGGGTTTAAAATATAACGCCGTATGGTCATGCAATGATTCTTATAGGTTGTATGTAAATGTTGTAGGATTTGTAGCATGTTCTAGATGGGTTAATAGAAATTAGAATATTCAGCACAGAAGATGATTTATTGTATTGTAATCAGCAACCACAGCTTTCTGTATTCTATTCTGCATTCTGCATTCTATTCTGCTCTGCCTTTTCTACTCCTCTTCTACTCTCTCCCTCTTTTGCTCTGACCTGCTTCAGGCTGCATCTGGCAGCTCCTAGCAGGTCTCCAACACCCACACCCTTTCACAATAAACCCCATGCTCTAAGACCTGACTTCAGAGATCCCTCGTCTCCGTCCCGGCCGTGTGATACAGGCTGAACCACACCCACACATCCTGCGGACCTTACAGATGCTACACACTGCAAACGAGTAAAGAATGACACAGTCCAAGGGCCAAAGATGAACAGAAGGAAGGGGTTTAATGGAAAATTGAACAGCTTTTATATGTTAATATGCAGAAGCGTGTTGAATGGCATAAAGTAATTGGTCCCTTGGCCATCCACCCCTCGGGGTGATTGGCCAAATTCTGAACCAGCCGTTTCTAAATATTTTCTAGCTAAAATCATAACAATCCTTGGCAAATAACTCGCAGGTGTAGAAGCTTACAAAACTGTAACATTGTTTTAAATAATTCGAATGGGAAAGACAAAGAGCTCTCACAAGATGCTGAGAGAGCTGGAGGATCTCTTTTGCTAATGCTTAGTGTCCATACACTCACACCCACACACTTCACTCCTGGTAAAGCCAGAGAGCTCCTGGCATGACTCCTTTATCCCCCCTCGAGGTTTCCTACAGAGCCACCAAACCTCAGCACATGCCCCCTGCACCCACTCCTGCAGTGGCTGTGGATGTGCTGCTGACAGGGACTTTCCTGATTCTCTCATTACATCAATGATAAAATCAGGTAAAATGAGAAATTCAGCAAATCTTTGTTGTCTTTACCAATTCCTGTAATAGCTCCTAGAAGAAAAAGATTAAAAATAAGCACTCCTCTTCCATCACAACACAGCCTCCTCCCCTCAAATCACCCCACTTTGATGATCATGTAACATTCCTTGACCCTGATGTCCAGGAACATAACACCAACCACCCAGTTCCAAAATACCTGTTTAAATCCCAAGCACAGCAAACACAGAGTTGCACACAGATGGAAAGGACAGGGAATTTTTAAAAATAATGATAATAAAATAATTTTAAGCAAATTTAAGATGAAGACACTCTCAGCTGCATCAGTGGTGGTGCCCAGGTAGGTATCAGCTCATCTGTGTGCAACAACAGTGCAGAGCTCTCTGCAGACCTTCAAAATAACTGACAGGGGCTTCTATCCACAAAAAATTGCATTGTGTTTCTCAAAACCTTAATGGATCACATTTGTTAGCAACTGCCACACTCTTTTGCTGACAGGGAAAAACATAATCAGTGCTAACATTTTGTTTCTGAAACACAGCTTCGATTGTCATCACAGTTTGAGTCACCAGCACAGAGTATCAGCCTGTAGCTGGCAATTTTAATTTCCTGCTGGTGCAAACACATGGCCCTGTTCCAAGCCCACAACTTGTCTACCAACATGTGAAGTGGCATAAACTTACATTTCAATTAAATAAATTGTTCAGAGTCTCTGCTTTCCAGATCAATGTGATAACCCCGAGTGAAGCGCTTAGACTTATCACATTGAAAGGTAAAGCAAAATCCCAAAGGGTGATGTTACAAACTGCATTTTATTGCTGTCTTTTTACAATGTATGACAGATAGAACACCTGCCTTGAGATCTACCTTCAGTTTTGGCAGAATCCTCATGGGGTGCAACTGCAAAAATGGGTTTGCATGAAGCTTTTTGCACCACCCAGAAGCTGGAAGTTTGTAGCCAGCCCCCCAGGAAAGCTTTCTGCTCTGCTAAAGCAGGTAATTCCCTGTTGGTGCTGTTGGGAGGCTTTCCTTGCTTTTACATCTCAGGATGGAAACAAGATGTGCCCAAAAGAGGCTTTTAGGTTCTGGTTCTGTGCATCACACAGCACCTGGCAGTCCTTCATCGTGGTGACAAGGTCTCCAAATTGCACAGTGGGGCAGGGACAGCAAGGTAAAGACAGGCTCTAGTCTGGCCTTTGGTGACATGGCCCTGGAGCAAAACCTCCTGTTTTCTCTCTCTCTGTATTGTTTTCTGCAAAATAAAGAACATCACTGCAGAAGAAGAAATACTCGTGCTCATATATCAAAAGGCAGCACATTGAGATGAGGCATTTCTCACACTGCCATGAAAAGCCCCAACTCCTCTGTGCCTACAGCTGCTTGGAAACATCACTCCAGCAGCCCACAAAGCATCAGACAAGCACCAGAACACAAAACATCTCCACGAGCTGCTGCTGTTCATCACCTCTCACGGCTCAGACAGACAGAGAGGGTGGCACAAGCAACAACCTTTCCCTCCCAGCTCTGCACCTTTGTGCATCTGCAGCCCAAGCTCAGCCCTCCCTCGTCCCTAGAATAAGGCTGGAAGAGGGACAACACAGATGTGTTCTTAAATACACCTTAACTAATATTAAAATTCAACCTGGTGAGGCCAAAATCTCTCCCAGTGAGAGTAAATCAGCCAGATTTCCTTAATTTGCCAGCCAGGCAATTAGGCACAATTCTTGTACACAGAAACCAACAGACGCAGTTGAGCACAAGTATTGAGCCATGATCACTCTTTCCAAGGCAAAACCACACCAATTTCTACATGATGAGGAGTCTGCCACTCACCCATCCCACCTGGCAGTGCTGAGAGCAGCTGTAACTCCTGACACCTCTCCCAGAAATGACCACACTCACAAAAGTGCATGCTGAAGGGAAAGGATATCGTATTTTTCCTCTTTTTCTCAGGATTGCTTTCTCCAGGACCAAGTTTCAACAAATTTCTGACAATGCAAGTGCTCATTTTCTAACTCTGATTTCGGGTTCTTGATGAAGGTTTCATTACAAGCTCTGTCCTCCAGGTCTTCTCAAGTTTAAAGAATTTGAATGGAAGTATTTGAATGCACAGCTTTTGGAAGGGAGAGGAGGGAAAGAAAAGAAAACAAACTAAAGAGCTATCTCCTCATTTCATTCAGAGATTCTTTGCAGCAAATAATGAATTTTGAGTATCAGTAACATTGCACAATCCAGCCACCCACCATCAGGCTGCTTTTTAGCACAAATTTGGCTATATCTTTTCCCCTTGCCAAAGTGTTCCTGCAGCAGGCCCCTTAATTGGCAGAAAGGCTGCTGCTATTCTGGCTGTGGAACACATTTCTGGGGAACACTTTGTTCCATGTGTTGAATTTATTCTCAGCAAACTCTTGCTCCCTACTCTGGAAAAAGCCAGGGACACCAGAGCAGCCCCAGCCCCGTTCCTGGCCCATCCATCACCCAGATCCACCACACCACCTCTTGTTGGGAGCCTCCAAGGAGCATCAGAGCCCTGAACAAATGAGCACCAGAGCCCTGCTGGTGGAACCAGCCGTCCTGAAATAACTCAATGGGCAGCATGAAACACACCCAGCACAGGACTGGTGTCACACGGAGTGACAGGAGCCACGTTTGGAGGCTGATCTCCAGCCCAAAATTGGGTTTATTTACAGCTGGGTCTTTCTTCTGCCTCAGTTCCCTCAATACAAACTGCACATGATAAAAATCCCTCCGAGTGAGGCTGCTGGGCAGAATTAATGCAGATTTTTCTCTAATTTTCTCCTTCCCATCGGGACTGGAGGCTGTTGTAACAACCTTCTCCTTATCACAGGATCACAACATGGTTTGGGTAGGAAGGGGCATTAAAGCCCATCTCATTCCACCCTCTGCCATGGGCAGGGACACCTTCCCCTATCCCAGGTTGCTCCAAGCCCGGTCCAGCCTGGCCTTGGACACTTCCAGGGATGGGGCACCCACTTCTCTGGGCACCCTGTGCCAAGGAAATTCTTCCTAATATCCAATATTAGGAGTAGATTTGCCTCTGTGTTCAAGTTATCATCATCTCCATTGAGACACAGCGACTAAAAAAGCAGTGAGAGGTGTTTTGAACCCAGACTTCTGCAAAGGGGAAAAATCAGGATTTTTTGGGCGTTTTTTTAATTTTTGAGAAGCACCCATTAATGCCATTGATGCTCGTTATTCCTTAAAGCTAGAAAGCAAAACCTGAAATGCCTCAGTCCTGGGAGCAGGCTGCAGGCCTTTGAAATGCCCAGCACAAAAGCACAGTCAAGGACCCTGCTCCCAGCCTCAGAGCTCTTCCACGAGACCAAAACCTGCATTGCAATGAAAGAAACAGATGTGCATTGCCACAGAAAAATGGAATAACACAAGTTGTAACATTAGCAGTGCTTATACGTAACTCTGGCTTAAAATCATTAACCTTTTTATAGCTTGCTTTGTGGCCAAGCACTTTCTATTCCACATAATGTTCTTCTGAATACAAAAGCACTCCTGAGTGAATTTAGCCTAATGAGAGAAGCCTGTGATGACACTTAACATCATCCATTTATCTTTTGAATAGAAACAGCATAAGCACATTCCCCATAGTCAGAAATTTGCTTCAGCATTGTTTTCTGTGGTGAACTCAATCCCAGACCAGCTCCATTAGTTTCGATTTTGGTGTTTTAGGCTGGGCTTTGCTGTTCTTTGGGGACTGGTTTGACATTCACCACCCTCCTGCTCTCCTGGGACAGGAATTAGCTCAGGGTTAAGCTCAGCTGGGTTCACAAACCAGCGAGGGATTCCAAGGGTGAAGGCTCCACATCAGTTCTCCCAATGACACCCACCCAGAGGCTGCCTGGGGGTGCCCAGCAGTGACCCATTTGTGTCAGGAGCTGCCAGAACCAATCCAGGCACGTGCCAGGTTTGTCCTTCCCTCGCCCACTGCTGCTGTCAGGGACACACCTGCCTGCTCCACACCTGTAAATATTTATTTCTCTCATCATCACCACCCCATTTCCTGAGCCTGGCACGGTGCAAGCAGCCAGGCTGAGCTCTCTAGAACAAAAACCTACTGAGGATGCAGAATTACATTTGGCACCTACTGCAGTCAATGATTTTAACTCCCCCATCTTTTTTACACGTTATTACTTAGGTGAAGAGCACACCTGGTTCTGCTCCTGATTCTACCACCCAGACTGGGTTTTGTCCAGGGCTGCCTAAATTGAGCTTTTAGTAAAATGGCGTTTTTACTTGTTAATATACAGCAAAAAAAATCTTGCTCTCAGGAATAGCAAATTTGTATTTCTCTGTTGAGAAACAACATGATCAAGAGAGCAAATGACATCAAACTGAGTATCTACTCTTCCTATGCCTAGTTATTAAGGAAAAAGAGAAAAAAACCCCAAGATGCAGTAACTTTAAAGGAAGCACAGAGCCATTCCGCCAAAGAAATATCTTGACTTGAAAAATTAGAATAATTACTAATGCTCTCTTACCTTGCTGATGAAGTCTCAAGTGAGCTTCAGACTTAAATTGTCCTGTAAATGCAGCACAGCTTGAGCTCAGAGAAGTGCCTCAGGAAAACACTTGGAGAGAAATGCTTGAACTTAGCTTCATTACATAGCACTGAGGATAATTTGGGTTGATTGGTTTCTGAATGAAGCCAAATGAGCTGGTATAATCCATTTAAGGTGTTGCCAGCTCCAGAAATTAAAGGTAAAAACCCTGAAAATCAGTGAGCCTGATTCCTAAAAGTAAGGACGAACAAACTAAGACGAAAAGCAGGAAACCATCCTGATGCTGGAACCCTTAAGTGATGCCACAAGTAACCAAGGGAAGCTACAGGTACTTTTAAAAAATAGCAAATTAAAAAAAAAAAAAAAAAAAAAAAGTATGTATTCTTCATAAGTTCAGCTCAGTTCTGGGCTGTATGGAGCTTGGAGACATTTCTAGTGACAGCAAATCCATCAGAGCTTAGAAACTACTTGAACGACATGAAAGAAGTACTGAAGAAATGTTCATCCACACAGCAGAGGCTGCAGGCAAACCTTTCATTCTGTCACTGCCAAACTTTTGACCTGGGAACTCACAGAATTTGTGTAAAACAGATTTTCACTACTGGAGGTGAACATGCCTCAGGAGCCACAGACCTTTTTTTGGGAATTGCTGGGGTGGGCACCAGTGCTACCCCAGACCTTGTCACCCCACTCCTAATTGCACAGCATTCTGGTTCTTAATTATCTCCTCATTCCTACTGCTCTACCTCCATGTGTCCTGGTCCCCCCAGCTGGCTTTGCCCTCCTGGGGGACACCAGAGGAGCACCCAGAGCCCAGAGTTAGGGTCACCCAGGGTTAAGCACCCAGAGCCCAGCACTGCAGATGCTCCTGCAGATTGAGGGAGAAATTTCATTTGGGGAAATTTCCAGGTGGGTGCCTCAGCCCTGGCCTGGCCTCAGTGCAGATAAATCCTTCCTGGAGGGTGGGACCGAGGTGACAGAAGTGGCAGAGCCCAGCACAAGTGGGGAGGTGCAGGAACAGGGATCCACCTCCCCCATCACCAGGAATCCTGCCCAGACCCTGCCTGGCCAAAGCCACTCTTTACCCACCCTGCTTTTTCAGGCAGAAAACGGCTTCAAAGGCAAAACACAATGAAAAAAATCAAAACCAAACTCCCAGCATGGCAAAAGTCTGGAAAACACTCCTGCAAGCCAAAACCCAGGTCCCATGGGAAGTGTTGAGTGTCCTCAGCAAGCACAGCCACTGCTGCACTCTCACTGCCAGGGTGCCCAGGGACCCCTTGGTTTTGTGCCCTTCCCTTGGCTCATCTCACTCCCAGCTCACAGCAGGCAGCAGCCATCGTGTTCAGCGAATTTAGCTTGGCTTTATCCCCCCGAGGTCTAGAACACAACTCTGAACTTGCAGCAGAAACTTCTACCAGAGACAGAGTGCACAAAAGCCTCTTTCCCTCTGGCAGCAGGAACTCTGAATGTTTCTTAAGCCAGAAGCATCAAATTCTCTCAGCTTTACTGGGACTTCAGTTCTTTTCCACAGAGTTTGTGAAGCCTGCAGATAAAGTGATGGAAGATATCCTGCCAGAGCCAAACAGCCTCAAACTATCCAAAGACAGACAATTTTTTTCATCAGCCTACCTGGATTGCCTGGCTGGATTAAGAATGAGTAAACCTCTCTACCTCGCAGGGTAAAACTTATTAAATTTGGGCATTTTCTGGTGGTTGGAACACAACTCATCCCAACAGCTGGAAGCATTAATGTGAACTAATATAAAAGTAGTCAAATACATTACAGTGATTGTCACTCAGTCAGCAGTAGCTGTGCAATATGAATAAAAACCACATTAAATCTGTTCCAAATAATTGGCACAATGTGTTTATATAGGACTAGGGCTGCATATTAAAAAACACCTGATTTGTTCTTCATAAGCAATGAGTATTTACTACATCTGTGATAGCTGTATAGATTCAGGACTCATTTTTTAAAATGATTAATTGGTATTTAATTAGCATGTATTACCATACTAGTTATACACAGCCTAGTTGGGAATGCAAATATTCTAATAATTACATAACTAGTTATGCTTTCAAGAGCCTAATACATAATGCAGTGCAGACAGCTTCCCTTGGAAGAGAAAACAGCACATAACACAGAATAACATTTTAAAAATGCCTAAATCCTCATTTCAAAGTGGATTTTGATCTAAATCAAGAATTCTTAGGTTTTCTAGTGTTCCAGTGTTGAATTTATGTCCTGCTGCCATTCTCCAACCCTGCTACATGAAGCAACTTGAACAGATCTTTGCATTGGCATCTTCCTAGGAGTAATGGAATTGCCTCTCTGAGCACTATCACAGGGATTGAAGAGGTTTTTTCCTTCACCATGAAATGTCTCTGTCACACTACTTGCTCCTTTCAAATGCAGAACTGATGTGTGAGGTTCTGGAGATGTGTTGGGATCTCAGCTGAGCAGCAGAGCTGTGACACCTCAAGGACTGGGAGGAGGTGGCACCTTCAGCTGAAGTGCCACCACCACAACTGCCAGACACGAGTAAACATCTCACCACTTCTCTGGGAGACAAATATTCCTACAGCCTCCTTCCCTGCAGTGCTGAGTTAATTCAAAGTGTCAGTGCAGAGAGCAAGCCCAGAGCCACTGGCAACATCAAGTGATAACAGTCAGTGCTTGCATTCAACCAATATCCAAGGAAAGTCCTGAAAGCCCACCCTGAATCCCAGCAGCTCTGTCAGATACTCTCCCATCTTTGTTCAACTCCATGCTCCCAGTGGGGAGATGTTTCTGAACAGCTTAGGAAGGGGTGGGGGGAGCAGAGATCTCTTTGGAAAGTGATAAAACAACATACTTGCTGCTGTTTCTCCCACTAGAGAAAGTTGCTGCAGCCCACAGCTCACCAGCCTGAACCCTGAAAGAGAAAAGCTGATCATACCCCCTAGCAGAGAACCTCTTTTACCTCTGTCTCCCACCCAAGCTATTTGGGGTACAGTGTAGGGCCCTTTTTCATCAGCCAAATCTCCCCTGATGCTGACAGGTACAACAGGTTGGCAGCTGTGTCCCCACACACCCACCCTCTCTGCTTAGAGGAATCAGAGGAATCCCAGGAATCCCAGCCCCTTTTCTGCACTTCAGCAGAAAAATCCACCCCCTAATTGGTGGCTGTGATGAAAACCTGTCAGGTCCAATTCCTTTCTCCACCACCACCCCCCATCTTCTCTTTCCAAGGTCCCACACCTCACACACACAGGCTCCTGGCCCTGTTTTTGCAAACTTGGAGATATTCCTGTTTCTAACTGTAGCTCAGAGTACAGGACCTCTCCTGCAACTCTTGACAGGGCTAAGCAACAGTCCTGCTTCCCAGATGTATCTCTTAAGCAGATGAATGAACTCGCTGTGTCTCTGCCCAGAAGCTGCAACACGAATTTCTGTACCTTGGGCCAAAGATGCACAGCCTGCTCTCACCTCCCCGCTGCAGGGTGTGAGTTTGCAGCTCACTGAGAGGAGCAGGGCCCAGAGCATCCTGCAGCTGCTGTTAATGGGGGCAAAAAGGCTTCATTTGTCAGCCTGACAAAAACAGCCCCGAGATGTGGCATTTTCTTATGCTCAGTGACTCCCCACACAGAGCTTCCTCTCTCCAAGCAGCGCTCCCGCAGCCCTGCATCCGGAGCTCTCTGCTCCCCACCAACAGGGACAAAAAGCCTGCAGCTCTTCATCTGCACTGACCAGGCTCCCCTCCCTGGACTCTGCCTGTCACAGCGATGTTTATCTTTCATTTCTCCCCTTGAGCCCAGCGCAGGAAAATCCTACAGAAGATAAATCCCCTCTTTTAAAAACGTTAAACTTTGACGGAAGCAGTTTTCAATCGCAGATTTGCTGATCGCTCACGGCGAATAGTAAAACCTTTGGTTTATAAACAACTGTGCTTGTATCATCCGGCCTCTCTTTTTGTCAGCCTTGCTCTTGATCTTGCCGAGGTGACTGAGGTGGCTGGTGCCAGTTATTGCTCCAAAGAACCCTTGGATTGTGTCTGTCCAATGCAGCTGCACATCCCCGTGTCACCACGGCCGGAGTGACACTGACACTCATTACTGAGTCAGTGCTGACCTGCTGATGGGAGCATGACAAATTTGCTGATGGGAGCATGACAAATTTGCTGATGGGAGGATGACAGAAGCTTGGGCAGCTCATTATGGAGCCCACACTGACACCATACTGTCACTGTTACGGCTGAGATGGAGAGTAATAAGGACATGGAGAGGGGAATGGAGGCAGTAGAATAGAATCATTTAATTAACAATGGACAGGGTTTTTATGAGTTTAGTTCCCTTAGTTTTTACCTGAATGGCAAGAGGTTATTGGACCTCTAGGTAACTACCTACCAGAGTGATTGGTCAATTCTCACATCACCCATTTCCCTAGTCGATATCATAACAATTCTAAACATAGTTTGCAGGTGCGAGATAGCAAGGTTGGTTTACAGAAACTTTCATTGTTTTGAATAGTTTGCGTGAGAAAGACAGAGCTCTCACGAACTGCTGCTGAGAGCTGAAAACTTCTGCTAAAGCTTTTTAGCATCCATACCATACCCCCCACCCAAATGGGAAAATGAGGATTCACATTTTTTGGCACAACTGTGTTCACTATTCACCAGACTCTGCAAATCCCAGCTCACGCTTGGAGTTGTGTTCTCTACACCAAACCCCCCTCCTGGGGAAGGCTGCACCAACCAAGGGTCTCTCCTGGACCTGTCTCAACACCAGCAGTGCCCGGGACCACCAACCCCCTCTTCCCAAGCCCAGGTATATTTTATATTTAAATGAAGCATTAACGTTGCATGCTTTGGGAGGAAATACTTGTGGCTTAGTGCAGACAGTTAAAGCAAAGGCACGAATTCCCATTGGGAAGCAAGGAATGGTGTCATGGCTGTGAGGCTTTGTGCAGCCAGGAACATGCCCAGTGCAATGGGAGCTGATCAGATGGCACAGCAGATTTTGGTGTTCTCTTTGTCGTGTGTCACGTACTTCAGAGCTTTTGTGCCGACTGCCAGGAGGCAAGAAAAACATACAATTAGTGGGGGAGGATCAAATATTCCATTTTCTAGGCAAACTGTAGGGGTCTAAGCTCTGGGCTGTCTTCAGCAATAAAAGTATTAGTGTTTTTACATATATATGCTGATCTAGTCCCAAGCTTATTAGCAAAGAATTGCAAATGTACCTGGCTCTCTGCGGCCTGCAGGGAAAGAGCTGTGCTCCTAATGCTTGGTTCTTAAGGCTTTCAGTTTATGAACATTGATTTTCTGATTGCCTACAAGTAGCCATGAACTGAAAAAATTGGTCCCAAACCCACTCCAATAAACAAACAAATCCCTGTGTTTCCTTTATCACTGTTCCTCTGCGGTGCTTCTGTTTATATTCATCATCCAGGGTGAGGATGTGGCACAGTGACAGGCAGGAGGGACTCCTTGGGGACAGCTGGTGACACAGAGCCATGGCACCATGGGGCTTCTCCAGGCCAAGAAAACCCAAAAATTCAGTCCCAGCAAAGCCCTGTGCCCAGAGAGCCCAAGCAGCAGCTCATGGGGCTCCACAGCACAGCCCTGCAGAGATCCTGGGCGGGGAAAGGACTGGGACAAAGCTCTTCTGAAGATAATTTTTGGGGCTGGAAGTAGAGCACACGGAGCAAACCCTCTGCTCCATTGCAAGGCTTTTAAAACCAAGTTTAACACAAATCTGGAGAGACCAAGTCTGATCCAAAGGCACTGGAAATACATCAGGAGGACTTCACTGCTCCCACTAAAGGTTACGTAGGTACCCACAGAGCTGGAGTTTCCCTGCCTGAAATCCCCCTTCAGCAGCAACATCTGACACTGACAGACTCTGATATGCACCTCACATAATGAAGCCAGAGAAACATTAGAATGAAAATATAGCAAATGGTTCTCAGCTTGCACAGAGGCACCAGAATGTGGTGACAGGAGTCAGCTTACAGATAAAAGTGGTAGCAGTGAGATTCCCTGCCCAGTGCTGCTGGGTTGCAGCAGAGTCTCCTTTTCTGCATAACACACACCTGCACCAAGTGCCTCCCTGAGGAGCTCAGGAGGAAGAAACTTTTAGAAAAGGCAGAAAATGAGGAGAAAAGTGACAAAACAGAGGCTTTGAGGCACACACAGAGCTATCACCCTCATCCCAAGAGCTGTGCCAGGAGTCAAAGCACTCCTGGAGAGCTCTCAGCGCTGCTTTGTGATGCTCTGAGCATGGCTGCTGCAGCAGGAGTTTAAATAATCCGCCTTTAAAAGGGTGCTGTGCTGCCAGCCTCCAAGGTAGAGTCACCACTCAGTTCAAACATCCCCAGAGCTGGACCCAGCTCTGTTCTTGTTTGGTTTTTAATCAATGGCTTCCTCCAAAGCCCACTGAAATCCAGGGAAAAGCTCACACTGACTCAAGTGAGCTCTGACCCAGTCACCAAGCAAGAGGCTTGACTGGGAATTGTTCCTTTGGCAAAAGGAGATTCCTTGGGTTCCCATCCTTTTCTCACATCAAGAGTTTTTATATAATTCTTATAAAACCAATATGAAACAACATCCATTCTATCAACTGTTCCTCCAAAACAGTGCAGCAGTTTCCCTCTCCACCACGCTGGATGCACCATCCTTGCAGATCCCCATCGGCTCCTCTCACAGCTCTCATGAAATGCAGACTGCTCACCTGAAGGCAATTGCTCCGTGTGGATCTAGAAATATCATAGAAGTCAGGAAATAAGAGAGAGTTTCCAGCATCTGAAGCTCTTTATTAACAGCAGGCTGAGCTGTGGAGATGAGAGCGTGCCGTAGGATTTGCACGCTCCAAGTGGAGTTCAGCCTGTGGGAAACCAAACCCTCTTTGAGGAATAAATCTGCAGATACAAAGTCTCTAATTTTCCATCAGTAGAAAAAGCCATTTAACAGGAATAAAACCTTCCCACCTTGAACAAAAACAAATCAAGTACCAAAAGCAACACTGCACTGAGCATGTGGCTCCTTCAGCAAGACAAAAGGTAACTCAGGTTGCCAAGTCAAAGCTGCTGGCCCCAGCCCTACCCTGTGCTCTCCAGGCCAGATCTCTGCCAGTTCTTTGGCACCATCACTGCAGTGCCCAGTCTGTGCAGATGCTGTGCTGTGTGACAACAAAAACCTCCCTGGAGCCAGGGCAGTCTCCTTTGTACTCACATGCATGGTAAAGGAAGAGGATTTTATTTTATTTCAGTATACAGTTCTGTCTTTTAGGGGAGGAGAAAGAATTCAAATCTAAGTGTAATGGTAGTGGTTTGAGTTTCTGCAGGAAATGACTTGGGGTTATTAATATGTATTTTTTTCCATTGTAAAATGATCTCAAATGCTTTAACACAAGAAGATCCTAAAAATCCAGAGCGGCTGAAAGTCACTGTAACAGCACACAATTTACACTCTTTATCTTCTGCAAAAAGTGAGGACAAAGCCTTTGATCTCCTCACCTTTTTGTGTGGCCACTGTATTCTCTGCCAGCTGTGGTCTCCAGTACTGAAGGGTCTCAGGTTTATTGCAGCACTCCAAAGGTGTTCGATGGCCTTGGATGCACGAGAGGTGAGGAGCAGATTTTCTGGGCTCATATCTGTCCCACAGAGGCTTGAAATGACACAGAACTGGACTCAGTGACCCTGAGACTGCCTTCCTACAGCCAGCCTGCAGCTGCCTGCAAAGGGAGCAGCCACCAGCAGCCAGATCCCCTGTGGGCACAAATCCCTGTGGCACCTCAGACCTCACCCTGCCAGGGACTCTGCTGGGTATCAGGAACCACAGAGCACTGGCTCAGGAGTGCTGGGATTAAAAGGCACAAGTCACTCCTATGTTCTTTTTATCTGGGAGGGTTTTTAAAACCCATTCAACTACATTCCTGAAATAATGCTGGCTGAAACCTGTTACACAGTTCTCTTCAGGGATCTTATAGAGGGTTCTCTCCAGTGGCTCCTCCAGAGCTAGGACACTTGCACCTCAAACATCTGAGTGAGGGGAGAGAGGTCTAACTTAGATATAAAGTATACCTGTAAATTTAAATTTAAGGGCATATTCAACTCTGTAAGACAGATGTAAACATAGATGTTAACAAGACATTCAGAAGTTGTGGATCAAATTTGCTTTTACTTATAGCTGTGCAGCTCGGGAGTGCCCCCACTGCAATCAGTGTGCACAGTCCATGCTCCCAGATAATCCTCTGCACCTGAGTGATGACTGGTTCAGAAACAATTCCAGAGAGCAACGAGGCCCTGTGCACATTGCAGAGCACAAACACTGCTCCGATGAGGTTCACCGGCCAGGCTGCAGGGATCATACCCCAGTGTGGTAACCTGAGAAAAGGATCTGCTGTTGAGGCAGCAGTGCAGCCAAATCAGTCTCTGGCTCTCCCGTGGGACCCCGAGCTGCAGTTGCTTTCAATACCTCTTTGTCATCCACTTCCACTGCCACTTCACATTCCATTTCCAGGCTCTGCACTAACAGATGATAACTGAGCCTCCAAGTTTAGGATTAAGAAATGAATGTATGGATCTCATCTGACAGCACATGTTTGGGATCTAACCAACCTCACCCCTGGGCTTCTCCACAGACGTCCCAGTCTCTGCCCTTCTCACTCAGATACTCTATCAAGACCTCTCTGAATTTGGCCAAAGCAAAATACTTTCCTGATGCTTTGGCAAGTGATCAGTTAAGTCTTTTCACTTCCTGCAGGGTAGGAATCCCATGGGAAGAGGATCATCCACGTGGTGGCAGGGACAGGAGTATCACAAGAACCAGCAGTGCCCACCTGGCCAGGCAGAACCTGTAAAACTAAAATCAAACTCAGCCAAAGGCTGGACCTCCACAGCACCTCTACCCCAAAGCTCACGTCGAGGACACAGATGCAGCATTTCACACGCTCCCTATCCTGAACTCAAAATTCACTCTCAGCAATAAAACTCCACCCAGGAGGTATTTTAGGAGGACAACATGTACCAAGATGGTGCCTCTGCTTCCAAACACTCATTGCCTACCTTTTGCCCAGACAGCACTCAGTTTGGAAGCCTGTCACAGCAGAATGGAGCAATGAGAGCTGCCTTTCAATTTGCCAAGGCAACAGCCTTCAGCTGCCCACCATATATACCATGACCTTCACATCCAAACAAAGAAGCACCAGTCATTCACGGAGAAAATCAAGGGCTTTATAAAAAGAAAAAATCAGACATGGCTGCTCAAACAACCCTCACCACATAGACTGCAACTGTCTGCTTCCTAACAGGCAGGTAAATTTGTGAGGAAGTTCTAAAATTAGTTGCTGAGCACCTTAAAAAAAAAAGATCTATTCAAAGCAGACAATAAAATGCCACACGGATCTATGTTTTAAGATGGTTGGGTATGCTCAGCATGAGCTGTACGTGGCTCTAGAGGGGAAATTCTGCACCTGAAGTATATGTGCAAGGTATTGTCCAGAGCAGCTGTGGCTGCCCCATCCCTGGAAGTGTCCAAGGCCAGGCTGGACAGGACTTGGAGCAACTTGGGATAGTGGAAGGTGTGCAGGGGTGGCACTGGATGAGCTTTAAGGTCCCTTCCAACCCAAACCATTCTGTGATTCCATGAGTCTCTGATTCTACATTATTTATCATTTTCGTACCAATACTTTTTAGAATATTACAAGAAAACCACGTAGGGCATAACAGATCTTGAGGTTCATAAGACAATTTGATCCTTGATGACTTGGCTTTGTGTGCAAGTCCCTGAGGATTGACTCTGACAGTGATTATACACTGAGCTCTGTATTCCTGTTTGATTAAAATTCATCTTCCAAAAAAGCACTTGCAGTCCTTACTTAGACAGCTGGAGAAATGGAAAATTCACCACGTCTTCTGGTAGCTTGTCACCCACACTGCTGAAAGATGCATTCCTTGTGTACACAGACAAATGGGAAGCACCAGTATTCCAGACTCCTGCGTCGTCCCCCTTTTAATTCTGATTGATCACAGTTCTCACACACTCCAGGCCCAATTCCTCCCGGTGTGAAATGCTCTGTTAATGCCTGTGGGTGTGCAGGAGAGGCTCAGTGCATGGTGAGAGCAGAGTGTTGGAGGGCAGAAGTGCCTTTTGTTCAGAGAACAGCTTTTGCTGTGCTGCAGAACAACTTCAGGCAACAAACTATTTTTTTTAGAGTTTTACAGGACTAAGTTCCCATGGATACATGTGTGTGTCCTACATGTTCAAGGAAACAAGTGTCTCTCAGGCTCACTGATGCCTAGTGTTGCTTAATTAAACATTCTTGTGCTGGAAGGAAAAGTTGGAAGTTGAAATTTGGTATTTACTAAACAGATGAAGGAATTCTCCCTGGAAGAACAGGTTACTCTGCTTACTTCTAACACGTCGTGTGATCACCCAAAACAAATCAGGTAACACAGCAGAAAACAAAATATCTGTTCTGTTCTCTCTCTGCCCTCCATCCTGGCCACGAGATGAAAACAGATAAAAAACCAGCGAGAGAACAACATCAAAACAAAAAGGCGACAGGACTGCTAAAGTTGCATGCAACCTAATTCTCAGAGATGATCTATTTGTGCCAAATCCGGATCTCACTTGAAGTCTGTGGCAGTCAATCCCCCTGACTGCCATGCAGGCAGGATTTGGCCCCGGTGAAGCATCCGCCTGCATTCCCAGCTGCTCTGTCCAGCTGCCACAGAGGAATGCGGGGCTGCCGAGGGCGCCGGCACGGGATGGAGTCCAAACTTCCAGTGAAAAGCAAATTCCACCTCGGCGCTTGGATATCTGAACTTTGTCGGTGCGATGGCTGAATCTGATAAAGTAACCCCCTGCCTGACAATAATTCAATTTAGATTCTTCTCCCTCACCAGCATGCAAACCGTGTTTGAGCCAGGCCTTTATTGGACATAGCTTTGAGCGTTTGGAGCACTTGGGAGAGAGACACGAGCACTGATGAGCAGCACCAGGAAGGAAAGCAGGGTTGTGTTTGTGTGTGTGTTCACTTCACAGCAGATTACAATCAAGTGCTCAAGACAATGTTTTTATAGGGCTGAATCCTGCTCCAACAAGTCAACAAGACTTTCACCACTTTGTAGCATGCCACAGAGAAATAGACAACAGTTTGCACATAAGCACTTTCAGGAGGGATTAAAACAAGCAAATAAACACATATTGGTCGTTTTAGCACTCTGGTTTAAACAGAAATGTTTGAAGGCATAAAAGCCAATTAATTCCTATTGGAAATCAATGGTAGCTGAGGGAATGCAGCATTCTGGTACCCTTGGAAAGTTGTCCTTGGGCTATGGGCTGCCCTATCTCTGCTTTCTCTAAAATAAGATGGAAATGTAAGGTGCTTATTGATTTTGCAACTGTCCCCACACTTCTTGCCTGAGGGGAAAAGTTGTCTCTGTGAACCTCATATTCACCTTACTCTGTGCTTCCCCCTCTTCAGAAGAACCAGCCACCACTAAAGCTCGATTTTTAAATCTTATTAATTATTTAAATCTTAAAGCATTGTCGTGCCTTTCAGGGTAAGATTCAAAATACGAGCTGCTTCCAGGGAGAAAGGAGGCTGTTTCAGCCCGGGTTCTGTATCCACCTCCACCTCAGCCTCTCTCCGAGCGCATCTGGAGCGCGGGGCACCTGCGGAGCGCGGCTGCCTCTGGCTCTCCCTGTCGGCCGCTGACACCTCTTTGCCTGATGACTTGAAGCAACAGCTCCGACCCCCATCGCCAGCGATGCCACCGCGGCAGGGAAGCGCCAAATTCCAGCGGAGTGGCCAGGAAAACTTTTCAGGCAGCTCCCGCAGGCTGAAGCTGCCCGGCGGGGCTCGTTCCGCGAGGCGCTCCGGACACGCTCCCGGCTCGGGGAGCCCCGTTCCCGGCGGGGAGAAACCCATCCTCGGAAGGGAGAGCCCCGCTCCCGGAGGGAACGTTCCCGACTCCGGGAGCCCCGTTCCTGGCGGGGAGAGCCCCGTTCCCGGAGAGAAGAGCCCCGTTCTCGGCTCGGGGAGAGCCCCGTTCCCGGAGAGAAGAGCCCCGTTCTCGGCTCGGGGAG
>VWZT01009963.1:140529-184520 GCA_013397055.1 Pachycephala philippinensis
GGCGGCGGGGGGCAACGGGACGGCGGCGGCGGGCGGCGGGGGTGCCCCCGGGGGCGGCCCCCTGCTCATCCCCTCGGCCTTCGGGACGGTGCTGTCGGTGATGTACGTGGCCGGGGTGGCCGGCAATGTCTACACGCTGGTGGTGATGTGCCACTCGGCGCGCTGCGCCGCCCCCATGTACAGCTCCATCGTCAGCCTGGCCCTGGCCGACCTGCTCTACCTCTCCACCATCCCCTTCATCGTCTGCACCTACCTGGCCCAGGACTGGTACTTCGGGGACCTGGGGTGCCGCATCCTGCTCAGCCTGGACCTGCTCACCATGCACGCCAGCATCTTCACCCTCACCCTCATGTGCACGGAGCGCTACCTGGCCGTCACCCGGCCCCTGGACACCCTGAAGCGGTCGCGGGGCTATCGGAAGGTCACGGCGGGGGCTGTCTGGTCGGTGTCGCTGCTGCTCACGCTGCCCATGATGCTGATGGTCACGCTGACCGAGGGGGGCAAGGCTGAGGGCAAGGTGAAGAGGATGTGTGCGCCCACCTGGAGCGTGGATGCCTACAGGACCTACCTGACCGTGCTCTTCAGCACCAGCATCATGGCCCCGGGCATCATCATCGGCTTCCTCTACACACGCCTGGCCAGGACCTACCTGGAGTCCCAGAGGAACCCCCCCCACAAGGAGAAGAGCAAGAGATCCCCCCGGCAGAAGGTCCTCATCATGATTTTCAGCATCGTGCTGGTCTTCTGGGCCTGCTTCCTGCCCTTCTGGATCTGGCAGCTGGTGCGCCTCTACAGCAGCTCCCTGCAGCTCACCACCCAAACCCAAAAGTGCATTAACTACCTGGTGACCTGCCTGACCTACAGCAACAGCTGCATCAACCCCTTCCTCTACACCCTGCTCACCAAAAACTACCGGGAGTACCTGCGCAACAGGCACCGCAACTTCTACAGGTTCACCTCCTCCTTCCGCAAGCGGGGCTCCAACCTGCAGTGCTCCTGGGGACGCTCCATGTCCTCCAGCAACCAGTACGACTACAGCTCGGAGGCGCTGGGCATGGCCACGCTCAAGGACAAGTGAGGAAGAGGAGGCGCTCCGGACACACACCAGGACCAGCAGAGCGTCCGGCCAAGGTAGGGCTTTGGGACCCCCTAGCCCTGAAGGGTCCTAAAAACTCATCTCTGGTGCTCTCTCGAGCGAGGGGCGAGAAGCAGCTGGAATCCGAATGCTGCGAGATGAGTCTGGATGGAATCCCACCGGGCTGAGGGCTGTTGGGGGGGTCCTGCCGGGAGCCAGCAGCCGTTCGGGACGAATCCTGCGGGGTTTTGGGTGCAGAAGATGAGGTGGATGCTCTGTTCGGTTCTGCCACAAACTGTTTTCATGCTTGGCTGAGTTTCGGCTCCGACTCCGCACACCGTTCCTCCCGTGTGGTTTCTCAGTGCTGTCTTTGGGCTCCAGCTGGGTCAGAGCTGCAGAAATCTGAAATTATATCACTTAACTGAGCTGCCAGCCTCGGGTTTGCCCTGTGTGTTACCGTTGTCTGTTTCTGGAGCGTGTAAAGAGACCTTTAAGCCCCTTTTCCTATTTCCTGTTACATTACGGTGCACTACTGTTCTATCAAGCTTAAAGTCTCTATTTTAAAATTCATTGCAGCAGCACTTTGAACTCCAAGCATTCAAAAACCACAAGGTAAGCTGTCAGAAACCACAGAATTACCTAAAAAAACCCCCCAATTTGTAATTTTTTCAGGTTTCTACCTAAGGTGGTTTGAATTTGCCACTGATTTTTTTTTCTTTAAAAAGTTGATCCCTTTCTTAAAAGTCAACAGAGCTTGAAAAACCTGAAAATTTACCTTGGAAGAAATAAAAAATTATTTATAATCCTGTCACTCAAAGACCTGAGGCTCTAAGAAAAATGACTGAATCCTTTATCATGAAACTCATCATAAAAGAGACGAATTTTTTCACGACATTTGATCAAAACCATTTTGCCTCAATGTGTTCTGCTCATTTTCTCCCTGTTTGGCATCTCACAGTAAACCTCCAGCGCAGATCCTGGAGATGCCTGTAAGCACTTAAACAGTTGTAAAGTGTCAGTTTATAAATAAACGCTTATTAAAAATGGACCATCCTGAGGTTTCCCCTTGCCTGGTCTCCTCACCCAGCTCAGGGGGGTGTATTTATCAGGGACAATACTGCAGTTCCCAGCTCTGAGGATGAAACTGGGGTCAATATTCCTCTTTCTCGTTCTGGGACAGACTCTGGGGACAAGAAAAGCACGGTGGGAGTTGCACAAACTCTTGTCAGCAGCTGGTGATGCCCAGGGAGTTCAGGAGCAGCAGCAGTGTAAGGAACTGTCATTTCCACTTTTTTATTACTTATTTCGACCCCATCTGCCTGAGCAGAGTCCCACTGCAGCCCTGCACTGCTGCTGCATTCCCGTGTCCTTGGGTGATGCTCTCGTGTCCCACAGCAAACTTTGGGGTGTGCTTGTGCTACAGCAGAGACACGAAGGGCCAACACCACAGAGGGGGGTGGGAGCAGAGAGCAGGCACAGGGACACGCTGGATTTTAGGCACTCAGCTAACACAAAAATACACAATGGATGAAGGTGTTTCTGTGCTGGAGTCACCATTCTCTTGGGATGCTTTTTGGGGAGCAGGGGAATGAGTAACTCACCTTGCCCATATTGCTTTTAACCATGGGACTGCCTTTGAAACACTGGTGAGCACTTTGTCATGTTCCAGTGTTGCATAGACTCCAAGCTGGGCATCATAAATAGTCCTAATGTTGTCCATTCCTTATGAAATAGGGGGACTAACACAGAATTCGTGTTGGGAATTGGCAGGGAGAGCAGGATTCAGCAGATTTTCAGAACAGCTTTTCAGAAACGGATTGATTTTTTAATTATTAATTCTAAAGCCATTGTTACTTTTCCTTTGGTTCCCATTTCCAAGGCTGGAAGTCACTCCCGTACAAGAATAAAAAAGATAAGACTGCACTCAGAAGGGCCTGAAGGGGCTCCAGGAGAGCTGGAGAGGGACTTGGGACAAGGGATGGAGGGCCAGGACACAGGGAATGGCTTCAGACTGCCAGAGAGCAGGGATGGATGGGATATTGGGAGGGAATTGTTCCCTGTGAGGGTGGGGAGGCCCTGGCACAGGGTGCCCAGAGAAGCTGTGGCTGCCCCATCCCTGGAGGTGTCCAAGGCCAGGTTGGACAGGGCTTGGAGCAGCCTCGGATAGTGGAAGGTGTCCAAGGCTGGAGGGGTGTAACTGGATGATCTTTAAGGCCCGTTCCAACCCAAACCATTCTGTGACTCTGTTACATTTGTCACTCCTCAGGTTTTTCAGCCAGGATGTGTTAAACTGCCAAAAGTCAGTAGTGTTTGATCCACTTCATAAATACCCTGCTGGAGCTGATGTTTTAGCTGAGTTCCTGTTGTCTGTAACAAGCCTTGACTCCTCTTGGTGTGCTCATGGTTTGGGAACGAGGGGACTGTCCTCATGGATCTTCCTTTAAGCACAAAACCGAATTAATCTGGTAGCTCCCTTGGGAAGGGGAGTCGAGAGCACAGAGCCCTGTCTGGGGCTGACACAACTTTTAGGTTTACCTTCCCTCACCCAGAGGATTTTGGGGAGGTTTGGTGTGGGGTTACAAGAGTGGGCTGTAGGCAGCCTTGGCCTCATGGCTTGCGGCTGTGTCCCTGGGAAGAGGGAAGGCCAGCATTGAATGCAGGTTGGTGATCCCTATAACAAGAAGCACATGAGTAGCCCAAGGGCTGATGGGTATAAGGGCTGTGCTGTAGGATCACAGAGCAGATACTGAGCTGAGTTGGAGCTGACTGGGCGGATGCTGAGCTGGTGCCTGTGGATGTCTGCTGCTGCTTGCTGATGCCTGCCTCTGCCTGCCACCCTGCTCTATGCTGGACTTTTTTGGACTCTGACATCTCGTACCCCATGTTTGTATGTACCGCGGTGATAACTGGCTGAGCCTTAGAAGCTCTGGAAGCCTCCAGCAGTATGAGCCTCACGGACTGCAATCCACTTGGGGGAAGTGGAAAAGCCGGCCGGNTGATTACTGCAGATGGTGCTGCAATGAATACTGCAAACTGCGTTGGCCCGGTGTAAGGCAATATCTGGAACTATGTTGCCCCGGTGTACAGCGACAGTTTGGGGTTGGGATCTCACCATTCCTAAGCACATCTCCCTGTGCTGTACAGCTCCTTACACTGCTGTAAGGCAGCTCAGAATATTTCCTACATGGGGAGAGTTTTTACCTGTCCTCAGCACTGAAAAGGAAGAGTCAGGATTCCCAAAGCCATGGGATTAAAAACATCTTGTGTCCCCAGCCACAGAGGTTACAGAAGTGTGTGAAAATTGAGATAACCAGAATTTGGTTGGTGGGATTTTGCAAATTCTATTATTGGTGTCACTCCGGGTAAATCTGAAGCATCTCAGGCCAGGGCTGAGTAACGACAGGGAAGTCAGCGGGGCTGTAACTGAAAAACACATGGAAAGTTCCTTGAAAACAATTTTACTTTGGCTATTTTGCATTCCAGGAAATCAAGTTCTGTATACCCTGGGGTCACTTGTAATCCTAAATCATTGTAATCCTGTGGTTCTTAATGCTTTCGTTGTTTTATATTATAAATGAAATGTTGCTGCAGGTTCAGTGACACAGTTACTTCTTTAGAAAGATGGGAAATGGGAGTTTTAGGAAAGGCAGCAGCCTTTTCTTGTTGGGCCAGAGGCTCCCACTGCAGAACTCCACACATGCTTTACCAGAAAGAAAATAGTTTAATCACCAGAGATTTTTTTTCTAATACCCCTTAGGATTTAGGGTTTTATAACAAAAAAACCCAACCCAGACTGGGAAAAGAAAGCAGTTTCATCCTGAGTGCTCTCCCTTTCGTTTATGGTGGGATGTCCCCAGATGGGAGCTGCTGTAGCAATGGCAAATTTTCCACTTTTACTTGAAAAGACCAAGACCTCTCCTTTGTGGGGCAAACGAGAGTGGTTGTTTTCATCAGACACAGGAGAATCCATCTGAACCTTAATTTTTGCAGCCTTTACCTTTAGTCGCTTTTTTTTTAGTCATCTTTCTCCCCACTTTTGAAAAACAAATTTGCAATAAACCCTCAAAACCCCCACGTTACAATTCCATTACGAGTGCAAACAGATGAGTAACTTTTTAACTCCTATTTCAGCAGCCAGGTTTGGTGCTCAGTGTGTGACTGAACACCGGGGAAGCCACTGAAAGAGAGGGGACTTCATGAGCATTTTGTACCTTGAGCTGCAAGATGCACAGCTGGATTAACTGTGGGTAATGGGCAGGGTGACTGAGCTCATCATCTGTTATAATCTATTACAATCTATTATAATCAGCAGGATTATGTGAGAAGAAAGCACATAAAGCTCATATCAGAGCCCAGCCTTCAATCCCTGGGTGCAGAAAACGTAGAGAAATCCTCAGAGCAGCCCCTGAAGTCAAGAAGCTTTGGCAGAAGTTTGCCTGGTTTGAGGACACTCGGCTGTTCTGTCACATTTTGGAGTCCCTCTGGTGGCAGCACCAAGTTCCCATCCCGAGGTCTGGGGAAGAAAATTTGCTTTTTATTTCGAGGCTTTAAAACACAGAGCTTGCCCCAAATCACAGCACAGTGTAAGAGGATTTTATACCTTAGAAGCAGAACATTACTATGGCATCTGGAGGGGAAGAGAAAAACCCAATTCCAGGAGTTAACTTTCCTCTCCCACGTTTCTTCCCATGCCAAACCCAGACGAACTTCATTCCTGTCATTGTGCACAGCATCCTCCCAGAAACATCAGCCAGCACCCACAGAAACACCCAGAGCTGCTGACTAACTCCACTTTAGCCCAGCTGGGGTTTTTCTGCCTGGTGATATTGGGGTTTGCTCTTAGTTTCTAGTTTTTTTCTGGCAATAGAGAGACGCTGAGTTAATCACTGTGGCTTATGAGAAATAAATTGCTTTGCCTTCAAAACAGTAGCCACAGCTTCGCAGGGTGTGAGCACGGTGTAAAGTTATTGTTATTGCCATTATCCAAGTTTTTTGCCCTTGTTTGGGAATGTCTCTGAAGCACAGCAGGGAGCAAGGATGCATCAGTTGGTGGCAAAGGTGGGAGGGGTTGGGTGGCTCAGGCTGAGCTTTGTGAAGGCAGGTGGAGGAACTCCTCCCAGCCAAACCTCTGGGGTGCAGCAAGCTTCTGTCAGACACCCAAAACTGAAAAAGTTATTAATATGTTAGTATCATATTAAATATAGGTGTATTAAAATCTTAAATGGGACATTTATCAAAAGGGTAGTTTTAAATCTTAAATATTTCCTCTCAGGAATGCGTCTTTCTGCTCACACTGAGTTTCTGGTGTGGCATATATCACCTTTGGGGGAGACTAATTTCAGTTTAATAAGTTGGAATGGTCAAAACTGAGTTTTGTGATCTGTGGTCACAGCTGGAGCCGTCTTGTCCCCAGAGAAAATGCTCCCAATGGAATTTACCAAAGCATCATTTTACTTTGGTCCCCGACCCAAGAAAGGGAGAATTAAATGAGGAAAGGGAGAAATGAATCCTGTAGAAGTCTTCTGACATTTGGGCTCTGCTTTTCTGGTTCTGTCCATTTACAATAGAGATTTTAATTTAAATGAAACATATTAGTGAGCACTAGGAATACTTCTACAGCAAGAGAAGAGTTTAAAAGCATTAATTAAAGCATTTATTAAAAAGGCTGAACTTCAATACTGTGGAAGATCCCACCCAGACCCCTCCATCACGATATCTGGAAGGAAAGTAGTAAATAAGTTTGTGCACAATCAAAGCACCAGCAGTATCAGCCATGCTTGGCAGAGGGAACAGTTCTAAAACCAAATCCATGCTAATGCTGGAGAAATAAAATCTGCCAAGTTTGTTCCAGCTTGTTTTGGCCAATCTCTCTGAGATGCTGTTAGTCTTTCCTTGTGCATTCCTGGTAGGATCTTGAATTCAGCTCCTGAATTCTTAACTAGAACCAAACATGATTCCATCCAAACAAAGCAAGGGAGATTCCTGAAGCTAAATGTGGTGTGTCCATAAACACAGCCCGTTAGAGACAGCTCCCCCTTCATCCGTGTGCTCCTGCAAGCCAGGGATGTCCATCAAACTCCCAGCCTTCCACCTCTGTTATTCTTTTAAATATCAGCTTGACATTTGAGCAGCACAAGGCTGCCTCTTGCAAGAAGCCTCCCAGGAAAAGGCACTACAGAGCAATTATTCCTGGGTACATCGAGCCTCTCGTTCAAAAATCTGCAAGAATGGAGCAGGTCAATGAACTGTAATGGGGTAATGCTGAAAGGGGAGAGACAGCAGCACCCTTGGCACGTGCAGGGAGGACACCTAAACCTCCTGGGAGATGTGGGTGCCACCAGACAAGCTGGGCATGGCAGGAGGCAGCAGCAGCTCCCACAGCATCCTCCCTTTGGGGAGCATGGGCTGGCAGCCAGCCCCCAGCACTGCCCTGCTCAAAATCCCATAACCCCACATGTTTAAATTGAGTTTCTGCTTTTTCTTTGTAACAGATGGGTTTTCTTTTGTTTAACACCATAGAAAGCAATATTTTACAGAAATGGCATTATTATAAAATCAGCTGGAGCCCCAGTTACCTCCAACCACCACATTTTGAAAGCGGTTTCCTGCCCCTGGGCAGTGTCCAGGTAAAGGGTTGGTAGCAGGATTCTGCAGCCCCTGCCTGCACCATGCCCTGCAGCCACGTGCATTTATTTACCTTCCTTCACATCATCTGCTGCTGGGGACTCAAAAGCCTCTACCCCAAAAGCCCTCGTGCTGTTGCTAGCTCAGGCAGGCTTAGAACAAGCCAGTGAGTGAAAGCCAGGAGAGATTTAGCAGGGTTTGATGTTGGAGCTGTGCTGGAGCTGAGCAGAGGGCAGCTCAGAAGTCTTGGCTCCTCCTAGAAAATGACCTCAGGGAGGTCACTGGGTGTTGTGCTGCTGTTCATGAAGTGCCTGGAAAACAGCAACTCTATTTCCAGTGTCTGTGCAGGTGTTTTAAGGTGTCACTGCTGTGTGGGACAGGGTTTGAGGTCGCTGGATGAGAGGTGCTACCTCTGAAGGGGGAAAGGTCTCCTGGTAGGGGTAACTGAGGGTTCAGGGTAGCTGTTCATGGTCAGACAGAGGAAATGTTTGTGGAGCAGAACCTCTCTGCTTTGGATTGATGGCAGCAGGGCAGTGAAGATGCTCCTTCACCCCTGGCCTTGGCAGCTGTGCCCGGCTGGGATCACGACTGAAAGGAGCCTCCTGATAAAAACACCATCATTTCAGTGCATCAGTACCCTCTTTAGAGCCCCTCCTCGCTGAGAAACAACAGGAGGAGATAGGCAGGGAAGCAAAATCTCTTCTTTACCTCCTGGGAGCCTCCTCCCCACGTTATGGGCTGGGAGCACTGGGATCAGTGGAGGTGAGGGCAGAGCCTGTGCCTCAGCCTGCTCTGAGGGCACGATATCCGTGCAGAGGAGGCTGCACAGAAAGAATTATCCCAACGCCCATTGCTGACTGCTAAACACAACAGAACTTCCCTGTCATTTTGCTGTTGGCATCCTTTTAGAACAATTAAATCTGTCGAGGAACCTCTGCCTGCCTGAGGCACGGCACAATTAATTCCCAACAACAGCAGCAGAGGAAAGAACAACCAGCTAACTTTGCTTGGCTGCTTTCATGTGTTGGGTGTCTTTAATACCGAGGCGAGTTTATTACGGAAAATGTCCCTCAAACTTCAAAGCATTGCTTCAATCCTTGCAGCAGCTTCTTTTAAGCCAGAGGAGAAAATGAAGCCCCATATCCTGCAGTGTCCAGTGCAGATTTCGTTTAAGTGGGGAGGGACCACAGTGGAGGGATGAGGACAGGCCTGGAGCATCACTTGGGCTTTTACTTCCATCCACATAAGAGAATATTTTCTCTCCTGAGCATTGTGTGCTCTGGCGTATTTGGTATCTATCTCTGTTATTCAGGAAAAAAAAAAGTAAGAAGTTTTGGGTTTAGTCCAATGAAAGACAAGAAAAAGCTTTAAACCTCTAACTTCATGGTGTGGGGAAAGTGTTTGTATCCCCCAATTCCAGTTGTGTTCCCAGTCCCAGAGGGGCCCTGGAAGCAGCATGAGAGTGACCTCGGGTGTGGGGAGAAGGGCTCTGACAGCCACATCCCTGCAAAACACAAACGTGAAATCGCTGATGTGTCACCCTGAATCAGTCATTAATGAGAGCACAGAGAAACAGCTTCAGGCTGAGAGGAGCTTGAGGAAGGCAACGCTGCATCATCTCCACGCTGCCTCTGGAAATCAGGATTTACACCTGGTGTGGGGAATGCAGGGGGAGGAGATGGGCACTGAGGGGCAGAGCCCGTGCCCAGGCACTGCCCCACAGCTTTGGGGACATCTCCCCTGGTGCCAGCACCTCTGTGCAGAACCAACCCTTGCTCTGACGGCCACGTGCCCCTTCCAGAGGCAGCCGAGTCCCAGCCTCGTGTCCTGCAATCCCTGCTCCCTTCCTGCGCTGTTTGCTGTGCTCACTTTGAGACCTGCTCTGTCCAGGAGCCTCCAGCTCCACTCCAAACCCTCCCAGTGCAGGGTGAGGAGTCCCAGAGGCAGCGTGGGGCAGCAGGAACGGGCTGTCTCTGCCCCTCTGGGAGTGTCAGGGCATAGAAAGAAATGGAGAAGCTCACTGGCATGAGCACGTTAGCTTAGAGCTCAAAAAAAGGCATCAAAACAGCCTTCAATAGACATTTTTGTCTTCTGTCACATTCTTCAGTGAATGTTTATCTCCGGAGAGCTCGAGGTGTGTGTTTGAGACAGCCTGTGGAGGGTCTGTGTGTGATTACAGACCCCATGCCAGGGCCTCCCTTCACAACGTGCATTCCCCTGCTCACCAAAGGTGGAATCTCCTGCCTGTGCTGAGAAGAGCCTGAGCAGAAAGATCATGGATCAAACGTGATGTTTGGGTTATATTTTCAGTACAAACGTGTTTGGTTTTACCATGCTGCTGTCTTTGCTGTTCTTACTTTAACCTTATGGGGTTTATTTTTCTGTCCCTGCATGTTCTGTCCCTTCTTTGTGTCACATTTGCTCCTCAGCAATAAGCTGGAACCCCTCCCAGGGGCTCTGCTTCCACCCTGGCTTTGCTCCACAGCTAAAACCACCACCCAGCACATTCTGTGATACCCCAGTGGCAGTTTCAAGGCTTTGGGGACATTTCTTACCTCTTGGATTTCAGAGAAGGCAGAAGCCTGTACTGATTTCCACAACATAACCAGAAAGTGGGCATGTTCCTGCAGGTGTGACTCTATCAGCAAATCCTCCAGCTCCATTTGAGGAGTTATGTCTGCACAGACAGCAGGATGATGTAAAAAGCTTTTCCTTTGCTGCTGCTCCACCTTCCACCTCCTCTGTCCCCTCACTGAGGCTGGTACATCTGTTTATGCAGTTTTGTAATTTTAAAAGATGAAGTCATTTTATTTTATAGGGTTGGGGGTTGTTTTTTTACCAGTCGAGACAAAAGTAATTATTTCTTGCCCTGATCAGGTTCCCTGCCTACCCCCAGGCAGCTGAACTGATAAAACTGATGGGCATGAAAAGGAGTGCATGTGAAACATCTTCAAATCTGATTTAAAAACCATTTCAAAATGATTCAGTGCACTTGAGCTTGCTCTTGTTTAACATACCAGTTAAACTCAGGCCAGTAAATGGCCAAATTCACAATCCCAGCGACTTTTACTCTGCTGCAACTGGGAAAAATCTTGTGTTCTCAGAGAATTTGGGCTTTACTTCTGCCTTCTCCTTTCTGGTCAGTGAGCAAGGCAGTGGCTTCCCCCTCTAGAGATGCCCATTAGCCCCCAGGGAGGCTCTGTAAAGCCTCATGAGGCAGAACAACCACGAGGAACATTTCTATCCCTGCCAGAGCACCCATGAGAACAGAGTCCTGCAGCTCCAGCCCACACTCATCATCTTCATGATGGATCTTCAGTCTGGGAGGGACACTCAGGGACTCAGCATGGGGGAACAGCTTTCCTTCCAGTGCCTGGCAACCTGTGGGGGCTTTTTCCTGTCCAGTTTTCAATTATTTGACTCACACTTGTTGGGCTTCATTTCCCAGCACATTAACAGCTGGTGGGTTCCGAGGCTGCAGTTGGCGAGGAATGGAGAGTAATTACTCGCTGAGCTCATTATAATTGTTCAGTTATTGAATAATTTGGAAATGCAAGCAGGAGGAATATTTGGTTAATTAAGAGCTCGTTTAATCACTGCTAAATTTAGCCTTCCAAAACAGTGCTCACCTTCCCCACATTTGGAAACCTTTGGTGCTTGTTCCCTCCCAGCTCAGACCCTCCCACATTTGGCTCCACTTGCATTAAGGTCTCTCTGAAGCTGCCATCAGTCTCCAGCAAGATATTTCATTAAAAACAGCTCACCTGCAGCTGCTCAGGTACTTTTGAGACCAAACTCTCATCCAGAGTCAAAAACAGACATTACAAACAGCACAGCAAAGTCTGAGTGCTTCACAGAGCCCAGGCAGTGTGAGCAGCAGAAAATCTGCTGAGCCCTTGATGTTTTTTGAGTTGCTGCTGGTCCCACACATTTGCTGGGCACGTGTTTCTTTTGTTTGAGGGGTTTGATAATTTAAGGTTTAGAAAGCAAGTTTAGCATCCAGAGGATGCTTTCTGGAGCCTGGACTGACTTCCAGAAGCTGTGGGGAGTCTTTGAGGCAGTGCTTGAGACAGAAAGGGGTTTCCAGCTTACTTTCATGTCTTCACTGTCACCCAAAGAATGTCAAGTGTCTGTGTGTGAATTCAGGCAGGCTGAACTGAAAAGGTTGTGTTTGAGGACTTTGGGAAGAGTTTTGAAGGATGGACTTAAATGGGAGGCAGCTTTTCACTCACGAGTACACCTTCATTTTAAGCAACAAGTTAGTAGATTTAAAGTAATTATTTTGCTTTGGGCTTGCTGTTTAAGTGTTTTTGTGGTTTGTTCTGGATTATTTTAATCCATTAAAATCTTCAAGCACAGTCAGTGGGGTGTAACTACTGCTGCCCATGGGATGTAGCCATGAAAAGGGGATCCTCCTCCCAGCAGGGAAGTCAGTGGCAGATGATCATAAAAGAAAGAAAAGAAAAAGCCCTGAAACCCTTACTGACCAGGGGCAGATTTATCTCCTTTGCACTTCCAGAGTGACAAATGTTCAAAGCCTCCAAGAGGTCGTGGCTCCTCCAATCCTGTAGGAAGGGAGGAAGAGTCTGTTCTGAACCTCATCCTTCCCAACACACTTCAGAACGAAGCAAACTTATTTCTTCTGCAAGAACAAGAACAAGCCAGACCTTGTATCTCTGGCAACACACCAACCTTTTACAAAGGCATCCTTGAACTTCTTCTATCTTGCTTTCAGTTCAAATGCTGTAAAGAAAAGGAAAGGAGTTTTTAAACAGGTTTTTCAGGGCGAACCCTGTAAGGTAAATGCTGCAGAACAGAAGAGTCATCAAAGCAGTTTGATTTTAAAACCTGACAGCCTTGACAGCCTCCTTGCAGCAGCGCAGAGCCACATCAGTTCTGCTGTTACCCATGGTTACAAAACTGGTGAATGAAATGAAATGGAATCCAAACCTGTCGAGAGTTGTAACTCTCACACAGGCAGGACAAATGACCTGGAATGATAACTCCTGGAGTACTCCACTGGGCCCTCAACTGAATATTGTGCCAAGATTCTCTAAATTAACAGAGCTTACCCATTCTGAGTCTGGGCTGCTGAGAAGATGAGGAAGCTCCTGGTGGGCTCCAGCTGATTTTAAATATCCCCTTTTTCTTTGACAAGAGGACAAGGCATAAGGCAGATCTCCAAGAGATCCTGTGATTTCAGGCAGAGAAGTGTTATGGGATAGTCTCTCCTTGCCCCAAAGGAAAAAAGTCAAGTTAAGGTACGAGCTAGAATTAGTCTTTTCTCTTCAGTCAGTAATTTCTGTTAAATTAATAAGGCAGAGGCAGCTGCTTTAGCAAAACAATTAAACAGCACCTCAGTAAAGCAGGACTGATCTCAACCCTCCATTCGAGATGAAAAGTCCCTGAACAGCTCTTTCAGTCTCTGCTTGTGAAGGGATCCCACCCTCTGCTGATGTCCCTGGGACAGCAGTTCCTTTTACCTTTCCCCATCCTGTGTCTCCATGTGATTTCAATCCCTATCAAGGGTCATTTGGGATGTCAGACCTTGCCACTCAGCACCCAGTGTCACCCAGATTTAGCATTTGCTCCTTCCCAGCACCTCTTCAGCAGCAGGGGGTCTCACCCTTCCCATCACCTGCAGGGTGCTGCCAAGTCCCACAAAGAGCCCAAATATCCTCTCCCAATCCCCCCGTGGGGACTCCTCTTCTCCCACCACCTCCTTGGAGTGCCCAGATGTGCCCTCCCCATCCCAGCTGCTCACTGCCTGTGGGACTGAGAGCCAGAGCAAACCCTCCAGCCCTCACCAGACCCCAAACCTCCTCCTGGGGTGGTCCCCACCGCCCACCTTGGGGCACACAGGGGTCTTCTTGTCTGCAGCGGGTGCAGTCAGAATTCCTGCAAGCACCAGTTTTACTGGCTCCTCCCAACATAAACTGCACAAATTGATGGAGCCCTGGCCCCGAGGATAAACACCATCCCCAGTGTTTAGAGAAGCTGTCTCCAGAGAGGAGACAGGGCAGCCGGGCTCACACCCTGGGAGCTCCCCCGGGACATGGGGGGGTCTCCAGGCTGGTGGCACCTCCCTGGCAGGAACCTTCGCCTGCTCTCAGATGTGCACAGGACAGTCCACAGGGAGGAGAAAGACTAAAAAAACCTCCAGGATCATCATAACCACCTGAAAGTTATCCTGCAGAAATACAGAGGATTTGTGGCACCTGAGGCACGCGCACAAATTCCTGCCAAGGACTGGCTCCAGTCCAGAGGGAGCTCCCAGCTCCAACACACCAATGTTGCAAAATGTTCAGTTTGATGGAGTTTTCATATTTCCGATTAGTTTCAGCTTTTTAGCTGTTCAGGAATGGTAAATCCTCATGTGGTTAGGAAGCATTCTTGGCTATTATCTCTAAAAAGAACTTCAGTGTTTACAGTCAGGCTACTTACGAAGGAGACTGGGATTAGATAAGCTCATTAAGCCAAGCATTCTTTCCACACCTGTGTTCTTCCCAAGAAAACAAGAATTTTTCAATTTCAAGGCTGTTAATTTAGAGACAGATTTTACTTGTCACACTGCTGCAAACCTGAACCTGTGGCATGTTCCATGACTAAAGCTGGCTCAGATGTACACAAGGCTGTCCTCCCCTTCCAGGGCCTTGGACACAACTGAAAAATCTGTGTCTGGTGCAGCTGGACTCCTCAGAATGCATTCAGCAAGCAGGTGTTGCTATTAGAGAACTAAAATCTTATTAATTTAAAAGATTTGGAATATCTTTTGTCTCCTCCTTAGCACAAACAAGCCCTCAGCAGCTCGCAGGAGGAAGCTGTGGATGTCTGGAGCAGGCAGTGACTGAACCTTCTCCCAGCTCCACATCCATCCCCTGCACATCCAGCCACAGCCAGGAGGAAATAAACCCAAGGGTCACTAACCCCATTCAGCTGGCAGGCAGGGGACAGGCAGACAATGATATATATCTGCTTTTTAACTTAATTGATCCACTGACTCACTCAATTTCATTCATTATAAACAAGGCTTTAAGGCTCAAAGATTTCTGGGTTTTTTTCTGTCCTATGGTCTAACGAGAGGCTGTTGCTGTTCCTAATGACCTTGTCACGTTTGTAAATTTAACACAGAAACCCTTATCAGTGCAGCACAATTACAGAATTATTACACCTCCCACTCCAGGGGAGCTGGGCCATCAAACACCTTCGCTTCTGCCTTGCCCAGATCCTGCAAATCATAAACCTGGCCTGACCAGAGGACAGAATCATTAATTTACACCTGAACATCTCAGAAATATCTCCCCGCACAACTCAGCTATGGAAAGGTTTTTGATTACTGCCCTTTTGTGCATGCTTTATGGCTGAACTATTTCATTTAAGGAGAGTGATGAGGAGGAGGAGAAGTTCCAGCAGTCTGCTCCAAAGCCTAAGTAAAAAATTAGCAACAGAGTCAAAACGTGTTTAACTTGCATTGAAAACGATCAGTTTTGCAGCACGCTGGAATTCACTGACTCGCGGCCATCTGGAGGTGCTCAAGGCATTTGGAAAACAAAGTCAAGAGGTCTCAAGTTGCAGTTGTTGAGAGGAGAAGGCTCAGAGGCAGCAGGCTGAGAGGGGAAGGCTTCGAGGCACGGCTAAATGTGACAGGAGTGAGTCCCCATCACTGAGCTGTGCTGGCACTGCTGGAGCTGGAACAGCCTTCCTGGGAATCCACAGGCATTCAGCTGGTGCTGCTGCTGAGGCACAAAAAGGAGATTTTTTCCTGCTCGTGGTCTGAAAGGATCAAGATCTCCATCAAAATGAGTACCTAGAAAGGAGATTTTTTCCTGCTTGTGGTCTGCATGGATCTAGATCTCCACCAAAATGAGTGCCTAGGAAGGGAGAAGGGGCAGGGAGAGGATGTGATTTACAAATACTGTGCAAACTTGTAAAAGCAGAGTGCAACCTCAGTGGGAGCACTGAGGAGCAGGTGCAGATTCCCTACAACCCCCACTAAAGGATTAATAAATCAATAAAACTTTGGTTTTTCTTACAGTTCCAAAACCCACAAATATTTCAACCCCTTTTTTTTCCCCCAAGGGGAAACTTACTGTACACGTCTGTATATTTATTAATTCACTTTAATTTCTTCTTGGATTATTTCTTATTTTCAGGTCTAAATTCTGCCCAGTTCCAGAAAAGGTGCAATAGACATGAGCTATGTGTGGAGGACACCATCACTTAAAAAAATGCCCATTTGATACACAAGATAAATGCAGAAGAAAGCATAATTCATCATTTTTAAAATAGGTGGATGCAGCGTCACTTAACTTATTTTAGCATATTCACTGTTCATTATTAATTCACACAGAGGATGGACAGGATAAACAGCTGAAGCAAGCTGAAAATTTTATAAAAGGTTTTAACAGCTTTGCTGCCTGGCAGCTCTCAGTTTCCAGTTGTCTGATCTTCTAATGAAACAATAAAGCAGAGTGAGGAGGAGGAGAAAATGTCAGTTCAAATTCACACGGACACAGCAGTGTGGCAGCAATCTCCTGTAGCTGCTCTCTGCCTAACACCATCTCAAATTTAACTCCCCCCTCTGCTTGGCTGACTCGGTAATATTGCTTTTTTTCCTACCAGTCAAAGTTTATTTTGATCATATTCATCCCTGTGGAAAGGAACGACTCTCAAATTAATTCCTATTTTCCTGTGAAATAAAGAAACCAAGAAAACACACTTTTATAGCCCATAGTGAAGCAGAAATAATCCATGTACAAGATCACTTCTCTCATTTCTTTGGTGTTGAGAAGTGCAGGGACTAAATGGGCTCAGAGTTTGTCTTATTTCACAGCAGCCTTTTAAGTTTTGAATCACCTGGTAAAATTTGACGAGGTTATTCAGTGAGGCACAATTAAAGCCCCATTATGCAGAGAGGACTCCCAGAACACGGCTGCTCTTCAGTGACATAAATCAGAAATAAACACATTACTGCTAGAGGGAATGGAAGGAACCACCAGGCAGAGCCAAGACGTGCAGAATGACTCCATTAGGACCTGCCTTTGTTTATTCCCACAAGATTTAATGGTCTGGCTGGCAAGTTATTATATTGAGGAGGTGACCTCCAAGGTAGGAATCCACCCAGAGACCTTCCCCTGGCAGGGAAAAGCTCTCTCAAAGGAAAACAGCAAGAGTTTTTTATCTCTGGAGTCAGCAGCAAAGTGTCCAGGCATCTACATAAACAGCTTCAAATAATTATATAAACTGAGGAACAAGAAAGAGACAAATCCTCAAGGTATCTGACCAGAAAAATCCTGGCCCAGGAACCCAGTTGGTGCTTTTTTGGGGGCTGCTGTGGCTTGTTAATAAAAGAATAGGAAGGGTATCCACGTCTAAAAGGAGCTTTTTTGAACACTGGAGGAATATTAGAAGAAATTCCCACAAACAAGTAACATGAATGCTCCACAAATCTCAGCTTCTCTCTATAAACAGAGTATTTCCTTCAAAAAGGGGAAGGTTTCAGTGCAGTTCATTATGAAAATACCTCCCCAAACCTTCAGTTGACTCACAGGGAATTAAAAGCCACAACGATTCCACAGCTGCTTACACAATGAAAATGTTATACGTGAGAAATGCCAAGAAGTCCACCTAGAGTTCCTAGAATCACAGGGGAGAAAAAATTAAAATGTAATGCATGCTACAGGACTGAAAAGTAGGTGTACACTAAAAATCTAATCTGACCACATACCTGCCAATTTCTCAAAAGTCCCTGATATTCCACAGAACATTTGAATGGAAATGTGGTTTTAAAAGCAGTACAACTCCACGGAAGTCCTCGGGAGGCTTCACTCAATTCATTGTGGGGAGTCAAATCTGCCCTGCTCTCCTGCTGTATTTTCTATTTTACTCTGGGACTTCTCACACCAGCAGCCTTTCCCTTTCCTTACAAGCAATTTCCTTTCAAAGCAAAAATCAGCATTCCCAGATACTTGTACCAAGTCTGCCTTCAGGTGCAAAGCTGTAATTTTAACAGCAGGACTCAGCCCAAATTCACACTGCACAAGCCCTGACCTTTCTTTACTTCACTTTAAGCACAAGGGCTCTTTACAAAGGTCCTCACACAACTGGGACACATCGAGCCACATTCTGTCATCACCTCTGCTCAACTAAGAGCACTTCTCTGCAGCAGCTTGGCATCAGATTGATGCTACTTGAAGAAATCCTGCCCTTGGAGTAATCAGAGTTCTAAGAATCAGAGCCCTGCAGTTCCCAGTAGCAACAGACAGCTGAGCCTCAAAAAGGGCAGAAATTAAAATATTTCAAATTCAGAATTATCTGTCGTTATCTGGAAAGAGAGACCCTTAATAAAAAGTTATTCAGGGTATTTAAGTGGCCGAAAATAAAGTAAACCGAGTTTGTTCCCAATAAGCAGTGAATTCAACTTCGACTGTGCCCCAGGCACACCAGCATTCTGCAATCACTGCTTCAGAAACTTTTAGATGGCACTTGACTTCCTCATTTGCCATTGAAATTCTCCCTAGATCGAGGCATTGCTTTTAGTAGTCTGGATATTGAAGCTTTAAATAGAAGAATCTCAGTGGCACTAAAACATACAACAAATTATTGTACTTCTTTCTCTCCTACCATGTACAGGGCACAATTTCCCAACAAATTACAGGTGACAGCTTTGGTCATTGTATTGACCAGATTACTGAGGCTTAAAGGCTCCAAAAGACAAATAGCAGCTTGGTTTTATTTCCGAATGTCCATCAGTTCCCAACAGGAGCTGCACCATGTGCAGGATGGATCTTCAAAAGGATGAAAATCCAAGAGATGATCTTGTTGAGCAGGATTTGATAGAGAACAGCTCCAGAAGTGCCACTTCCCTTTAGTGCCACTCACAGCTGGCGTGACAGACAGGAGTAACCAGACACAGGTGCATTCATGTTCAGATTCCACTACTATCAGGTATTTTGGGGGGAAATGCCCTGCATTTAAACCTCAGGGTAACAGCAGGAACCAAGTTCAATCCAGTAAAGCAGCTGCTGGTGATCCTGGTCTGCCTTCACACAGATTTAAAACGTGGTGTAATGCAAATTCCTTGGAATAAACAGGCTTTAGGACAAGTATTTCAATATGGAACCCAACTGACTTTATTATTTCCTTGCATTCAGCCATTTTAACAATTCTCCCTTGTTAGTACAGACCAGGAAGACTTTTCAGGTTTGAGAAGAAATGAAATTACAGAGGACTAATCTTGCTGGTGTGCCCAATGAGAGCTGTCACAAGTCCAAGTGTCCTTTCATCATTTCTCTTTATAGTGATCTTCAGTGTAATTCCCCCAGTACTTGTTATTTCCATTAAAGGGTACATTATAGAGTCCAAACTGTATGCATAAAATTTAAAAAAAAAATCAAAGCACATTCCCAGATTTTCAGTGTTTCACAGAAATTATACATCCAAGTAATAAACCAGATCAACATGGTTGCTTCAAAATTTGATTGTGAAAAAAAGTTAGGTTTTTCTACCATTTATTTATCAACCTCCTGACCTACAGAAATCTTTGATTGCAGCAAAACCCCCAAAGTAGTTGGCAAGATGATGCATGTGTTTTTTACTTTATCTGTACTGCAATGCACAAAAGCTCCTCTTGGAAGCCCCTGCAATTTAATATTCAGGGAACACCAGTGGTCCTAGTTAATAGAAAAAGTCTTCATACTAAACTGGAAAAGAGAAGTCCAAAAACAGCTATTGAGAGACTTCCTGAATATTGAATCAGTAGTAATTCAATTTTAAAAAGTTCAAGTAAGTCCCAGTAGCCAAACCCAGCTGTATTCCCCACTGATCCCACACTCAGGAGAATGCATCCCTCTCAACAGAGGTGTGTTCTGGCTCAATTAAATTAGGTCAGACTTTCTACACCACATTAGTAACTGGAGAGACTAAAGAACTGAGCAGGTAACAGCAGCCTGGGGAGTCAGACCAAGGCACAGCCCAAAAGATAGTTTGTACCTTTCAAACTGAAGAATTTTTTAAAAGTAATTAAAAAATGGAGAGCCCAATTCTCTTCTCTGTAGGGCTCACCCTCTCTTCTTTGTAGCCTGTCCCTTTGGGACATGAAGACAAACTGTTTTCAGTTAATCCAATTTAAGATGGTCCTTAAGCCACCATTTGCAATGTTTATGGAAAAAGACACATGAAATCAGTGTGTGATGGTGTGTTCCCACAGCTGGGCAGTCTAACAGCGTGTGAGGTTACGAGAGATGGCATCTCCCTTTCTCCTCTCCTCTTGCAGGGCTCCTCTCCTTCCATCTGAGCTCCCATCCTGTGCCCAGAGGAGTCACCCCAGCACTGGGTCCCCGATGCCGTGCTCCGGGTCGCAGGTGAAGGAGATGGTGATGGCAAAGCGAGTGCCCCACTGCACCTTCTCCACCCGATGGAGGTTCTCTGATCCAGAGGTGAAAAACGACACCCGGCCTGCAAAGACAAAGATTTCAACCCGTGAATGGAGTCTGGCACTCAGCTGCAGCTCTCCCTGCGCAGCTCCAGCTCCCAGTGACCTGAGAGCTGATCACAGACAAACTGCTATGCGCTTACGCTGCACTCTGACAGCTTTTTACTGTTTAAAACATACATTAATCCTTTGTGCCATGAAGCTGGAGATGTAATTCCACTGTAGCTTGTAGTTTATGAAAGGCAGGAGGAAACCAAGAACATGGAAGCCAGTTCTTTGTTGCCTCAATTAAAAACAAAAAAGCGTGACTCTAGTGACTGTCAGCAAGGTGTAATGATTTCCTCCCTGCTCCCCTTCTAGTCCTGGCTCTAATTTTAGACCAAAGAAGGAGGAAGCACCACAGAGGTGGCAAAAAGCCTTCAGTGACAAAACCTCAGCAGGTTTACAAGCAGCTGTGGCAGCTTATCAGCATTGTACCAGTGTTTGCTATCGCTTCCTGCGCCTGCTCTGATCACTCGCCCTTCAGGCAGGTTACAAAGTCACGGATCAGCCCTGTACAAATCCACTTTCCCTGGAAAGAGCCACTCCATCCATGGCAGTTGTTTTCTAGATGCAAGTGCTCACTGCTGTGCTTGCTCCTGCCCAAGCCTTGACCATCACTGCCCTGCCTGGGGACACTCGGGGCCTCATGGGGCATCAGGTGAAATGGAAATGGAAATGCAGTGACTTTGATGGTGACAGCAGAGGTACACACTGCCATCCCACCCGATGAGACAGCAGAATGGAGCCCTCTGCACTCCCACTTTATTAAACTGTTCTGAGAATGTATGAGTTTGATGTTCAGCCAGTAACTCCAAATGACACGGCTCCATGGGACTGCTCCAGCTCTCCCAAGGCAGCCAGAAATGCTCCCTGCACAGCTCCTTCACCCCAAGAGCACGTGGTTTTCCTACTCAGGCTTTTTCCCCACTGTTCAAATTAAAGTTTGTTTAAAAGCTGATGTCTCCCTAAAGTCTGCACAACAACAACACGAACTGCTCCAACCCTTACCCCATCTCCACTGCAGAAAGGGGCACCAGGCACCCATAGCTGGGTTTCTCTTCTAAAAGGGATCCCAAAGATCCAGAAGTTCCTTTGCTTGCATCCTCCTAAGCATCACACATGGGAGATCTGGACAAAACTAGACTGGCTTTATGGGGCTGGGTTTACCCACTAATCCCTGAGTCCCTTTCACGTTCAGCTGCAGCTCACATCTAATCCTCGGGCAGTTCAGAGTCTTTCACAACAATTTCATCCCCTTCTGTGCCCATGGCTGCACATCAGTAATGGGTAAAATTACACACATGTAAAGGAGAGATCCATTTGTATGCACAGCTCATTCCCACCTCGGTGTCCTGCTTTTCTGGATGAAAGCCTAAATGAAGACATGTTCCTGTCCTAGCAGTGTTGCAATGAGCAGTGCTGCCCTCAAGGATTCCACACAAAATCCCTGTGTCATGAATGTTTTTTTCCTTTTAAATCATATTTCACCTTCATTAGAATACACTATTATTGGTCCCTCACCTGCTCACCCAAAGCTTTGCCTTAAACTGACTTTCAAGCTGTTTTGTTTGATCTCTGACTAGAAGCAGTAGTAATTCAGAGCTAGACAAGGTTCAGTGTGTTGTTTAAGCCAATTAAATAGATTTTTTTTTGGCTATACTGAATGTCTTTTAAGTTCTTCAATAAATATGTCTTCATATGTATGGTATCACCTGCTTCCATATGCATCCACTGGGTTCTCTGGGTAACTCAACAAGGCTATAGTCAGTTTTCAAAGATGCTTTTTCCTCATTTGGGAAGAACTTCTTTTAAACTTACTTCCTTTGCAAAATTTTTGAAGCGAAAGCACACTCTTTCCATGGTATGTTGTTTTTATCAGTATAAATCTTCAAAAAGAGGGTAGAGAATGTTAATTCCCATCCCATCTGACAAAACCTTCAAGGGATATATGGCAATATCCTCATTCAGATGATAGTCACCGGCAGTGACCAAGGCCAGGGCACTCCTAACAACCTCTTACAGGAAGCAAGACCTTAATTGTACGAGAGGTAACCCCTTATTCTCCTTTTTGAGAATCCAGTTTTGCACTGATCCACAGGAATCATTACTGAAGAAGACATGCCAGTGCCACTCACAAGATCCACTGCTACAAATTTTAAATTTCTGAGCTGCTGCTCAGAAGGAAATGAAGCGACTCCTCTGTCTGGTTAAAGGGAAGCAGAACAGTTTATCTGGCACCACATATCTATTCAACATCTTTCATCTCATGCACTGACAGCTTCCACTGTCTGCCTAACATTTATCAGCTCTAAATGTTACTCAGGAAAGAAGGAAAAACTGCATCTCATCTGCTGAATGACACCCAGACAGAAGCACTGCCAGGGAAAATGCACAACAGTTGTGTTCTCATCCTCGTCATCTGTTTAGGATTAATCACAAATTCATTCTCATGCAGAGTATCCAAGAAAACCCATCCTATCATTAGGCAAATAAACTGATAATAATGTTTTCTGCAAGCATGCAATAAAACTTATTTAACAGATATGGTTATTCAGTTACTTACTAAAAATGTTGAATTGGGAAAATTTAAGCGAGTCATTTAAGCAAACCCCACAAAAGAAATGTGGACTGAATGTCTGCAAGTGCCCTGATCTGGGGTGAAGAGAGCACCCCAGAAGAGAGGGCACAAGGTCCTCTGAACAATTTTGCTACATAGATGTCAAGCACAGAAGAACAAAAATCCCTATGGCCTCAAAATGAAACCCCAAACAAAAAACTGCCTGCAATGGGTATCAAAGCCTAGTTACAAAGTTGTACAAATTTAGTTACTAGGCAGAAATTACTTGCTGTTGTAAATAAAATCGATTCACATAGCGAAGTCTCCCGCAGCCAGCTTGTAATTTGTAGTATTAATACTCTCAAAAAAGTAGCTGCTTCTACTTTAAATCCAGAAGTGCCCGGAAAACTTCCAAATTACAGTTTTTAAAGAAAATTAATGAACTTATTTATCTCCTGCTAAAAGTACATGAACATTTTTAGACATCAACAGAATCCCTGCCTGCTTCTCTCCCACCAGCCCAGTTGGTTGCTCAAAATCACAGCAGTTTCCACTCCATCTGAGGGTGTGACAACCCTGGGGAGTGTTTAGAAGTGAAAACTGCATAATTGCTCTCTCCAAATCAATGGTGAGTCTCCTCAAGGCCTTCTGGCTCCATCTCTTCTCCCTACAACTGAGAGAAGGTTTTCCTACCACTTCTCTTTGCAATCACCTCCCCAGTCCTGGTACAATTTGTGATTAATATTGCAAATCAGTGAGAATTGCTGTCCTTTGCATGGCTGGTGCTCACTGCAGCTGCTAATGCTGCCTCCATTTGTTCCTCACCAGGACTGACAGCTACTTCTGTGGATTTTTAAAAAATTATTCTCAGCTTTCAGCTGATCCTGATTTAACTTCAAGATGTGCTCCAGTTTTTTACTGATTGGAGCAAAACTAAAGCTAGGATTGGCAGAAGATTATCATGATCTAGACTGAATCTGGATGATGTGGACTGAATAAAGAGAAAGATGAGAGTATCTATATGGAGGGAAGTTCCCAAATATCTTATACCTTCAAATCAAATATTTTACACCTCCAGAAACACACACTTCTGACAGCTGTGAGAATGTGCTACATTTGATATTAAAAGAAGAGTCACAGTCTTCAAAGTCACAGATTTCAGTCTCCAATGTACAGAATTCATTTTGCACCCCAGATTATTTTCTTCCAGAAACACACAGAAGTGATTGCGACCTTTCCTTCTGCCTTTGTAGAATAAATGACTTGTATGAACAAATTCCCTTGTAAGCTGAAAATAAGTGCAGCAAAGCTGACCTTCAAACCAAGAAATGCACGTGCAAATAAGGAACACAGAACCAGTACTGAGATTTCATTCCAACAGCAGTTTCATCTACACTTTATGATCAAGTGAAGTCTGTGACCTGTCTAATATTGCCAGACCCCAAATTCACACAAGACTCTGCAAAATTATGAAATTTTAAATATGAAATGTTAAAATATGGAATTTTAAACACAAGTTTAGCAGCAGCAGAAAGCATACCAATTTTGTGACTGAAAAAGGAAAGCCTTGATGTTTGCCATTTATTCTTAATCCTCCTGAATGTCTTGCAGATAACAAAAAAAAGTCTCAGACCAGCAAAAAGAGTTAATGTTGGAAGGGCTTCGTTTTGAAGGACCTCATTCAAAATGTTGCTCTGTTTCTTACAGTCTCTCAAACAGAGCCAACCCTGGTGCAAGGGGTGGAAAAAAAATCCCAGTATGAGAATTTTGGAAACAGAATTTCCATACATACTTAAAAGGAACAGATGCTACTTTAGATCTGTTTCTTTGTCACAAAAAAAATGTTTTCTTTTCAAAGTCATATTTCCCTTGGCACTAAGAATTCTCTCCCTCATGGTACAGTAAGTTTCTTGTGGCAGACAGAGGTCCTGACTGAAGTCAAAAGACACATATTCACTTCTGAAGCCCATCAGGGCACAAGAAAGATGTGTTCCCTCATGCCACATTGGGTTATGAATTAGCCAAAGGTCTGTACACTTGAACTGGTGCTGACTTGTCCATTTCTGTTAAAATAATCTCAAGAGCCTCAAGGTTAATAAATTATAATTCCTTCTTAAAGCTAATGTTTGCTAACAACCAAACTAGGGGATGTTAAAGATCATCCTACAAATTAGAGAGTCTTTCAGTCAAATATGGGAGAGTCAGGGCTTACAGACTTCTTAGGTAATCTGCAAGTGATATACACTGAGGGAAGTGATAAGCAACTTAATTTAGCTGCACTCCTAGAACAGTTCTCCCTGTCCCCAGCTGCCTGGCTGACACTGATCCTCACCACTGAAGTGCTGCAAATTCATCTGCAGCAGCAGTGGGACTTGCCCAGGCAGCACTTTCAAACACAGGACATCCCACAGTGTTTTATTCTTAATTGCTTTTTTTTTTGTATTTCCAATTACCGCTTTTCTGCTCTGCTGCATCACTAACAATAATGCCTTTCTGCTGCCCACTGACACTTGAACAAATGGAAAAAGAAACCTGCTCATTTTGGCACACAGTATCAGGTCCCCAAAATGCAGGCTAAGTGTGAGACAACAAGAAGTGCCACGTTTCAGGGCTGCACTGGCATTAGCAATACAGAAAAGTAAATTAGCTGTCAAGCACGAAAACTGAACCAGTGATTATGACAGTCATCCTGTAAAAGCCTGGAGCTCCTGAATGAGAAGCATGAAAGCTCATCAACATGTGGTTTTAAAAGTTGAGTTGGAGTGACAAGAGAAGCACAAAGGATCAAAAGAAGCGTAAAACAAAACAAACAAACAAAAGCCAAAAAGACAGGAGGAGAGAAAAAACACTGCAGAGGAACATTATGAACATGAAAAATACATCAACTTGTAGCAGCAACAGAAAACAGCCTGGGGTCATTCCTTCACAAAACACATTTTATCAGCAGGAGGAAAAACAAGTGCAAATGCCTTCACATTGTGCTTCAGCTCTAAAGCTTTTCTCCTTTGCTCACAGGATGTCAGTGGTGACTGTGCACCAGAGGTTGTGACACAATCACAGGACCCCTGATAACTGTGGTAACACAGAGCTGTGTTAGAAAAGTGTCATTAATTTTCTCCTGTGTCCATAAAGCACATTGGTGCTATTCCCTAGCAGCTGTGCATTGTTTGTTTCTGTGGCACACAGTGCCCATACAACCCCTGGCAGAGAGAACAGCCAAGAAAAAAATTCTGTATTTCATCAGCTTCCCCTTCCTCCCCCAAAAAGACATCAAGAGCAAAGACCTTGCAGCAGAAAACCTGGAAATTAATAGATGGGGCTGAATGGAATCAATTTCACAGTCACAGACTTTTGGAAATTAAGTCAGGGGCATGCTGCACGCTGCAGCCAGGCTGAGTGCCCCTGCACTGAGGGGACAGCTCTCCTCACACACCCAGAATTCAGCTGGGATTTCTACAGCTATAAAGACCTGGTAATCTTAGAATTGCATCTGGAAACGAAACAGTTTAATCTGCTCCCTTTCAAAATACTGGCAGCAGCATTTTGCAGAAGATGAAGCTTTCAGTTTAGGGTTTATTTCCAGTTGTAAAAGACAAAATAATCAAACACACAATTCTTGAACAGCAAACCCAGAATGCAGGTAATCTCAGAGTTTATCTAAACCGGCATCACTGCAGGTGAGTGGATCACTATGATCCATCAGTGAAAAAACACCCATCCCAATTTGCAGGCAGCAGTAGTCTGAAGTCAGTTCTGCTTGGGGTAATGCCTGGCAGCAGACAATTACTGAGGCTCTTTAAATGAGTAAATTTCCATCTTTTCTGTCTTAAAAAAAAAAAAAAAAGACAGAACACAGCAGGAATATAAAGTTGCCCTTTTTTTTTTTTTTTTTTTTTGTGCAGCAGTGTGGCTGATCCTGCATTATAAAAGGTAACACTGCTGGAAGCTCAGCAGCCACCTGCCACACAGATGAGTTGAGGCTGAGCTCCTCTCCAGTCAGCCCCAGAGTAATTCTAGTTTCAAGCTATCCACATACTAGAAAAATCTCATACCAGCCTTAAAGGTTTTTTATTTATTTATAACTGACAGCCATCAGAAGGTTCATCCCTGTCAGACCTCCTGGAAGCAGGGATGGACTCATACCCAAGTAATGATGGTTCCTCACGTTCCAGCAGGTCAGCAGAGCTGTGGCAACCAATCACCTTCACACCCAGCCCTCAGCCATCACAGGGTACTAAGCCCCACCTTGAGCAGCAAAGGAATTTCAGGCCAGTCTGAAATAAATTGCTTTAATTTGGATTTGCTGCAGTCCCAGGTAGCTCTGCTCTTGCTGCACAGTGACCTGTAAGCTGTCACAACTGGCCACCTCTTCTAAGCCCTACAGCTTTCAAGGAAGTCACTTCTTGTGGCTCAATCCCAGATACTGCAAACTCTGCTGCATTTTAACCTGTTTTCATCTTTACTTTTTACGTCATCAAGCTGAACACAGAGTGCTGCATCACCCCACGTCATCCCTGCTGACACAAAACAGTTCCACAGCCCTGCCAGCCCAGCCCAGCCAGGCAATAACTGGCACCAGCTGCCCAGCTCCCTGCAGCCTGCCTGGGCTCCTACCTGCTCGGGGCTCCACTGTCTTGTTGGAATCTGCATCCATGAACACGAACCGGCCACCCCCGAAATCCTCGGAGTAATCAGAGAGATAGAGCAGAGAAGTGTAGTCAAAAGAGCCGTAAGTCACCTGTGGGGAAAGCCAAAATTACCAAAAATCAAATTCTTTATCTTATCTCTGCAGAATTGAGCAGATAGATCTGGTGGGTTTTTCTGATTTTCCGTTTTTCATGTATTTCATAAAAGGGTCTTTGAAAACCAAGAACGCTATTTTCTAGAAATTAGAATAGATTTATTAGTCTATTCTCTTGTGTTTACACACACACTACAAGACTAGCATGTTATGTTTATTATTTCTATGTTACAGTTTCCATAATTAGAGAAGTGCTCCTATAGATTTCTATCATCCAAAAGCAAAAAAACCATAGTGTCAGAAGTGCACTGCATCAAAAAGACAGGATTGATACTATTCCAAGATAAAATTTCACCAGGAGGTTAATAAGCAGAAGACTAGCCCTTGACTAATGATTTCCACTCATTATCTAATCCTGGTTATAAGGTTTCTGGATACCTCACTTGTATTCTTTCATAGCTACCACACAAGAAATTCATGGTAACAGTAAATCAGAATTTCCAAATAAACACACGTTTGTTGGAGGAGCTTCTACTCTTTTCCATACAGGTTTTGTTTAAAACCCTTCAAACTGGACTTTGGAAGCCTCTGCTTCTTCTCAGCCTACAGACCAAACACCCCACTTTTAAGTATAACAAGGTGATTTTTCCTTCCTTTTAAAGCATTATTTTTGGTCGATATGTATGCTGAAGTTGGAGAAAAGAAATACTATATACTAATTCTCAGAGTGAAGTTCTCTAAATATTTAACACTGAGTTTAGCTGATTCTGGAAATATTTCCTTTCATATCTAAATTATACTCAGTTATTTAAAATGCTAGAAGTCCCCCCGTGTATATCAAATAAATTTGTTACCCTGGTAATGATTTCCAGTACCAGACAGATTAATAATTGAACCAAAAGATCAAACTACGTGAGAAAAGCTATCATTAAAAGCAGGTGATAAGCCATGCAGCCACACAGCTGCAAATCAAATTTCTACAGCTCCTTGTAAACAACTCAAGAGAAAAAATGCAGATATTTCCATTCAGCCTGGTATGTCATAGGGTTATGTGCTCTTTTTGAACACTCTTTATTCAAAAAGTCAAACACAGGTAATATTTAATGGTACATGCTCATAATGATGTTTATATGACACTTTTTTAAGGTTATTATTATAAATAGAACTAATTGCCAGAATTAGCCAGCCCCATTTTGCAGTGGGATTTTTTGAGGGACACATTTCTATGCAACTAAACACTTGTAGGACCATGCAAGAGGTCTGTAGTACCTGAGGATATTTAGGACAGCATCCTCTGCTTTCCAGTGCAGAAGAAAATTCACTTTCCAATCAGCATTGATCAAGCATGCAGGAGAAGAGACAAAATTGCTTTTTTCCTGTAAGCCTTCACCTCATTCTGTGTGGATAACCACCAGAACAGCCCTGAATGCTGCTTCCAGTGTTCTATTTATTGGCAGTACCTATTTAGCAGACAATGCAAGAGCAAAGAGCACATCTCTGAATTACAAGGTGAGCTGAGGTGATGGCTTTGAGCAGACACGAGAATCAACCTCCTCAATTTTCAGAGATATCGCTGTCCCAGGGCAGAAATAGGATCTTTTCACGTGTTTTACTGAATGTAGGGGAATGAAAGAAGAGTGAGAAGTCTGCTAGAAGAGACAGCAGCTGCTCTCAGTGACACTCAGCAGCCAGAGAGGGCTGCAGGAATAGGGAAGGGCTGGAGAGATGGAAGAGCACAGTGCAGCTTTGAGACTTCAAGGTTTGGCTCGTTCAGCTCAGAGAAACAAAGGCTGAAAAGGGATGTGATTCCCACCTATAAATACATGGGAGTGGAAGGAGGGACAAAAATAGCTATAAACTGATTATGGACATGTTTAGGCTTAAAAAAAAACCCAAGCAATTTTGGGAAAATGTGCACTGAAGTGCTGGAATAGCTGTGACAGAAGAAATTCAAGGAAAACAACCCCAAAACCATCTCATGGCAGAGCCTGACAATTGTGTGAAGGATCACAGGATCCTTGCCCACAAATCTGCAAGTCCCACCCTGCTTCTAGCAGAGAATGTTGTAAGACTACTGCTGCCAGTGTGAAGTGTGCAACACCAACTCCATTATAAATCAGGTATTTCACATTTGGAAGCCTCAGTTCCAAACAAATTCCATCCAAGATGAAACTCCACATCTTAAACCAACACTCTCTTTATTTGATTTAGATGCTTATAAATTCAACAAGATGAAATGAGTCATTCGGGTGATTTCAGGGTTTCCATTCCTATGTAACTACAAACCAAATAAATTTCAGGGGGAAAAAAAACAAAGCCTCAGATAGACACAATAAATCTGTACTACTCCATTATGCAGTTAAAAACCTTCAGGGAGATTCAGATTGAGAAATATAATTGCAGGAGACTCAGCAACATCAGGAAAAAGGCAAGATAGGTTTTCATGTGTTCCAAGAAACCACAAGAAGCCAAGAAGTCTTTTTAACAACAATGTCACTCTGAAACAGAAAATAGAGTGAACTCCTTTTGCTAAGGCTTCATTTTACCTTTCTTCTGGAAAGAGGCCAGGAAAAAATCCTGATGTCTTCTAGGAGTAACCTCCACTGTTAAATTATGCAGAAATACCTGAAGTGACTTGCTCTTTTCCAAGGGGAAAGCATAAATAATGATCCAACACTAAAGCATCCAACAAACTGGCAAGTTTTATTGATCTTTCTTCAACTTCCCAGTATTCACACTTGCTTTGGAGGCCACATAAGAACACTACTGCTCTTTTCTGGGAAGGACTTCCTACCTCAGATTAATAGAAATGTATTTTTTTTTCCTTGCTTTCAACTGCAGTCTGGAAGTGGGAGAGTTTGCTGGAGGAAGTGAAATACAAACCAGGCTGGCTGCACTGAAGCTGCACAGCTTCATCCTATTTAGACTCTGCTCAAACTATTTATGATTATGAACAAGGTGTTTGGTAACTGCCCCAATTGGGCTAATTCTCTTGACAGACTCAGAATTATTTAGGTTGTGTAAAAGACCTCCAAGATCACTGAGTCCAACCACTGCCATAAATCAGACAACCCAATTATTCAGTATAGACACTACTAAGGTCTAGATTATGCATTCCAAGTCCAAGAGAGCACTTTTTCTGTTTGTTTTGTTTTTTGAAGCTGGAGATGGGTTAGAAAAAGCCAAGGCAAATCAATTGATGTATCTGCTCCCTGAACAGACAGCCTGCAAGATAAATAAAACATGGACAAAAGAGAAGGATAGAAACAGGAAAACATTCAGCCTGCTGTCCATCATGTGCAGGCACTCTCAGGATGACAGCACAGAAAAGCAGATTCCACAAATTCTCTTCATGGAAACCTATTTGCATGTAAATGACAAAATAACTTGTACATTACAGGAGGTATTTAGGTGGAAACACTTAATTGTGAGGTTATCCAACCACCTTATTCATTTCCCAATGCAAAACACATGCAGAAGAGAATAAAGAGAATATTGGCGAGCAGTGCCCGTGCAGACACAAATCTCATTACAGTAATAAACCAGAGTCTGAAATTCTAAAATACACTTTTTTGGGGCTGAAATAAAAGAGCGGAGAAAATAGGCATCAGCTGTTGAAATATACTGCTTTTCTCACCCTTGTGGCAATCAAATCTGATTCTCTGAAACTGTGGAAGAACTATAAGGAACTAATGAATTTACTGCATTTCACACAACCAGAATCACCAGTTTACTTTCTCCCAAGGGTCTCCTGGAACTGAGCATCACGTGATGCAATTTCTGTCAATCCCACCAGCACAATTTTTCTCCCTAGAGCCACTTCCTACCAACACAAATCAAAACAATCTGGACCTCAAAACCATCCCTAGAACCACTCCTATTCACTGGTTACATCACACGTTTTTGAACCAGAAGCATCCAAAACCTGGCAGATTCCACCCTGCAGGACTTTCTGCTTTCAAACATAACCTGTGCCATCACTACCACCACATTTTCTAAATTTAAGCTGCTTCTACCCACATGACAAGGACACAGCAACTCACACAATACTGTGACCAACAAAAGACATAATACTTCCCTCAGACTGGCTTTTTGCAGGAAGTACCTTAAGGCAAGGAATATTGTCATAGATTTCAAGGTACACTGCCCACTTACAGACTCCAGCCCTGAGGAATAACTTGGATTTCGCAGGGATTATTTTCTTTGGTTTCATTTTAGTAATCCATGACTTCAGAGTGACTCATTTGTAAATCCTGAAGGCATGAAATGTGGGTATTGTGGTGTGGAGGGTTTTTTTTGCTTGTTTGGGTTTTTTGGGTTTTTTTTTGTGTTGTGGGTTTTTTTTTCTTTGATTCTTCCATTGTTTGCATTCTGCTGTTCTGCATAGAACGTTTGAATTCAGTGAAATTCAGGAATAAACTCAATACCAGATCATTTAGTCCACTGAGAAATGCAAAGTATTAAGCTATAAGCCTTCAGATAAGATTGTGCAGTTGAAAGGATGTCACAATATTTCCATTCTAAAAGGACCAGAACACTGAGTTATTGAAAGAGGATACCAGGTACCACATCCCATTGAAACACATATAGTAAAAAAGCCTCAATTCACATCAGCTGAAATACAAATGTTAAGCCTTTATCAAGAGGCTCAGATCAATAACAACAGTGACCACTGTGAAACAGCTCCTGCAGACCTGGCTGAAAGAGCAATTCAGGCCATTTTAATCAATGCTTCTGACAAAAGAGATTCCTGAGTAGTCATTCTCACAATTTATTAATTCTGGCAAAACTAAATTAGAGAAAATAAAATTAAATGGCACATAATGGCCTACGTTTCTAAAACTCACTTATCTCCCATTAGGTTCATCCCCTGAAGCACCAGTTCTCAAAGCTGTTTGATGGATTGTTTAAGGCAAAATGATTTCAAGGTGATCTAATAATAATAACAGGAGATGTTTGCATCCATCCCAGCCTCCTCCTCACCTTGTCCACGTGTGGGTGCCAGTACTCATCGTGGGTTGTCTTGGCTCCTGTGCTGTTCATCCTGGAGAAGAACGTTGGCTTGGTCAGGTACATGGCAGAAGAGCTGATCCCAAACACCTGAGCAATCCTCTGCTGGATCCTCTGCCTCACATCCCTGCAAAGAACACACCCAGAGCACAGTGCTCAGTCAGTGACATGTAAACAAACAAACAAACCAACCAACCAACCAACCAACCCCCTCAGTGGTTTTGTTTGGGGTTTGTTGCTTTCGGGTTTTTTCGATTCTCAAAATATCAAAGAAAATAAACTACGTCTCCTGTGGCTTAGGTTTTAAAATTTCTGTCTGTTTTCCTGAGTTATTCCACACCTATCCCATTGTTTGTTAACTGCTGAAAACACTCAACTCCTCCCGCTTCTTTCAGCCTGATTTATTTTCCACTTTTAAAAGCTTTCTATTAAGGTTTGCTGTCTGGTGTTTATAAGGCTCTGTTAAAGCCTCACTCCTCTCTGAGACTGATGTGCAACAGCTTTGGGCAGAATGTGTGTTTTACAAACCAAACAGGATGCAAAGCCCTACTCAATATGCCAAATACAGCACGCAGCTGGTTTGAAAAGTAGAATAAGGGCACTTTTTAGCCTAGAAAAACTCTTCTGTACAGCCTGTTTTCTGCTGGCCAGGCCATTTCAACATTTATCAGCATCATGACTGCAAGTTTTTCATTCCATTCCCCACCCTGCTGTTTCAAACACTGGCAAAATACTTAAGGACAAACACATTGTACTTCATGTGTAAATCAAGTGACAAGATAAGCCAAATTTCAGCTTAGAAGGTGCTATCAAGAAAGGAATGAATGAGCCCAAAACTGGGAGAGCCACGTTGTTCCCTCTATGATTCAGAAGCAGCAGGAGCCTCAGGCTGGAGCCTCCCTCCCCTCATTGATCCTGGCTCACTGGCTCTCCAAAACTGTTGGGAGAGTTCTGGTGTACTTTGGCTACAAAGAAAATGCTTCTTTTTATGCTGGAGAACATAAGCATTTGTTTTCATAAGCACAGCAACTCTTGTCTCATTCAGACTGGGACTGAGCAGATCCACTAACAGAGCTCTGCAGTGGCAGTAAATGCCCAGGTGCAGCATCCAGTCAGCAGCATCAGTACCAAATTAATCCTCCCCCCACATCTGTCAGCAGCAGTCCTCCTCCATTTGCACTGAGTCACTGGAAAATATCAAAATGCTCACGCCAGACAGAGAAAAAGGCAGACCAGAACCTCCTGAAAGGAGCACATGACCACCAGATTCTGTAAAACACTTAGTGTTCTGGAGTTAGGGTGATGAAGAAGAAAATAAAAAAAGCCAATGAAGTAGCTGGAAGTCCCAGGAACACAAAACTTGAGAGAAAGGAAGTTCACTAGCTTGCAAAGTAGCAGCACAGAGAGCTAAAAGTGCCACAGAAGTTTCTGTGAGCCACAGGCTCTGCCAGACCAACAACACAAAAATGCAGTTAGGAGCCACTGCAAAGTGAGATCCAATCACGGTGACAGCAACACTCAAAGCTCAATCCCACACAACTTGCTGATTATCCCACTTGTCAGCACTGTCCCAGGGAGCTGACAAAGCAAAGGTCTCCTGCAGCCACAGAGCTTTAACAGCAATCACACACAGAGCAGACACAGGGAGAAAGCAAATTAACAGCTCTTCCTCTGCTCCTTCTGTGTCTCTGCCCTAATAAATGGTAAGGCTTTGGGAATAAATCTTTGATTGTGCTGTTTTCTGCTCAAGTCACCCCTTACAGCAAGCATCCTGATTAAAGGTCTCCCTTCTGAATAAACATTTCATTTATTATGTGAAACAGGAGGGATTGCTGTAATGTGCTTGGCAGATGGTGCTTCAAGTATCAGCCTAGAAACCATAATTGATTCTGAAGCAACATAATTTTGACAGAGACAGTTTAGAAATCCTGGCTCAGGATGCCTACTCAGCTTCGTTATTGTTGCAATCAGTAATGCTTAGACATGAATTACATTCAGTTATTTCTCTCAAGAGTGTATTTTTAAAGTGACCTTGGTAGGAAAGGGAAAGTAACGAAGATAAATGCTCCCCAAAATAGCATAAAAATCATTCATTAAGGCCATAAAGTACTACAGTCCATGTTAAAGCACTGCCATTAATAGGAACAGAAGCATTTAATAATATATTTTGTATTAGCTTCATATCCAGCAGGCTGAAACATCCCCTACACTGGCATGAAATCCCAATGGAATATTGATGTTCCCTAGCAGCTGTCTCATCTCATAGCACAAATTTATAAAATTATTGAAAAATGGAATGTTTCTGTTCATGTGAAACAGAAATTACACATTTTCTTCATGCAAAGTTAATAATAATCCAAGAATCATCTAATTTTTGAAATTTTGGGATCAGAAGTAAAAACATTTTAAAGAAGTTCATCTGTAAAGACAATGACATCTAAACCCAGCTGTTAAACAGAAATAAGCTTAAAGTGATTAGTATTTTAATAAAACTAATAAACCCATTTGGCTACTTGACATTCCTTCCACCACTAGAGGGAGGTCAGATTCCTTCACACAGGCAAGGAAAAAAAGGCCAAAAAAAGAGTTAAAATGTTCAAATCAGGGACATTTTAAATGATGAGAAACCAACCGAAATGCATAACTGAAGAATTATTGTGTCTAGTCAAGAAAGAATGCTTGTTCCTAAACTCTGGCCACACACCTTCCCAGCCACATGGAACTCGTTAGGTTTGTTGTGTTTGTTAAGTGCATGAGCAGGGCTGCAGGGAAGCTGAGAGCATCAGATGCCAGAGCTGTTACATTATAGAGCTATTTCATCCTCTGGCTGCTTCTCCAGCCAGAACATGAGTAATCTGAAGTCCTTCCACTTCCTGCTTTACCATTTTTAATGTTTTGCTACTCTCTGCCTCAAAAAAACCCCAGTTCCTAATGCAATAATAGCCCAGAATTGTGTCTATTATCTCCCACAACCCCTTGGATAACGTGTGAAATGATGAAGGATTTTCCATCCCAGCTCTCATGTTCCAGCAGATCCCCCAGAGCTGGGATGAGCAGCTCTCCTTGCTGGCAGGGAGGCAAAATTGTGGTGCTGCCAGCACCCAGAGCACACTGACACCATAAAACTGCAGCTCAAAGCAGCTGATGTTGTTTATCAGTCACCAAAAAGTCCTTTTACTTCTCTTCCTCAAGTCATCTTAATTCTCAGAGATTACTGTTTTCAGCTGCGAAATCCAGTGTATGAATGCAAAGGGCAATCCCCTCCAAACCTGCTTTCTACAAAAAACTACAAAAAGCATAAAAGTTCTGGTTTGTGGCTCCCTCAGCAGTTATTGAAAATCTTTACCGGTATAAGGCAAAGTCCTCTTCTGTGAAGATGTCTTGAACTTTGTCCCCAAAGTACCTGAAAAATTAAACAACAGTCTAAAAGAGGAGTTGCTGAATCAGACTGAGCAACAAGACCCCTTCTCACCCCCACTTTACCCACAATGAAAAGTGAGAACACAACACAAAAAATCTTACAAATGCTTTTGAGTATGATGTCCGAAAGCAATGCTAAAAGATCAAATGTCAAAAGATTAAAGGATTGAAATGCTACAACTGGTAATGGAATTCCTCAGGCATTAAAAAAATCCCCTCCCACATCATGAAATAAGCACATGGATTCAAGTTTTTAAGGGTTCAGGCTATTTGATTTCTTCCACTGCTGACAAACTAAACTAGAACTGTGAAAAAATACTGTGATTTACTGGTGCAAGAAAATAAAAGTAAAGATAATAGCAGCTTTCAAAGTGCCCAGTTCAACAAAAGATCCGTTTTCATGCCACGAAAGCTCTTTAACTGGTCATGGAAACTGTGGTGAATCCAACCAACTTCCAGAGCTTCTCATCACTAATCCCAGCCCAGGGGCTGGAGACACTGGAGGAGGCAGGGGCAGGGAAGGGGTGGGGTGACAGCAGGCAGGAAGCCACAGCCCCATTTTACCTGTACAGATTAACAAAATGCTTCCCCAGGGAAAGAGCTCCGGAGTGCAAGTCCAAAATTGATGCCTGGAAAAGGGAATAAAAAAGGAAAAATGAGCATGAAAAGGTTTTATCATTATTTAACTATGACCTTTAATAACTGTCCCAAGTTGGCTCTCACTTTCCACAGCCTCCCAAGTAAAAATAGTGGTTTCCAGCCTTTGGGTTCACAAAATAACATTTATTTTACAACTACAAACCTCCCTCAGATCCCTGCAGAGATGCAGAGATTATTGTGGTACTATGAAGAAAAGTATAGAACTGCTATTCCTGAGATTCAAACCTGACAGGGAAATGCCAGAGTCTCCCCCCATGGGCTCGGGGTAAAACACTGCTCCAGGATCCCTTCTTGAAGGCATTTCCCTTCCACAAAAAGATGACTCATTTTCCAATATTTGTGAAGTGCTCAAGTAGCAGCACTAATATTTATCTTGCCCTGCATTTGTTATTAAAACTTCTCCTTCACCATGAGTTCCTGTATACTTCTCATATTTAATACAGACATTAAAAAGTCTGGTTCAAAGAACAATTAGAATTCTAAGGCTTACTAGGGCCAAACTTTCTTTCCCTCAATTTCTAAGCTGCTGTAAAAGAAAACCACACAGTGAAAAGTTTTCACATATGAAAATTCCATCCATTTCTTCATCCAATTCGAGCCAAACTCTTCTGCTGAGCTCCCAACAAGCTGCAAAGATCAGTATTCAGACTTGCTAGGACAGAGAGCTACCTCTCAGGACTCTAAAATATTTCTCTAAATTGAGTAAAGTACACTTTTGTGTGTCCCCTGCTGTCCACAAAACACATGTTTGTTTTGCATCAGTTCAAAAGTATTTAAAAACGTAACTGTCTAATAGAAGTCCTTTTGTCTTTTACACTGGAAATATCAAATAGCAAGAGTTACTTAACCTGACTGACACCGAAGTAATGACAGCTCCGATGTACAATATCTGGGCACTCATCTTGGAATTTGGCATTGTTTTGATGCACCACAGACCATTCACATTATTCTAACAAAATCCCAGCAGTAATTAACACTTGTGACAGAAGAACACACTCCTAACAGTCCCTTAGAAAATCTCTGCAGCTCCAATTGCTCTGAGCTCCAGAGCTGATAGGACAAGAATTCTGCACAGGCTTCATGTCCTCCCTGGACAAGGCAGAGCTGGCAGCATTCTGAGGACTTCAAATTTTGGCTGGGAGGGCTGAAAGCAGAACAAGGGATAAGTCTGCAGAGCCCCTGGGCTGGAGGGCCCACACCACAACCCCTCGTTTGGCATCACACAGTTTGTTTGCTGCTCCCAGTGACTAAACAATTTAATTTTCCCCTGCAGAGGGAGGGCTGGGTGCCTCCTCGTGCCAGTTCTGCTGGAAGGCAGGACACAGGCTGCAGGTGACTGGCTCACCAAGGGATTTCTTTTCTGGGGCTTTGAAATAAATGCCAATAGGTCTGATAGCAAATGAGCTGTCTCATTTACACCAGAGGGTTGCTATGACAGCAGCACCTCCAAGACCTGAGAGAATGAGTCAGGACTGAAGTGTTCACACAAGCAGGGGTGATGTGCAGGAAAATATTAGGGAGGGAAGAATTATAAAATCATAGAAGGTTGAAAAGGGAAATGTCACTATCTATATGAAGAAGAAAAAACTTAAGCTGAGGCAAACATCAAGACAACTAACGCAATTCCCATTCTGTGAATAAGGAACAGAGAATAAAACAACTTTACAGAGACAGATGTACCAGGGAAAGCAGCTTGCTGGTGGGGAAGATATTCCTGTTTGGATTCTGCTGGAAGATAGACCAGAAGATTACCAAGGCTCCTCCAGCCTCACTCTGCGTGTGTCTGCATAAATAAACCCAGGAAAAGTTACAAGGGAAGATAAGAAAGCTCAGCATGACAACTGGGGCGTGACCCCTGGGAGGCCTCAATAATTCAGATGTTTGTCAAGACTTTCTCAACATAAAAAGATGGAATGGGAAACAAGTTTTGGTGCTATGCTCCAAAAGGGTACTCCAGGGAAGGGCAGCAAACAAAGGGAGGAGAGAACTGACAAAGTCACAAACTTCAAGTTTAGATATTTAAATTAAAAAATTATATCTAGACACACAGACACAAATTCACTTTTGAGAATTCAAAATATAACAACTATGACAGGCAAAAAAACCCCTCCAGACATGTTGCTTACAATGGGGTTAAGAGGAAACCCCAGGCAACAAAAATGCAGTCTGCACCACAACAGAAACCTGCAGAAGTTTTATTTGGAATAGCAGAGACAACAAAGTGGCTAAAGAAGGAATTAAAAATAATTAAACAGCAACAGTAAGTTTGAGGTATTTTAAAGGAAAAATTAGTCTTACAGCAGATATAATTGGACAGAATTATCCAAAGCTAAAGAAATTTAAAGCAACAAGCCAGACCTACTCCAAGTGGCTGGAAGCTTGGGAGCATACACACATAGCAGGATGAAGTAAGACTTGAAACATTCTGTATGCTCTGTGGATAAGAGACTGGAAGAGAGGAAAGGCTCAAACAAAGACAGAGTTTCATCTCAAGCCCATCAGCACACATCCAGCAGGATCCAATGGTATCTGAGAGCCAGGACAGCACTGCCAGGAAAAGATTCTCTCCATGACACCGGGAATATGGGCTGGCACATGGGGAAAGGAGGAGGAAAATGGCAGCACAGGAGAAAGAGGCATAAAAGAAACTGGGTAAGGAGAGTGTATTTAAAGGCTTCTCGGAATAGGATTCTTCCCTGTGAGGGTGGGGAGGCCCTGGCACAGGGGTCCCAGAGCAGCTGTGGCTGCCCCTGGATCCCTGGCAGTGCCCAAGGCCGGGTTGGATGGGGCTTGGAGCAGCCTGGGATAGTGGAAGCTGTCCCTGCCCATGGGAGGGGTGGGACAAGATGATCTTCAAGGTCCCCTCCAACCCAAACCATTCAATGATCCATTCTATGACTCCACAGTTTCCCAGAAACACTGGTCAGCTCTTGTTCCTCACATCTTTCCGTTTTTATCCATTATTTTGGGTAAGGCCTCAGTACAACATTACACTTTCTTCTTGAACCTTTCCCTAAGGATTAAGAGCACACAAGAGCTTCCTCACATTTACAGATGATGAGACATGTGAGAAGGCTTGGCTCAGAGCCCAGACCTCTCCATGGACATCAGATTTTTAACAGATTTATTTTATTGCAGTGAGAGAATCATCTTTCCCTGTCCCTCATTTCCCTCCCCTTAAGGAAAAAAAAAAAAAAAAAAGCATAATGAAGCTTCCAAAATAANGAAGCTTCCAAAATAACACAGATGATGGATTCATATTTGTCACTCTGGCTTGTTGTCCAACTAAGCCAGCTCAGCACCCCTGCCCAGCTCTGGGCTTTGGGCAGTGTTTACCTCCTCCTCTCATCTCTTCCCAGTTTTCTCTGCCTCAGTTTCCCCCAGTTCCTGACCCCAGCTGGACACCAGCTTTCTGTGCTCCAGATCCAAGCTCTGTGTGTTACACCTTGCCATTCTAAACCCTCTTTGTGGGAGGGTAATGAAAAACCACACCTAGTCCCAAAAGCAGAAGAGAGGGAACCCAGGTGGCAGCCCCAGGAGCCACACTGGGGGTCCCAGGGGGCAGAGCAATCCAGGGAAAGTTGCAAATTATGCAACCACAGAACTGAAAAAAAATCCAAGGGATCCCAACAGAACTGAACACAGAAAGTTAAATCTTTTAAACACATTGTCTGAGATGGGCAGCACTGCTTAATTTCTCAGTTTATATTTTTTGCAGATCTTTCTCAGCAATCACAAGGACAATAAAGTCTTATTTTTTTCCACTGAAACCTTTCTCCTTTTTTTTGCTAGTATATGCCCTAATTCAGCAGAGGCCTAAAGAAGTGGTTGTGTTTACAAATACTCAAGAAACAGCTCCTGTTCACACACAAAAACTTTCTGAGAACAAAGATGGGGTAAAGAAATTAAAATAAATGTGCTTGTTAAAGAGAAGTGGGATTCTTTCAATTTAAAGAATATTATTCCAAGCTCTACTTAAGACATTACATGGTTTTTTTGTCACTACACAAAACCACACTTTACATGCTGCTGTGAACCACTGTAATTTACTTTCAGAAGTGAAGCTTTTGTAGTTCTGCTATAGCAACTCTTTCCAGATGAAGACAAAATCAGTTCAAGAGAGGTGCTAGAAATAAATAAATAAATACAAGGAAATGGCAACTGTATTGCAGAAGTCAGGAGTTACACTGCTAGCAGAAGTATTAATGGGAAATAATTTCCCAAGTCTGAATGGAAGGAAAAAAATCTCCATCTCCTCACCTCAGCCCCAAAAAATGCATTTATAATCTTGCCTTGGCAGTAAAAGAAAGTAGAAAGTAACAGGACACTGCTCACCCCTCCATCAGATCCTCCCAAGGACAGTCCCCTCTCTGCTATTCTGCAGGCAAAACAATAATCTCGGATGAGAACTGAAGTCTGATTGCTAAATGTCCTTATTTACAACATGTAACCCCTCAGTAAGTGGTATTTGATGCATCAGATATAATCCAATTAATAGAAGCTCCCATTTACTTGAAACTGAACCTTACAGCCTGTCATGAAAATCAAGTATTTGCGTTGCAGAACGTTTCTGAGCTTGCAGCTCCCTTCCACAAATCCCAAAAATACCCTAAAAACAGTCCCATCACACAGGACTACAGGGACAGCAGCAGCTGGTGATCACCCAGACACAGACACAGCTGCAATGAGGCTGACATTGTTTTGTTCTGCTTTTAAAGGCCAAATGGAGGCCAAGTGAAAATCCTTTAAAACTTATTTAATTAATTTCCCTTTCTTTGCGTGAAGTGCTCACGCTGCTCAGAGCCAGGCAGATTCTGTGTGAAAGAACTGCCCCCACTACAGTAAAAATGGAAAATGGCTTTAATAACAAAAATTTTGTTGTTTTAACCAGGCTAACCCGTGCTGCTCACCCATCCTACACCTCAGACTGGCATAACGTCATTGAAGTCAGTGCTTTTAAAAGTTAGAGCTAAAGGAAAAATTACCTACGAATTCTTTCAGCTTCTTCCCTTGTGATTACAGCATCGGTCACACCTCTTCCACACTTCCTAGGAGTGCACCCTGCAACACAAAGAGGAAGAAAAGAACCCCTTGAAACCACTTCAACCACCTGAAGGGCAGCTTTTTAAATGAGACTTTGCACAAAAGTCTCTCTTGAAGTCACTCTTGAAGCACACGGCTTGGATATGTAAGATAAAAAAACTCTTCTAAAATTCATTGCTAAGAAACCTAACATTAAATTTTAAAAGCTCCTGGGAATAACAAGTCAGCAGCAAGAGTTCCAGGTGAAGAATATATGAAAGTTCTTATAATGGTTGATGACAATCTTCAGGCAAAAAGAAGAAGTAAGATAGTTCTGAGCCACTAGAGCAGTCTGTGTTAGACCTTTCCAAGCATCTCTGCTTTCCACATCCCCTGACCTTGTCTCTGGAAAAGCACTTTAACTCTGTCTCCTGGGCAGTGGCCGTGGATGCTTTGTGCACTGACACAAAATGCCAACACATGGGAGAAACAAGATTTCATCACACACAGTAGCCACAGTAGGTTTAAGTAGCTAATGTGTCTCAGGAGAACAAAAATGGCCAAGATCCGGCCACAGAGTTTAGAATTCAGGTGAGACTGTGCTCATATGACACCTTACCTTCTGCAAATATAATAAGTTAAGTGCTTGGCCTCTGAAAAATAGCAAATTTTATTTGGTATGAAGCATGTTTACAGGCATGGAAATAAATCCTGCTCTGACACCAGCTACCAAATCACTTGAAGCAAACTGGAAGCTCAGTTGCACCAAGTTCAGCTGGAAGCAGGGACAGGTGCATAAATAAAAAGCTCATTTTAGCTGTGGAAACTTCACAGCTGAGCATCAGACACTGAGTGGTGACAGGAATGTGCCTCCTCCTGACACAGAGCCCGCAGCTGCGGGTGCCACGCCAGAGTAAAGACTGAGAATGAAAAGCTATTGAGTGACAGAAACCTATTTCCCAAGTGCCTAAAGCTGCCCAGCTGATCCATAATCCGCATTTTCTGCCTCGCTCGGCTGCGGGGAAAGGGACACACACACACACAGAGCTCCTCCGCAGCTCATCACCACCCTCGCGTGGGGAAAAGCCCAGCGCAGAGCTCCTTAAAGCAGCTCGGCTGCAATTAACCAATTAACAGCTGCTCACACGCTTATAACACCACCGATCCTCGGGAAGCACACTCACAACATCTGCTAGAAACCCAAATAATGACAGGACTTAGGCAGCAGCACCAAGCAAACGTCTAATTAAAAGGCGAGTCAATTATCCCCACGCAAAGCCAAGAGGTGACACCTCGCCCTGCAGCCAGCACTTGCTGCTGCTCCCCATGACACCCCCAGAAACAAAGAATACGTTCATCCCTTTTCCTGGAGAGATGTGCTTGAAGTTCCTGCCGACCCTGAAGTTCCAGACTTCCTTACAGTGAAAAGAATAGAACGAAAATGAAATAGAAAGAAAACAATGAAAAGAATAACTAGAAGGATGGCCCAGACCACAAGCCCACAGCTCAAAAAATTGGTCTTGCAAACCAGGGAAGGCAAAAATAAGTTCCACTCCATACCCTGTATGGTACTGACCAGCAGCAAACTCACTCACAAGCCTCTCACAGGAATCAAGAGAGTATGAAAAGAAACTAGAAACAGACTTAGCAAAAGGTTTATTTCATAGAGTCCAACCAAAGCAGTTTCAGAAGAGAGTTATGTAGGAATGACGGAAAAAGAATGAACTCAGAATCAATTTCTGGGCTGCCCCGAGGGGCACGAACGTTTGGGGTTTTAGGCAAGAGACAGTGAGCAGGAGTTTGCACAAACACGGGAGTTTTGCAGCCCAAGTTTGGTTCCCAGGCCCCGGCAGCACCCGGACTGTTCCTGCCCTCTGAGCACCGCCATCCGCTTCGGACAGCCCCGTCCAGTTACCTTCAAACCGTCTGTGGCTGTCGTAGTCCTCCGAGCAGGGGATCTCGATGAACTTGTCCCGCAGGTTGTCGCTGCGATGTGCCAGCACCTCGGTGACCCCATCACCCTCGGGGATCCCACCCTCGGTGACCCCATCCTGGGCGCGGCGGCTCCACACCACGAGGCCGCCGCCGGCCGCAGCGGAGAGGAGGAGGAGGATCGCTGCCTTCAGCCACCTTCCCCGGGGATCCTGCTGGAATCTGCCCTTCCTGGCGCTGCGGAGGGAGCACAGAACGGGCCCCATGAGCGAGGGACGGTCCGAGCGGGGAGGGACCGCCCTGGTCGGTACCGGGGAGCCCCGGGCCGGTACCCGCGGGAGCCCTGCTTTGGAGCACAGCACACGCGTTACAAACACACGCGGCTCCCTCCCGCTCCCGGGGCCTTACCCCGCGGGAACCCCGGTTTGGAGCACAACACACGCGTTACAAACACACGCGGTTCCCTCCCGCTCCC
>VWZT01009963.1:185268-210508 GCA_013397055.1 Pachycephala philippinensis
CGCCGCGCGCGCAGTACCTGGAGCAGGTGAGGGATGAACGTGGGGCGGGTGAGGGGTGAACTTGGTGTAGGTGAGGGATGTATCTGGGTCAGGTGTAGAATAAACCTGGTTTAGGTGAGGGATGTATCTGGTGCAAGTAAGGGATGTATTGGGCTAAGGTGAGGGGTGTACTGGGCTCAGGTGAGGGGTGTACCTGGTATGAGTGAAGGATGTCCCTGGCGCAGGTGAAGGATGTATTGGGCCCAGGTGAGGGGTATACCTGGTGCAGGTGATGGATGTAGCTGGTGCAGGTGAGAGGGGGACAGGGTGGTGGCACTCGTCATAGCCCAGCCGTATCGCCACTGTCCCCTTCCTCCCTCCCTCCCTCCCGCAGGTGCTGCCGCTGCTCCGCGCCCTGGGTGCCACCGGGCTGCTGCTGGAATATGAGGACACCTTTCCGTACACGGGGCCGCTGGAGCTGCTGCGGGCGCCGCACGCCTACAGGTACCGCCGAGTACTCCCCAGGTAGCTCTGGGTGCCCGCAGGTGCCCCGGGGCCGTGCTCAGCGGGCACTGATGTGTCGCTGTCCCGCAGCCCCGCGGAGCTCCGGGCGCTGCTGAGCCGGGCGCGGGAGCAGGGCCTGGATGTGGTGCCGCTGGTGCAGAGCTTCGGGCACATGGAGGTGAGCAGGGGTGTGCTGGGCTGGGTGGGAGTGTGGGTGTGCCGAGCCAGCAGTGCCCACGGGACAGCGAGGCCGGTGGGATCCCGGGGTGCGGTAGGAAGAGCATTGCCAGCGGGGCAAGGAGTGATCCTGCCCCTCTGCTCAGCCTTGGCGACAGCTGGAGCACTGTGTCCAGTTCTGGGCAGAAACTGATGGCCAGGCAGTTCCACCTGAACATGAGGGAAAACTTCTTTCCTGTGCAGTGGTGGAGCATTGAAAAGATTGCCCAGAGAGGGTGTGGAGTCTCCCTCACTGGGGATATTCCAGACAATCCTGTGCCCTGTGCTCTGGGATGGCCCTGCTGGAACAGGGAGGTGGGGCCAGATAACCCCACTGGGGTCGCTTCCAGCCTGAACCAACCTGTGATTCTGTGTTGGGAAATTTCCCATCCAAGTCCCAGTGTCCCGGTTATCCAGCTCTGCCAGCTGCAGGATTTGACATCAGGGTCACACTGCAGTGACCTCCCCGTTTCCTTCACCCACCCTGTGAGGTGCTTTGTGGGTCAGAGACCCCCCTGCCTGTCCCTGGGGCTCAGTCAAGCCAAACCCCGGGATTAGCAGGACACCTGCTCTCAGAGCCTCGGGGACAGGAGGACGCTGCTGTCCCCTCGTGTTGCAGCTGCCCCGAGCTCCCCTTTCCCTTGCAGTTTGTGCTGAAGCACAGGGAGTTTGCCCACCTGCGGGAGGTGAAGGAGCTGCCCAACGCCCTGAACCCGCACAAGGAGGAGTCGCTGGTGCTGGTCAAAGCCATGATTGACCAGGTCATGGCCCTGCACGAGGACTTACAGTGGTTTCACATCGGATGTGATGAGGTGGGACTTCTCTTGAGCCGGGAATGTTCATTTTCTTTTGAGGAATGATAGTAAGGGTTGAGGCTTCTGCATTTCAGTGGTGCCCAGGCCATGTTTGGGTGGGATTTTGGGGACAGAGAACACCACTCAAACCAGTGTAGAAAAGTCTTTTTGACAATAAATGATTCCAGTAGCACAGGTTGTCATTTCCATAGGTATGAGTGTAATATCAAAGTATTGAAAGCAGCTTCTTAAAGCTAACTCAGCATTTGGGTTTAGGTCAAGTGAGTATTTGAAGAGAGATATCAATTAGAACTGTTCATTAAGAATCCTGTAAGTTTGATGTAAGATGTTGGCTCACTGTTCTGGCCAAGTTACTCAAAGTAAGCCCTTTTGTGGTGGGAAGTGGTGGGGTTTTATCTTGGTAGTTTGTCTCCTTGAGAAAGGAGAAAACTCAAGTTTCTCTTTCTCATAGTTTCTTAAAACCATCCTGGTGGCACACAGATCCCTGGAATTCATTGTGACCACTTACCTGTGCTGATATTAGTTTAGCATTTTGTATCTTGCTGTGTTAAAACTGGTGGGAAGGTTAGTCAGGGAGCTGCAGGCTTTTTTAAAGCAAAATTCTATTTATGTAGAATAAACATGTTTTAGATAAAACCTGCTCTAAATCAGCAAATTTTAAAGCATTCACTCTCTGCATGGGCCCAAGTATGCTGGGGCACCCTTGGACACGTCCCCAAGTCGCTTCTAGACTCACATTTGGATGATCTCCTTCCCCAAGATAGGAGCCTCATTTCATCTACCTCAGGTCCTGATGGGTTGCTAGATTTGAGGTGAATAAATGTGGTGAGAGCTGCTTCCAAGGATTCCAAGGACAAACCTTCCAAAGGCAAATAGGGCCTGTAGATATTTTAATTTCCGTAGGAAAATTCCCTTAAGTGATGCACGTAATCATGGCCACAGTCTCCTGCAGACTGACAGAAATGCTTGCAGTGTTTTCATCACTGAGAGGTGCTTTTGAATGTGTCCTCTCAGCAGGTCACATCTGGGCAAAGGTTCTGAATATTGTCTAACTGATTTTTCTATTTCTATACAAGAAGTCAGGATTATTTGCTTGGTGTTTCAGGTCTACTACCTCGGCGAAGGAGAGGAGTCCAAGCAGTGGCTGCAGCAGCAAGACAACACCCCAGAGAAGCTGTGCTTATCCCACATAAAAGCAGTTGCCAGTTGTTTGGCCTCGTCTTACCCCAGGGTGACACCCATCGTGTGGGACGACATGCTCAGGGGGATGAGTGAGGACACGCTGGCAGGTGTGTGACCAGCCATGGGGGGAGCCAAATTTACACAGCCAGGTAAAACAGATTGGTTGGCAGCTGAGTATAATGAAAACAACAAATCTGACAAGGGCTGAGGTGTGGTCTGTTTGACTAGAGAACAGAAGCACTCAGAGCGCTGTCACAGAGTCCCTGTGTGAGTGTGGGCCAGTCTGAACACTTTAGTTCTCCATCACAAAACGCTCACCCTGAGGTGGCTACCATCAATTCTACTCCCTTTACACATTGAAACAACAACCTATTAACATTTATGGTCCAAGTCTAAATCTCTGTGCCTCACACCACCTTCTAATGTTCGTTGCTGCCCTTCTAGTCATGTGCTACTGCACCAGTAACCTGTACTGAGTTCTCATTTTAACTGGCTGTTTTCCATTACTTAGAAAACCTCTGTTCCTTTCAGGGTCTGGGGTCCCACAGCTGGTGCAGCCGATGATCTGGGACTATGCAGCAGACATCGATGTGGAGGACAAAGGTTTGTACTTCTCTGCTGAACTGTGTAGAAGTAAAATAGCCAAAGCAAAATTCTGTCATTAAAACATACCTTAGCTGGACACCAAAACATTCTGGTTTTGTTAAATTGGTTTTTATTGCTTTAATAGCATAAAGACAGCCCTTGTTTGATTTCACATCTTAGTTGCTATTATTTATTTTCTATTTATGTTTCCCCTATGAATGACTTGCATTGTATGCTGCTTAATTCTTTTCAGCAGAGCTATGGAATCACTGATAGGAGATTCAGAGGTTTTCCACAAGCATTATTCCATTAGCTCTCCTTGCATTAACACCAGCAGGAGCACACAACTCTGTATTGAACAGCTCTGCAAAAGAAGCTCCAAGGCTTCATACATCTATAGAATTCAAAGGGAAGCTCCTAAAGGCTCCAGTCAGGCATCTAACATGCACACAGATATTTCTTTGTTGCAAGAAGAATCAGCTGTCTAGTGTTGTGCACGCTTATTGCATGCTCACAGCTCTTAGCATGGTAGCAATACAAGGGAGTGGAATACAGTAACTGGCACATGAAGATAGGAGGACAGCCACTCAAAAGGCTGCTCAGAGAGGGCGTCAAATCCCCCATCTTTGCTGATGCTGAAAGCCTGGCAGGAAGAGGCTCAGCAGCCTGTTGGATCTGGAGCTGTGATCCCTTTCACTGCACCACTGCAGTCAGGGCTGAACTGGAGAAAGCTCATCCTGTGCATGTCCCTTTGTGTCTCACTGCAGTGCAGCTCCTAGAGAAGTACCGCAGGTGTGGCTTCTCCAAGGTGTGGTTTGCAAGTGCCTTTAAGGGAGCCACGGGAGTGAATCAGTCTCTAACACTGATTGGGCACCACCTCAGGAACCAGCTGGAGTGGCTGCAGGTGGCGAGCAGGAGCCCTGCTGATGCCCTCGAAGGTATCGCGCTGACCGGCTGGCAGAGGTGAGGAGCAGCCTTTTGCTGCTTCTAAGGGTCACAGAAAAACAAACTTCCACCCAAAAGCTCCCTAAGAGGTACAGGGAAGCTGGGGATTTAGAAGGGAACTTCGCAACCCTGCAGTCCTTCCTGTGGGTCACTGCTGGGCCTCACCCCTGGACTATGAAGGGTGGATTTCAGAGTTCCAGTCAGCTGTAGAGCACTAATCAGCAGGAACAATGGCTTTGGGGACACCACCACCAGCAGGTTGGGTTTGAAGGCTTGAAGGGATTTTGTGCCACCTTGAACTGCTCATAGATGCTGTAGTTCATGTGTGGTGTGTCTATCTGAATGTCTGATGGGAACTCAAATACAGTGAAATTGTACAAGAGACAAGAACTTGTTAATGTAATGAAGGAGTAAAATATTTTATGCAAGTCAGGAGGTCTAAGGGAATACCAGAGAATTGAATTCTACGTTCTGACCCTAATTTGCCTTAAGAAGAGAATTTGGTTTGTATCTGTTCTTACTAGTAAAACAGGAATACTTCACATTTCAGAGATAAGTGATCCCTTCTCTGAAACAGAAACTGATGTTTCTAAGGCTCTTTGAATTTTAGTGATTGAAATATTAAAAATTCCCATTGTTTAGTATGTAAACAGTAAAATGTGTAATTAATGGATGTTTTCTTACGTAGGTATGATCACTTCTCTGTTTTGTGTGAGCTTCTCCCTGTGGCAATTCCATCATTGGCCGTGTGTCTGCAGGCACTACAGAATGGTACAATGACAACTTTCTTCTCTCTCTGCTAATGCCTAGCACAGGAGTGAAGTGACCTTGCCCTAAGGTTGGCACAGGCTTGTTATATTTTGAGGTGGTTTGCTGAATTGATCATGGCCTGAATTATGAACAATAAATTACAATTTGCAGTATGGGAGGAGAGAAGCCTTTTGGGCTAAGTATTTAAAAATAGCCATTGTATACCCATCATTTATTGTGATCTAACACACAAATGGTCAAAAACTTCATGCTTATATCAAAAAATAATTTTAAGATGCAGAATTGCTTTTCTAACTGATTTGAAACAATAGTGATATATAAATGAGACCATTGCAGCTCCTCCTCCCACCCAGAAGTGTTTTTTCCTTCTTTTATTTCCATTTTGCCTTTTAAAAAAATTCTTCACCAAAGGGGAACTACCAAGCCAATGCAGAATACTCCAGAAAACCCCTCTTGTATGAACATTTTGGTTCCTTAGGCTTTTTACTCATTTCCACTGTCTTCTGCCAGGTGGCTATTCTGAAAAGGTTAAAGAAAATGTGGAAAAGCTCCTGGGAATGTCTAACCTGGAAATTGATACTTTCATGAGGTAAAATTCCAGCTGCAGAATTCAGGTGCTTCTCCTTGCGCGGTAAGTTCAGAAACTAACAGATCCTCTTTGGACAGCACAAGTCTGGGGACCTTTCCTGGGAGCAATATCCTCACACTTGTGACACAAGTTAGTTTCTACCTCAAGTCATCAGTGGATGAACTTCTCGAAAGGAACAGGTAATGGGGTTTATGTTGATTCTCTGCCTGGCTGCAGGTGTGTTGGAGCTGTACCATCTCAAAGTGGGGCACAACTCCAGAAAAATGATTTAAATATCAAGCTCTGCATTTCAGGTGTCATTAACACCTCAGCAGAACATAGTATTTAGATGAAAATTTAAAGTGTTTCAGCAAAATTCCTAAATACTATCTGCTGCCTTATTTGAAGCATCTAGTTCTTTCCTTAATTACATTTTACTGCTATTTGAAGTTAAAATGAAAATTTTGAATGGTGCAGTTACAAAAAAAAAGGAGCTTGAAACAAAACTTATATTGCAGCAGATGATCAGGTGATTTTCACAAGCTAATTCCAAAGAGATACAGACTTAAATAAACTTACTCCTTAAGCATCACCTCTGTGCAGGAGTTCAGCCAAAGCCTTCCCCATGTCCCTGTCAGTGACAAACACAGACATTGCTGCTGTTTCACTGCTCCCACTAACATCCATTTTCAGGTATGTCACGGGTTGGTTCAGCCCCTACCACAGGAAAAGGAAGATTATTCATCCTATCATAATGCACCACTTCCAGCCAGATGCAGTCAGGTAACATCACTTGTTTTGCATTAAAGGGAAATAAAGTCTGACATATTTTGGGCACTCAGGCACAGAGAGTTGTGAGTCTTTACCTCTTTCTGTAATTATCTCAGAAACATCAGTGGGAATCAGACAAAGTATCCATAATATGTTTTTATAAAACGTGTTTGGGTTGGAATTAGATGATCTTCAAAGTTCCCTTCCAGCCCAAACCATTCTATGATTCTAATTTTATCTTTGCCTGTCTTCTTTAAGAATAAGTACAAAATTGGTGTCCAAAAGCCTCTCCCTTGTTACTCCTGTACAGTCCTGCTGCACCTTAAGCAGAGGTTGGCCATGGTGTAGGAGCTCATCCTGGGCCAGATTCCAGGCAGGGCTTGGAATAAAGCCAGGCCCTTCCCCCTGCTCCCTTTCACCATGGGCTTTTCAGAACTTGTCCTAGACGTTATGCCAATGCATGCTTTTTTTTTTTGCTGTTAATAAGGTGAATATCCAACTGCATCTACTCTTTCTGATAAAACCCAGAATTAAATTCCCAATGAGTCTCACAGTGGGTTTCAGTTACACTTAAAATGTGTATAGTGTTTTTTTGAGCTCACATTTTGGTACTTTAGAAGTCTTTGCATGAGCAAAGTGCCAAGATTAATGGAACTTAAACAGCATCAACCTTTTGCCATCTGAACAAAATCGAGTCCTTTGGGCTCTTGCAATAGATGCTTCTTTTCCTGTAAAGTCATTTTAAGGACAGTGCTCCCTTCCAAAGGCCAGTAAGCCAACCCTCCCTTGAGGCAGAGCTCACCTGCAAATGTCATTGTTTCTTCTCATTTCTGCTCAGTCTCCTCTCCAAGTGGAATGCTGTGGTGCAAGACCTCCAAACAGCCATGGAGCAAGTTTTCCACAAGTGTACTGTAGAGGAATGGATGGAGGAGAATGTCCACCCCAGCCTACAGAAGCTGCAAGAAGTGGTGGATGATTTAGAGGAAGCAATAAAAGCACAAAATTAGGGGCATTTCAATTAGTCTGACTCATTCCCTGGGCAAACATGGCTAGTGAAAATCAGCAACTAGTCCTTGAGCTGGAGTTTGTCATCTTGAGAGTTGAAGCATAAACGAAAGTGACCTGAAGGCATGAAAAAATTTATTAGCATAATACACTTCAACTTAATTTTCCTGTCTTAACATGCTGAGCCTTAATTCACCTGCCTGTAAGTCAGGTTTGCTCCCCTTGCATAAGAGAATGCAGGAATGAGTCACAGCTCAGAAGGCAGGAGAAAAACCCATCTTCTTCCAAATTCAGGATTTGTAGCAATAGACTCTTCCGTAACAATGACCTGGGAAGGTTCTACCCTAATATTTAGGATACTTTAAAAATGTTTGGGTCATTAAGTTCTGTACCATCACTCCTTCATGTGCCAGCTGTGTTCTGAGTTGGGTTCTACCCTTCCATCCTGGGTGAGAGGGAGCTCTGAGGCAGTGACACCTGGGCTGGGAGGGAAAACTGCCCGAACACACGGGGCTGCTTCACTTTCTGCCAAAGCCTCACCTAAGCTCAGCCTAGTCCCCTCCCCACAGAAAAGCACCATCCCACTCACTGAGGCATCTGTTTATCTGTGTAAAACCTGCAACTGCAACCTGCACTTTTCCAGGTTTGTCCCAATTTGAGCCATGACTAAAGTTACTAATTATGAGGAAAAAATGCTGGTTTATTCTGATTTAATGTCAAACTGTTCACAATGTATAGCAATATATTTTGGGGACTTTACTGGAGAATTGAGATAATCACCAAAATGGAAATAATTCAGTAGTAGTTGTTACTTCACCATGAATATTCCAAATATTTCTTTTTGTGCTTCATTTATTCCTTTCTTTAAATTTTTTTTTGAAGCACCGGTATTGAAATTTTTTTGGAACAAATCTTGAGATACAGAAAGTAAAACTACAGCATAAGACAAGCTTCAACTTACCCAATGAGAGCCTCAGTAACTAGGTCCACATGCAGATTTTTATCTAAAAAGAATCAATTGCTGTGTATCCCTGTCACATAGCTTGAACTAAACAAGATCTTAATTTATTTTACTTGAATAAAACCTTTGATACTCAAAATGTTTGTGGAAATGTGCTTCTTTTTTGTGTGTGTGTCATGTTGGTTTGGTTTAAAGGAGAGATAGATGGAAATATTCACCAGTGGAGAGTTGGATCTATCAGCATATATGGAATTAAAAGCTGGAGTGCTGCAAGAGTGTCAGCAGGGTCACTTCTAAGCAGGTATTTGGGCTTCCTCTATTCTGTCCTCCCCTCATTAACTCCTTCAGTAGATCTGTTCCAAGCAATAATTTAGACAGCCATTAGTATTTTAATAATTTTAATTAAAAAACAATACAAAATACTACCGTGACGCAAAACAAGTTATCAAAGTTGATTTTATCAATGAACGTTTTTTAAAAAAAGACAGTACAACAAGGCCTTGCTGAAATTCTACTTGCAATTTTAAAGTAAAAAAAAAAAGCAATTTCTAAACATTTTCCAGAAGTATTTTTGCCTCCCAGCAATCTACGACACTGTCAGAACTAGCACTTTATTTATTATGTAAGCCAGCTGAGGTTTTGGTATCTGTGTAACTTCATAAATACAGCCCAAGAGTCAGATCTCAACTATAAATATTTTGATTTTCTTTGAGACTTGCACAATTGATACTAGGTATGGAATATTTCACTGGGAAGTACCGGAAGAAGAGGTTACACCTTACATAAAGCAGTGCTCTCGCTCTGTGCAGATGCACTCTGGCTTTTGCTGACTGCAGCAGGCAAGGCCACAATCCCATCCCACCACAGCCATGAGGAGCTGCCACTGTGCTGCTCAAGCAGAAGCTGAACCATTGCCAAGTGGCACTTACCATACAGTAATGGTAAAGGACATGACAGAAAGGGTTGGTTTTAGGGGTCAGGGTGTTAGATCTAATCTAAGCTCTGCTATCCAGGTTTTTAAATAATTTGTAAGTCATGCAAACTACAGCTGTCCAAGTACAAGTCTCCAGCTGGTCTGAGATGCAAAAGTTAATGACTACATCTGCTGGAAGAGTCTTCTAGGAGTACCTAATTTCCTAACCAAAACTAGTCTTTGACATCATTCCTTTGAGCACAAGTCACTTTACAGCAGGCATATGTAAGGCTCTGTTTACTGGGCCCTTGACTTTGCTGGGCCTAAGAGAAGTGAGGAAAACCATCCAGAAAAGCCTTCGGCAGAATGGTGAGCAGTGGCAGGAGAGATGGATGAGAGAGGACTTGTCCAAAGAGGGAAGAGTGGAACCTGTCCTGAGTTAGCACCTGCTTTCCACAGTTCTTCAAGCTGATCACATCGCTGAGGAGTGCACAGACATTGCCATAACCAAATCCACGTGAACAGCCATTGCAAGTTAATTGTACATGCACAGTTACTGCAGTGCATCTGGCCATGTCCTCCAACTACAAACAATAAAGTTTTTGAGGGCAAGAAGCTCCAAATGTGGATCAAGAGAAATACAAGAGAAAACCCCATCAGCCTGTGATAACATTGGTGCAGTGTCCCATTTCCAAGCTCAGCCAGATCAGTGCCACAGGAAGCTCCCTGGTGCATCAGCCAGCAGTGCCTGACACAGCCCCACAGCCTGGCAGAATGTCCTCAGGGCCCTCATTAGCTCAGACTACAGAACTCAGGCTCCCATTGAAACTGTACTTGTTGGTACAGTGACAGCTGCCAAATGCAAAATGGAAATGGCACGAGAGGATGGCACCAGCTGCTCCAAGTGAAAGGCTGAGGAGTCAAAATATTCCTCCTGGACAGTGCATGGCAGCAGCCATCCCTCTCCTGCCTACTGCAGCAGGATACCAAGGTGTTGAGTGGGATATTGAAAACACCTCTAAAGAGGGGATCTCTGCACATCAACCCAACATGCAACTCACTCCACAGGATGTATTTCAAGTTATATTGTACCTTACTATGGGTCATTCCCTTTTCTACAGATTCTGAGTTTTCCTTACATTGTTTTAGTCTTTGTAGAAGATATTGCATAGTCCATATGTATACACAAGTAACACCATGAATGCACAGCAAACTGGATGGGATGCACTATAGCTCAGCAGACACATGATGCAGTGCAGGGTTAGACCAACAGACGTACCTTTCAAAAACTGATTTTTAACTGCAAAACTACAGCGTGGTTTATATCTTCCGTGGAATGTCAGCTCTCACAGGAATACAAATGAAAGCCAGTATAGCTGAGACTAAAGGCAGGTAGTTTTGTCTGTTTTATCCATGGTTCACTCCATGGGCTCAGAGTAAGTGCAATGCACACCACGAATGCCCTCTGAATATCCTTGGTACAAGGCAGCAGCTACCACAGGCTGAGCCCTTGTGCTTCCATTATACCATTACATACTCTAGGACAGTACTTCTTACTGGAAGTGCTTGGAACACTCACCGTTCTCATTTTACACTGTGGGGGAATAGAAGAGTCCTCCAAATCCCCAGTCTCATTCTCCTCTCTCTAAAATGAGCATCACCTTGGGGATACATTACAGTGGATTTAAATGAGGAACTCCACAAGTGTAACATCCTGCAATATTTTTTAAACAGGTTTGGTGATTACACTTAGCTTACAGCTGTGCTTCAGAATAAAGGCAAAGTTAGCTAACTGCCTGCAGCCTAATTTTCCCACATTCATACACAACAGAGGTCTTTATTGATACCTGATGTGATTACAAGTTTTTTATCTTATTTAAAGGAAACAGACCCACTTCTGTGCTGCAGACAAGCTACATCAACAACCATCTCCCTGCAGCAGTGTGAGTACCTTCCCACTGACAGCACGAGCCTTTGCCTCTCAGCTCACAGCCCAGGTCTGAATGGCTGGAAGGGAAATCTCGGTATAACCTGTTCTTTGACGAGCAGGGGCTCAGCTTCAGACCAAGCTGGAACACACAACAGGATGTGGCTTCTACCAAAAACTTTTCAGAGCCTTCTCTCTGTAGAGTGACTGGAAACAAGAACACAGGCTCTCTTAAATCCTGAAGAAACTGCTGCCAGGAGACATTTCCTGCTGGCCCACCCTGAAAGTAGACGACACAGTTACCTGGTACCTTGTTCAGATCTCCTAGAAGTAACTGTGTAAATATTTTCTGAATCATGTCTAAAGACCGTAAGATTCCTAAAAAAAACCTACTGAACTTCAGTACAAGCAGCTGCAGCATGTTGAAGGAACTTTCAGCTTTTTACAGTTTTTTTCTTGTACTGGTATGTTGATGTACGCAGGATGGAGTTCTAGTTCTAGACAGAATATGTTGACTAACAGAGGTAGCTTTTACTTCAGAAATACCTTGAAAAAATTTATGTTTTAACTATTTGTGAAACCATCAGTCAGAACAGAGGACACCACACACTTGGAGTAAAACACAGGTACAAGTCAAACATTGAATCTATGCCAGCTACCTTAAAAAAGTTATTATTTAGCACTTTGGTATCATTTCAAGTGAGGAAATACTAAACAATTCTAGGCTACCATCTTGTTTGACATCAGTCTTTTCCCTACCTAAAGTTACACATGTCCCTGCTTCCTTTCTAAATATACAGTTTAAATAGTAAACATTGAAGTCTAGAGGAAGATTATTCTGTCCTAGCCAGAAGTTTAACAGAACAGGATTAAGGTAGAACATCCCAAAGATTATTTTTCCTTTACTATTTATGGCTCCTTGGTGAATCCGAGATAAGTTAAGACAACGTTATGGGTTGATCAGCCTGATGTTTAGAATTCCAAGAGGCACTCAAACTTTTATTTCCACAGATATCCAATGGCAAGTCAGTAGTAGAGAACATAAAAGTGCCACTACTCTGCATCTCCTAATTGCATATATTGAAAGGAAAACCTCAAAGCATTGTGTTATGAGTTATAAATTCAACTCTTCTACATTTCATATACTGTACCTGCAGCAAATGTTTGCAGTAAGCAGAAGTTCACAGCTGTATCGTCACTTCATTAATGGAAAAGCAATTATTTCAAGCCAATTCATTAATAAATAACTATTCCTAGACAATTTGATGAGCTGACAAAGTTCAAAAGCCAGCAGTGTCCACATGCAGGGTCTTGAAGCAGTTTAGCACTAAACAGTGTGCCCTAAGACAGATTCCTCCCATTGTAAGTGCACATGTTGAGAAATGCCCAGGTCAAGGTTGTGAGGGATTTCTTTTTCTGAAGAACAATCAGAATATTTTCCAGATGTTTGAAAGCCTCTGCTTGCTTCAGTTCACAATGACTATCAGTATTTATCCTGTGGTTCATCTGCGTCACTTGCCTCTGTTTCGCTGCTCTGGGAGAAGTCTTGTGGGGTCTCTACTCTGTCCAGTCCCAGAAAACTAGTAATGAGTTTGGCAACTGCTTCCACATCACTGTGGAAAAGAAGAAAAAATGGAAGTTAGTGGAGCTGTGGTGCTGACAAGACAAGAACAGGCTTGCTAATTCCTGGGAATAACTGCCTAGAGGGAAAGTCATATGGGCAAAGTATGGCTGACAGCATGCCCCACCAAGCCATTCCTTCCACATCAAAACAAATCAGTCCTTTCCCCAGTCCCTGCTGCAAGGTTCCTTATTATCAATGCTTAAGATAAATTTTCTGTTAATACACCGAATGTTTGCAAAGTAGAATGAATCCCCTCTGCCATTGCATAGCTGAAGAAGGCAACTCCAGCAGACACACAGCACTAAAGGGATCTTAGATATCTAAATATGATCCTGATAGATTGTGTTACCCGAATGTCTGCAAATGAAAACATTATGGGGTTTAAAAAGTTAAAGTGAATAACACAAGGTCATACCAGCAAGTTTGAAAACTGAGCTTAGTTATAATAGTTGGCAGTTACTGACCCAGGTGATTGGCACTTCCCACCTTACACATTTTAATTTTAAAAAGTCCCCACTGCACCTTCTGCAGCCCAGCACTGCACTCTGAGTGAGCGGGTGTGAGAATCCGGTGACAAAGCGCAGCACGACCAGGTAACCCTTCCCAAAATAGCGCACGGTCTCCTCCTCCACGTTCACATCGCGGATCTCGTTCAGCATGGCCACGACTGCAACCAGATGGGGAGAACAAGGCAGCTGTTAGCACGACTGCAAACCCTCAGCACTGCCCCTGGGGCCTTGGGTGATGGGCACCCTGCTGCTGGGCACCACTGCTGTGATCCCACACAGCCAGGGCAGTCTGGCAGCAGCAAAGAGCTGCTGAGCTGCTCGGGCAAAGGAAACATCCACAGGTGTGACTGCAGCACATTGTAGCTGGTACAGGCCCTAAGGAACAAGATACAGCCTGCCAGGCACTGAGGAGCAACTCTTCATTACTTTTGTTTCCCACCTGCTTTAATGGCAGTTTTAACTATTTTTCTGTACAGAGTAGGCAAACAGGTGTTCAATTTACTGAGATTGAACAAATACTGAAATATCTAACTGCTCAGAGCACCTGCTGATCTGTGCAACCTCACATGAATGGTACCTAAACCAGATATTATCAAAGAGGAAGAGATGTCCTCAGCTCTCCAACGTAAACATGTACCCTAAAGGAAAGTTCAGAAACCTTAAACATCCTTCTCTCTACATCTTTTATCTCCCATCTCCAAAATGAACTGTTTAAAAACCAATTCAGCTTAAGGTCATTCCAAATTTGGCCACTCTTCTGAGCTTATTGAGAGCTGGTTCGATTTACAGCAGGAAGTAGAATAAAAACTCTGACATGGAAGAGGAGCCTACTTTTGCAATAGAATAGAGGATCCTTGTTTGCAATAGAACTCCCAGCTCACCGTGACTCAACCAACTCACAGGCTACACTGCAACTTCTGTTAATCCAACAGGAAGCCCAAAGGACACCAGATACTGCATTCATCTGAGCCTCCTGAACATGCTGCTTTAAACGCATATTCTATATCTGCAGGATGTAACATGCCTTTGCATATGATACTGAAACATTTGCCTGCTCCCCAAAGCAGATGAGATTACAGGAATCTCAACTTCTGGATCCAAAATTTAAGTTTTTCCACCAGTCCCAGCTGCCAAGCAGGCTAGCCAAGGGAAAGGCAAACCTGCACATTAACATCCCAGAGGAATGGCTAAGATTATTACGGAAAGCAATGTGCAGGCCTAGTTACCTTGGATTAAAGTAATTAACAAGATGCATTCAGCACACTGAGAAAAAGCATTTGGGCCCTGAGAGGCATGTTGTTATATCTGCTGCTTGGGAACAAAGCAGATCTGGAAGCAGATGTGACTTAATTTGAGTACAGAACTCCAGAGAAGCTATTAAATGGGCACATATCCATCTTTTCTGCTGCTCACCACATTTTCTACAACAGATGCTGCTTTCTCACCTTGTTCATTGCCTCCTTTTGACAAGGTCAGTATTTTCTTGTAGAGATTGAATGTTTTTAGGCAGAGTGTTCCCTTGTTCTTATCAAATACAGCTTCCTGTAAAATTGAAGAATAAAAATTAAGATTTTCTTGAAAACACCATCAATAGCTATGCTTCAAAGTAAAATAAAAATAGTTCTGTGGGAAAAAAAATCAGAACATTTTGGGGCAAGTCTCCCCTTAAAAATACCTGTATGTTTAGCTTCACATTTTCATGCTTGTGTAGTGAAAGAATTATTGCCCTAGTCCCAGTATAGCAGCCCCAGAGGGTTTCCTCAAAACCAAAAGCGTAACTTGTCTGTTTGGACTGAGCAAGTGTGTGGGGCTGCTGGAATCAGCGTCTGCCAACTGCTTCCTACTCACAGACCCTCATTTCCTGAGTTCAGCGTCTTACCTCCCACTGCTCCAGATTCTGTGCTGCCACAAAGAAACACCCGGCCATGTAGAAGATCTTCCATGCCAAGCTGTCTGAACAATGCAAAAAATGCACAAATTTAGCTTTTTTTTCTCCCTTCTTTGGTATTCAAACAATCCTGAAAGCAACACGCTCCTTTAAAAGCAAGAAAAGGAGAAAAGGTTTCTCTGATAGAACATTTTTGCCTTTAGTTGTACTATAAGCTATTTTACAGCTCTTTCCCAGGATGAAAATACAGAAAGTCTTCGTATTTTTCAGAGACTTCATTCATGCTGGGCTTCAAACCACGCAGAATTATAAGCATATGTATTATTGGCAAGGTTGTAACATCACATCTTTCTCTTCTCTACAAGCAAGGGCATCTTAAAAGGCATCCAACAAACTGCCAACCTGCTGTCAAACACCAAATATTTGTGCTGCAGAGGACAAGGATAAGGACAATGAAAATTCAATGAAGCAAACATGTTTCTGCATAAAAGGAAGCAGTTGGTCCTCTTGACAAACAAACATCTGCATTTCATGTCCCAGAAATGTTTACATGTCACAGCCTGAACAATTTGCTCACTCAGGCTTTTATCTGAAGGTACAGTAGAACTGTGCTCAGGATTGTTTCAGAAAACTTTGTTGTAATGTCTTAAGAAAAACAAGGCTGATTTAGCTGGTGGCTCAAGCAGCTTTCACTGCATTTTGCTCTTTAAATAAAAATACGTGGGTTATATTGGTAGCACATTCCTACACACGGTTAAGTTTTAAAATTTGACGTTAACAGGATGCAGCACGAGAATCACAGGGCAGCTTCCAGGATAAATCCCATCGATGGAAAGACAGCTGGCATTTGGTGCAGTCTGCTGTACTGCAGGGGGAGGAAGCAGCAGTAGCTGTCTGATCTCTAAAGGTGCTTGGATGAGTAATCTCTGCTAGTGATGATCTGACAGTTTCCAGAGAAACAGAGAACTTCCGTCAAAGGCAAAGTAATCATTTCATTACGGTGTCAAATAATCATTACATGTCTTCCCAGGAGAGCTGTGAGGACCAGCTAATCACATTTATAAAACATTCAAAATACAAAATGCCACAGAGTACTAAATATCATTATTAAAAATACTTGCAGATGGAAAAGGAGGCTGAGTAAGAGACAGAGCATTAAAGCACAGCAAGTCACAAAGTTATTATTGGTTTTATTATTCACACCACAAAGTGGGAGAGGAACCTCCACTACCTTTCTAAGGCCCGACAGAAGCTGCAGAGGAGCCATCAGCATGAAAAACAGATCAACAGGAAAGAAACAATTCTTCCCAAAAAGTGATAGGTCATTACCTGCACTATAATAAGCAGCAGCCAAACCTATGGAGGCTATTCCTAGGAGGAAAGAGGAGAGAATTAGGACAAATAAGCAGCTCAAAAAGCATCTAAAATTCCCTGATGAAAAACATCACTTTTCAAAAAAAGGACAAATGTGATTGCATCATAGATCACTATGTGAAAGTCAAGTCATTTTTTTCTCTGAACTCAGTATGAAAAAACTTCCATTCTGCAAAGACATTAAAAGCACAGGGGCTGGGGTCAGAAATAAAACTTTTGTGACACAACTGGGAACCTCAGAGGGGCTCAATCTAACCATTACACCACACTTCCTCTCAGCACAGTACAACTTGGAGAGTGCTGACACAAACCTTGCAACAGTTATTTTCCCCTTTAAGTGCTCCATGGAGCCAAAACAAAACTTTTGCAGTAAAGTTGTGTCAGAAACTGCCAGCTCCTTTCTCTCAGAGAGGAGGAAGCATCTGAATTCCGTGCCCCAGAGGCTGCTGCAACTGCAAAGATCTTCTCTACAACATCCCTGAAAGCAATGACATCGTTGTGGTGTTACTGCAGTGAGATCTACTCAGCTGGAAAGCAGGATATGCCAGATTTTCCCCACCAGCTCTCTCAGTACAATCCTAACAAGTTTATTTTTCCTGCATATTCAGTAGTGTTTATAAAGATGCCTTTCAGAACATCCTGGATGACTTCCCATTTCATACAGTGTCCTTAGGAGCTCACCATCAACCACACGCACGATCCAACCCCAGCATGGCCACACTGCAGTTTGCCATTCCTGAAAATCGAGATGTTTTTCAACCTAACTAAACAGCCCCTTCAAAAGCATCACATTTATATTGCTGCATGGCACATAATAAACTTTCTGTTCTTGATCCTTCAGGACTCCCTTAAAATTCTATCCATGAGCCACTGAGGTTCTCCAGATGGGAATGAAAAATGACCAGTCTCAAAGTGAAACTGCCACGCTGAGGCTTCAGACTCATTTAGGGGCTGTGATAAAGGAAGAGTTCAAAGCACAACCATTCCTCTTCTGGAAAGGAAAACGCCTGGCAGGCAGCCATTTCACTAGGGGCTCTTCCAGGAATTTATTCAGTGACCATCTTCCCTTAAAGCAAGCTCTGAAATAAGGTGAGGAATGCTGTGGTCTTACCAACACAGAGAGACCAGGATCGGATGCCAGGCGACCTCTTTAGATGAAGATGGGAACTCGTGCGTTTTTCAACCAACATGTACATCTTCAAAAGAAACTCCCAACAGCCCAGTCTGACTCATGAAACCTCACTGGACAAAAAAAAAAAAAAAAAAAAATTGTAAATCACTGATGATTCCACCAGTTCCCCTTCCTAGCATTTTTCAGGACTTACCAAGTCTTAATCTAGACTATAAAAGACATCCAGGGTAAGAACACAGTCTTTTTGCACAGGAAGAGCAATAAGTACACTGAAAATAACCACAAAGTAAAACTGTCATGTGGAGACTTGCATAACAACAACAGGAATCCAAACTCTTGGAAGAAAGTTCTCATTTTGGGGGTAAAAGTCTCTTTCTATTATAATCAGATTCCAGAGGAAAAATGTGAAAAATGAGAACCCGGAACAATGTTGTTGCTAACTCATGCAGCCCTTCAAACAAATAAAACAGCAAGTGGAATGGAAATCTCTCTGACAGCACTTTTCCTGCAAGCTCAAAGGGTGAAAGACTAGTCTGGGAGCTGGGGCAGGACAGTGCAGCCTTCTGCCCCTCTGACAGGGGGTCTCTCACCCCTGATGACACACCAGCTACAGCCAAACACTGCCAGCATCCCATAACACCACAGATGGCATTTCCATCTTCCAAGCCACCTCAAGAATACAAGGAGGACCTTCCAACAACAAGTATGTTTGTCTGTCCTCAACAAGACCATGCCTTCAGCCTAGGCAGAAACTAACAGCAGAGACTAAAAAGGTACTGATTAAAACCAGTAAGAGCTGGGTAATCCCATGCAGCATTTTCAGTACATTTTTACTATTTTACAGCATAGAATCAGAGTTGTTTAGGTTAAGAAAGACCTTTAAAATCATGAAGCCCAACCACTAACCCAGCACTACCCAGTCCACCACTAAACCATGTCCTTAAGCACCACACCTACACGTTTTTTGAACACTTCCAGGGACGGTGACTCCACCACTTCCCTGGGCAGCCTGTCCCACAGAACCAGTTCCAGGAGGCTGGCATTAAGCTGCTGTTAGCTGCCCGTGATAACAGGTTTCCAGAAAATGCCAACATTCATCAGGTTTTGAATAACCATGAAAAACACAGAGAGAGCAGGTCTGAGCACATCCAAGTTCTTACAAATGGCAAGTATGTGATTTTCAGTCCTTTAGTTATTCTGCTGTTCTTGGATGCAAGAAGACACTCCTTCAGTTCTGGAGGTTTGGATACAAAGCTCCAGGGGAGCAGATTTACCCAGGTCTTTTCAGTTAAACAAAAAGCACCCACGACTTTGATTTTAATCTCTTAGCGACACATCTGAGAGCATATGAAACTGAAAGAGTCAAAAGCGCTTATGCATAAGACATGCTCCATCTCCTCCGGATGTCAAGCATCAAATTTTAATTTTCAAATGACTCCTGTGAGTTGCTCTCAATACCGGAAAATATTTCTATATGTACAATGCCTTCTCCTGCCTGTTTTATGAAATACATCGAGATCACTGCAGAAATCTGGCTATATTTCACAGATATTACACCCTATTTAAAACATAATTCTCACACATATCAGTTAAGTGCATTAATACAAACTTTGATATCTCCCCCTATCGTAATTAAGTTCAACCAAGCAAAGGCCAATCTTGGTTTAATGCTGGACACTCAACATCAATGGCATTGTCTCTCACAGGCTGTTGCTTGCAAGAGACGGGCTTTGAAATAAAAAGCACCAAAGCAGCTTCTAAAGTTACATTTAATAAATAAATCACAAATGCACCTTCAAGCGAATGCAAAAGTTTTACTACAACAATGTTATGATTAAAGAGAAACAGGTATTTTTGGGCTGCTATTAACTCAATTTTGCTTGAATTTGTCTGGTTTGACACTGAACTGATCTCCAGCATCAAAATAACATTCTCACGCTTCCTCCAAGCTCTCGGTTTAGGGCGAGCCAGCAAAAGCCATTGGAAGGACCACCTTGAAATCTTCACCACCAACAGCCATCATCAAGTCAGGACCACACATCAGGTGAATTTTCTTTACAGAGCTCATTCTTCTTTACCTCCCAATCCTGCACCTACTCCCACCTCTCCACAGCCTGCTCTCCNAGCCTGCTCTCCCCCTCAGGGAGGGGAGGACAATCCCCAGCCAGGGACCGGCCCTGCCAAAACCCACCCGAGCCGGATTTTCTTCCCCCACGCGTGGGGAACCGGAGGCCCCCTTTTATCCTCCCCCAGCCCCGTCCCCGCGGTACCTGCCCGGGCTCCAGCCGCGCTCTAAAGGGATCCGCGGCCACCTCCCTCAGCACTGATCCCGCCTCAGGGATGCACGGAGGCGCCCGCGGCCATTTTGGGTGAGGGCAGAGATGGGACATGAACCTCCCCTCCCGTGAGGGCGGCGCCGCGCCAAGATGGCGGCGCGCTGCCAGTACTCAGCATGGCGCCTGAGCCCGCGGATGCTGCCGAAGTAAGAGTGTCCATGTTTCCTCGCATATTTTACTTTACTAGCGGTGCTTTGAAAGAGGAGAAACCTCGCGTGATGAGTGGAGTGAACTGCTGTAGGGTGAGGCTGGGTGTGTGGCAGAGCCTTACTGGACCCAGTTGGACCGACCCGCGCTGGGTGAGGTGGACATGGCCCCTTTGCATTGAGGGGGTCGGGGAGAGCAGGGGAGCCCCTCGCTGTAACGGGGCACTCCTGAGGGCTATCCCCAGGCTCGGGCAGCTCCTGTGGAGGCCAGGAAACCTCTGGGTTCTAGATGGCAGCACTTGGGTCACCACTGTCACGAAAGTGCTGGTGCTGGGCCTCCCTCTGGAGATCACTCAGTCCAACCGCCTGCCAAGGCAGGGTCACCTGGAGCAGGTGACACAGGAACGCGTCCAGGTGGGTTTGGAATGTCTGCAGAGAGGTGCTGCCGGTTTTAGGAGCTCTGTAAACACAGAGTCTAATTTAGGAAGGAGATGTCACTTATTCTGCACAGGGTGCAAGGTGGCGATTTCCGCAGATCAAGCACTTTTAACTACTTATACATTTTATCAAAGACATTAGCATTCACTGGCCACAAGTCACATAGTTCTCTTAAGAATTAGTATTCTCTCTTCTGTTGGTTAATGATTCTCTCACTTCTCGTGCTAAGAAGTCTGCATGCTCAGTCTTTCTCTTCTTGTAGGTGGGTTTCTTATGTCAGTGGCCATATGTCAGTGGTTGCAGATCTTCCCCTGCCAGAATTACCTTTTAGCCAGTTGGAGCTGATTTCAGCACAGTTGCTGAGTTGGCTTTATTAGTTTCTTCCTTAGCTTGGGATGGGAGTTCTTGCCAGATGGCTCATAAATTCTGAATTCTTTGTGTCCACTGCCAGTGGGCAGCCTTTTTTTCTCAGACTTTGTTAACCTCTGCTAGGTCTGAGGTCATTAAAGTGTGTTAAGCCCTAGACTTTAACAAAGCAATTCCACCAACAAATAACTTGTTTTTTCTAACACCTGGACATCACTTATATTTGCAAAGCAGAAATATCAGTGATAATCTTACAGGTCCAACATTGATATCATGAGTTTTGTGAATTGTATGTCAGCAGAAAGCTTGGGTTTGAAAATCTGTTATTTGGGGAGGAAAGTTTGTAATTCACCTGAAATACTGAGTAATTTTCCTGTTGTGGACAAATAGGCTGCATTTGGAAAATCTTTCATGTTTCAGTCAAACATCATTCACATGGGAAAGCTGTTCCTGTTCAATCCATTAGAGCAACTGCTTATGTCAGGCAGGATGGGTGAAGTGCAGACATCTGTAGTTTAGCTTAACTTCTTAAATTCCCTTTATATAAGTCAGTGTGTAACTTCACCTACGAATGATATTTGGTCCTCTCTCAGTTGCACAGGAATGTCCTTCCTGAATGAAATCCTCAATTTTTGGCTTTTTTCCGAGCATGAATATATTCTGGAGCATTTGCTCGGGGCCATGACATGGTAGATGTTTGTTTAGCTGTTCTCAACACCGTTCTGGTGAACTGAGATTTTGATCAGTGTTTTTCATAACAATCCAGAGTGAAAATAGGGAAAAAAACCCCGGAGTCCATGGTACAGATGCTTAAGTCTAAGTACTGGAAAATACCAACTGATGTGCAGTTCCTGTGTAACTGTGTTAATGGGAAAAGGCAGTGAGGAACTGCAAGAATGAATTGGCCTGCTCGTGAGTCACAAGGTACCAGCTGCTGGATTTAGATGAAAAATAGGAAGTAATAAGTATCACGTGTGCTCAACCCAAACAAGCAGCTGACTGAGTCTTCTGGGAAGAAATTTATGTCTAATTAGCTGTCAATCAGTTTTTATAAGTAACTGGTTTCTCTGGAAACCAAATGTTAAGCTGTTTTGAGTGATACAAGACAAAAGATTTCTTGTGTCTAGAGCGGTGTGAAATAAGCAAGAAATTCATCTGTCCCCTCCACTCAGCATAAACCACACAGCATATCACCCTGTTTAATTATTATGTTACTAACTGCAAAAATATCAGCAACTCTCTACTTCTCCAGTTCTGCAAAGGTCACACTAGGATAACCTGATATGACTTAATTTAATTATGAAGTTACCAAGAAATTGTTTCAACCACACACACACACAATCAAAATGAACATGGCAAGGATCCTTGTAAGCTTCTGCTATCCATTAATGATTCTTACAGGATTTTTTCTAAAATCTGGGGGTTTTACACCAGCACTTTGAAGTAGGTGAGTGCTGTTATGCCTACCAATAGAAAAAGGAAGAAGGAACACATTTTGAAAGCTTGATCCTGGACTTAAAGAACAGCATGAAGTCTAAACCATGTTTCTGCAGAAACAAAAACTATTTTCCAAAATAAACAATTCAGGAATATGTGATTGACTATTTGCAGACTTCTTCCTCAGCAATATAAAAATAGATTCTGTAGAAGTGTTTATATTCTATTTTTATAGTAAATACACTTGTAACTTTTAAGTCATTGATCTAAACCCAAGAACATGCAGATAGAACAGAACTGTCCTTTATTTTGAATTAGTTTGACACATCTGTAACTCTGGTGCTTTTTCCTATTTCAGACCATTTTCCTAAATATTCTTTTCTAACTCCTTATACTTTTCTTTTTTCCCCCTAAGGTCTTAAACTTAGGAATTCAGCTATGCAATAAGCATGTGATCTTACTAGCGTGCCAGAATAAATTCCCAGAGTGCTTGATTCCCCACAGTTGGTTGGAAGCAGCCACCAAATGCTGCGGCTGGACAGAATTGGCTGCGAGTCCTGTTAGAAATGAGCTCATCCCACGGAATGAGCTCTCCGTGGTGCCCCCTGACCTCGATGGGAACAGTGTGTGTGCAGCCTGCAGAGCACTGATTTCATGGAATACATGTTTACCAGCTGTAGCCAAGATTCACTGCCCAATTCTGACAGCTGTGGAGTGGCGCGTGCTGTCACCATGCCGAGGAGGCATTTACAGCTGGCACTGCCCTGCAGGACTGATGCAAAGCCTCTAACACTTTGCAGTTGTTTGCAGCACACTGTTTTCTCAGAGAAATACTTATTTCTCCCTTTCATTCAGGGTGTAAGTGCTTCAGGTGCAGGGATAAATATTACACGGAGCCACGGAGGCCAAATACATCAACAGTGGCCATAAAAGCAAGTGATGCCTGTAAGTGCTGCCTACTGCTGGCATAGGAAAGCTTTTAGAGGGTGAGGTTTTTGGGAATCAGCCCTGCAAAGGTGGTAACTGTTACCTCCCCGGGGCAGATTAAAGCAGGATGGTGCTTTCTTGTCTCAGGTTGTCAGGCCTGGTGTGATGGTTGATCAAAGATCCACTGTTCTGTGGGTAAATGGCATCCACAGCTAATGGAAAGCAGAGAGTGCTCTTGGCAATAAAATAAATGAGACATCTAATGATCTAATGATTTCACAAATATAATCTTTTACTGTGCACTGAAACAGAGATTCCTTGCATACTCTTCAGTTTGTATAAGTTTTTACTCTTTTTGTTTGAATTTTTAAATTGAAATTAATTCAGTTCAAGTACTCCTAAAATGAAGGATGAAATAGGGATACTTAATGTATGTACGTAAGATGTCCTCAATATTTCTGCAAAATGCTTCATTTTCCATGCAGTTCTCTGTTTTTCATTGTGAATATAAGAAATACAGGGGAAAATTTAATCCTCTGCCTTTTGATGATGTGCAGAAGAATGTGTTTATTTAATGAAATAATGAAAGGTGAGAGCATTTTGAAGGAAAAGAGGAGAGGCACAGAAAATTATTATCAAAGCTATTACAATTTTTACCTCAAGCCAGGATTAATGATCTTTTTCCAGGCTATATGTAAAGCAGCATCAGCTTGTGTTTCTTTAAATGAGCAGTATGAAAACGTTTCTGTTTGCTTTCATCATGGTTAAGCTAAGGAATTCTTGATTTCTTTGACCTCAATGATAACTCACCTATAGTCTGCAAATTAAAAAAAAAAAAAAAAAAAGCAGGAGCCGACAGAAAACCAGATGCTGANCTACTTTCTTCTCTGGGGTTATCTTTAGTATCCTTAAAACGGAACAAGTGTTCAAAGTTGTGTCCTTGGGTAACAAACTTCTGTGGCCGTGCCTGTCTCCAGCCCTTGTGCTCAAAAACCATCTGTGGCTTAAAGCATTAGAGCTCACTGTAACAGGAGGGGATTTACCCAGTGTTAAAGAAAAGTTGCAGTTTAGGCAGGAAATTGCATGGGTTTTGGAAGTTCTGCGGTTTAATTTTTAAAATGTCATTTTACACTTGAAAAACTTATCTGTGTAGCTGTAGGCGTCTGCTTGTACGTGTGTGTTCTTGTGGCCGGGGGTTAAAAAGCGAGCAAAATGTTGATTGAACCTTTTCTGTCTAAATCCTACAACCTGAGGTTTAGAAAGACAAGAAATCATAAGCATCTTAATTAGTACTTCGGGGCCTTTGAGACTGTGGAAGGCTGATGTCTGTTTAATAATCCTGTTCATGAGGATTTGTGATTCCTGCCTGGGAACAGCATCGCTGGTACTTGTGTCTTGTTACAGAAATGGGAAATCGCAGCATCATGGTTAAATAAAATGGTGATGGTGCTGTATTTAGTAACTCGCAGAGTGTCATTTCATTTTAAAGCCATCGAGAGAAAACAGAAATCAGGGGGGAAAAACCCTTTGTACGCTGTAACAGAGGAACGCGTTGTAAAAAATACGCAGGGACGCTCCAGAGAAGCAGCGAAGCCTCGGGCACAGCCACGCCGCAGAGCCGGGCGCGGAGGGCAGCTGCCTGCCGGATCACTGCGGCCCGGGGGTCCCGGTCGGGACGGGGATTGGGACGAGGGGACGGGGATCGGGGTGGGGAAGTCCCTCCGCGTACGTGCGGCGGCGCAGGTCCGCAATGAGCCCGGCGGGCGCGGCCGGGGACGTGCCGGGGGAGGCGGCGGAGGAGGCGGTGCCGCCCCGCCCGCTCTGCGGCCACAGGCACAGCCCCGGCGGCAGGTACGGGACCCGGCCCTGCGCCCCGCTACCTCCTCGATAGGCTGGTTTGGGGGTTTTGGGGGAATTCGCT